>CM035423.1:132529137-132956637 GCA_020310875.1 Ceratopteris richardii | reverse complement strand
GACTGAAGGGTTAATTCATATACGTCCTAGGAAAAAAATTATTAATTTGCAAGTTTTGATTTACATTGAATCATGATGATACTGTGTATAGGGTAGTTACATTCAATGAAATGGTGAAATAACAATTATGCTTGCTTTTTAAAAGATTTGAAGCTCTTCGAAGAGGTATGAGAGAATGTGAAGAATTGTGATCTCTTTTTGCACCAGAAGATTGGAGTTTGTTTTGTAAATATGTTGTGGCTATCAATGAGATTAAAGAGTTAAATGGGACAAAATTTCGATGTGTACTTCAGATAAAAATTGCTTGAAGCATTTCATTAAGTTTCGATTGTGTTTCAATTGTATGCTCATCAATGATCATTGATCTTTTACGGAAGCAAACATGTAGTTTCCACTTGCGGATTCTTTGTGAGGGTTGCTACTACTTGATAGGTGAGTACACCCTATTGGTGATGCATTTTCTTTAACGTGTCTTATTTCTAGCTTGCATCTTGTGATAGGATTAATTATGAATGAGTTCTTCCATCGGAAAGCATCCTATGAGTTATTGGTTGTGGGTTGTGCGCCTTTTTTGGATCCATGTCTGCAAGCATGTAATCCTTCTTAGTATATATACCCTATCTACTATGCATTTACTTTAATTTTCACCATCTTTAGCTTGTAGGTTGTGGTTTGTGTGCCTTTGTGGGGTGCATGTGCATTAGCATGTATTCATTATGAGTATTTGTACGCTATCAATTATGCATCTTAAGCCTGAATCTTGTCTTAGCCTTATGTTTGAGTTTTGCCCATATCTTTTGGAACTATTAGACACTAAACCTGCAAGGCATCTTGAACTATTAGACACTAAACCTGCAAGGCATCTTGAACTATTTGCAAGACATCCTATGAGTTCATGTCTGTGTTGTGTATGCTTTATGGTGTGCGTATGCATGTGAGCATGTATTCATTCTTAGTTCTATATCCACTATTGCAAATTGATAATGTTAGTGGGATGTCATATTATGTAGTAGATACTATGGTTGATGGAATTCTAAGCTATATAGTCTTGTGGTTGAATATTGTGAGAATGTAGTTGCACTTCATAATTGAGGGTGAATTTGGGGCGTAGATTCATTCTTGGTTTTCGTGTTTGTGAATTTTCTGATAATTTTATTGCTTCTCGATTTTGAAGTGGGTAAAAAAAGAATTAACTTCTTAGGTAGTTCTAATTTGAACTGGTGCATTGTAAACAATGGGCGCATTCGTGGGCCATTAAGAGCTCTTCTTTGTCTGAGGCATTTAAGAAAAAACATTTGTACGAAGATGGCTTATTCACAATTCATTGATGTAATTCTATAATATATCCAGGATAGTTTTGTTTTGTATGTGGATCAAACTTTATGATTGCTTGTATTTCTTTTCAAGAGCAAGCTAGGGGAGCTAGAAAAATTCATAGTAAAGAATCTTGTTTTAGTAAGATATCCCTTGAACTATTTTTTTGTTTACCTAATGAATAATTTGAGGATATTTTGAGGAATTAAAAAGTTTTGTAAGGTAGCAAGATGGATGGATTTTTTTGGCATGCAAAGCTTGCTTACTTTTTGTAAAGGCTTCAATTTGGAAGGGAAATTTACTTTTTGCAATAGTAAGTATTATTGAGAGAATTTCTGTAATGAAGATAGACAACCAAATCTCTCTCAACCAACTTCCATCTAAAGGAATTCAACTTGTAAAATGTAATATTAATGTTTCTCAAATCATTATTTGGTAGGAATCTTGAACCTCTTATTGGGTTGGGCGAAAGAGTTGATGATTTCCAACATCTACTAACTTAGTAGTTAGGTTTTTGAATGGTGGTCTCCTAAGTTAGGTCACTTTAAAGAAAAGATACACTCATAAGGTTTTCTTTCAAAATCTTTGAAAAAAATGCAACAAAAGACTTTTTTAAGGTTCTATATATCTTTATGAAAATTCATCTCATGAGGATTCAAGTCTTAGAGAGTGTCATAGTTTTAGCTTGAAGTTCGCTTACTCGTATTCTGAAAGTAGACCTAATTTTTTCTGGTTTGTTGATTTCAATGAGAGCTTTGTTCATAAATATTCATTTCTCTAGACATAGATGAAGTTAGCTTGAGCTCTATTTTGAAATCGTGTGCTCTTTTCTAATAGCTAGTAGGATTTAGGTAATTCTAATACTCAAGTGAATGTTTAGAGTGAACTTTATTGCTCTTTGGATTCCTATCTTATATGGTGCCTAGTGTCTTTAAAAGATCTGTGAGGCTCTAAAGAACATAATCTTCCTTCATGTGAAAATGGATAAAATAATATCTCCTCAAATGAAGAAAGCATTGGATATCAAGTAGTATTCCATAAGTAGACCAATAGTGTATCTTTAAATGACTAATCCTTACGTTGATAAATATGTATGCTACTCTTGTAATTTCCTTGATTTCTCAAACTTAAAGATATCATGATTATCCTAATAACGATGCTTCAAAATGAATATGCATGTACTTCCTTTTTTTGAATGAAAATGAATAGCCCTTTTCATGAATGCTTAAGCAAAAAGAATGAGTTCCTATCTTTCATCTTTATCTTCAAATGCATGTATATACATTAATATATGCATCGTAAAACCAAAGGAATAGAGGAAAATGGAAAGCAAAAAATGCTCGTTCGAGATGATCCATTCATCCTTGTCCTTTAATGCTTCGAAAAAGCTTTGTCTCAATCCATAGTTTATCCCGTGCTTTTTGACCCCTTGAAATCCACTTTCATCATTTCATACTTTTCCTCATATTCTTTCTAGTATATGTGGCTAATTTCCCCATATTAGTGGGGCTCAATACAAGTGCTATGAGGATTATTAAATGCAAATATTCTTATATATTAGTCCATTGAGCACTATTAAGTGTGAGACATACAAAATTGCTATGTTAAATAAGATTTTCCTACTCATAGAAATCTCATAAACTCTGGCACTTGAAGGTTTGCTCGTCCTTTTCTCATTAGGCCTCGAATTTAAATTTAACATGTCCGGTTAGCCATTCCACACTCTGGAAAACAATGAAATAACAATTTTGGTTAAGAAGTCAATTTGAATGTATTGGAAAATTGTGTTGCATCAAAACTTAGGTTTTTAATTGATAAGAAAACAAGTGACATTGGATCTAAGATAATTCTTTTGATCATTTTCATTCAATTCTCTTCAAAACTATTTTTATAACCAAACTTAGGACCAAAACTTAGTACAGGTACTATGTCTATAGCCCAAGTAGGTATTGCTTCCACATTAAAGAGATATATCTGGCAATTCATCGTTCACTCCACCCGCTTCTTTACCATTAGTCAATCTAGGCCTACTCTAATATGAGTTTTTCCTTGTTTGACCACAACTTCAAAGCCACATAGTAAAAACCATCACTATTCTCCCAATGCTACAAGGCTTATTTGCCAAGTAAAGTAGGGCTTGTTTATCTAAAAAGAATTTGAATTCGCTTGCGAAAAGATGTTGTCTAAAATTTATCATAGCATACACCATTCCTAGACTTTTCCTTTTTGTGGGTGTTAATTTCTTTCAGCTTGGTTAAGTTGTGTGCTTGCATATGCAGTCGGGAAATCTAACTCGGTATCATCCATAGATTGAGCCAAAATGCATCCAAATGCAAAATTAGAAGCATCAACATGTGCATGAAAAATCGTTTCCCAATTTGGTGGTTTCAACATAAGTGTGGAACTTAAACAATTTTTCATTTTTTTGAAAGCTTCTTCACATTCCTCATTCCACTCAAACAATAATAATTAAGGCATAGAAGGGTTTAGCAATTATAGCATAGCTATGAAAAAATCTTCTATAGTACCCACAATGCCCCATAAATGATTGTAACTCCTCCATAATTGGCCTTGACATTTTAGAAATAACTTTTATTTCTTCTTCATTGGTTGATATTCCATTTTTCGACAATGTCTTAGAATTCTCCCTTGCCTCACAAAGAATACACATTTCTCAAGGTTTAAACATACTGTATAAGTCTTACATTTATGGAATATGTTTCCAAGATCCAATAAGTGATTTTTTTTTTCATTGAGAAAGCACATAAATCATCCACATAGACTTCCATGGTATTTATCAAGTATTCTTTGAATACATGACACATAATTGTTTGGAAATTTACACGTGCATTGGTTAAACTAAAATGCATGACTGTAAATGCATAATATCCCATTTTGTAGCAAATGCTATTTTATGTTGGTCTTCTGGAGCTATAGTTACCCCAATTGTATCTAGAGAAATTTCTAAGAAGCTATATACCTCTTTTCTTGCCACCCATTCTAGTGAATGATTAGTGATTCAATTGTCCCTAATTGTGGTCGCATTGATTTTTTTTCAAGTTTATACAATTGCATTGACTTTTTTCAAGTTTTATAAACCCTAAGTTTTCCATTTTTCTTAGGGACCACCACAATATGAGATACCCACTCTATGTATTCAATCTCATATATGAATCCTATAGACAATAGCTTGTCGATTTTGTCCTTGATTTTTGTAGTGGACATATGATTATATGTATAATGTCTTTGCTTAGTTGGTTTGGATTGTTGATATACTTAGATAGTGTTTGTGTGAACACACTAGGTCTGTTGAGATACTTTCTTCCCTCTTTAGGAGGTTTTTTTCCCCAGCTTGTATATATGCCTATTGCCCTAATGGGTTACTTATCTTTGTACATTCTAGTGGTAATACATTCAGTACTGTGTGTTGTGTTCCAAGTTTCTTCTTCTTCCTTGTGTTGTTCGCATGCTTCTGCAAACCTCAAACTCCAACAATTGGTATCAGAGCAGGTCGCTGCTTCATCTAGGGCATTGTTCACACCCCTCTAGTCACAGTCTCAGAATCGTGCGAAATCTGGTGAGCATACTCAAGGTGATTAGGAAATCAAAATGGCTTTGCTTTGTGGTGTTGAAATTGCGACCTGAGCTCATTTTGGCCTCCAAACGCACTATTGGAGCACTTGTGCAGGCAATTTTGTCTTTTTGTGCCAAAGATATATACACGTATCGGTTCGCCAGTATAAGCATCTCAAAGTTTGTTACAAGTTTAGCATAACTCAATAGGGTAGTTCTGTTCAACTTTTTGAGATACAATCATTTTTTTGCATCAGGGTATTTTAGTCAGCGGCCATGGTTGAAAGTAGTGATGTATTCTGTATGTTGGCTGTTGAGGATAAGTTGGACGGTACCAATTACCCATTATGTGCTTATATGATGGGTCATGTATTGGTTGCAAAAGGACTATGGAATATTGTGCAGGGTATTGAAAAATGTCCTATTACACTTGCAAACATAGTTGTTGAAGGTGATGCAGATAGCGTTGAAGTTGACGATATTCTTCATGTTCCTATTCGTGTTGCGGTTCGTGCTACATCTACTATAGAGCAAATTCATTGGGATGGTGAAGATGCTCAGGCAAATGCATTGATAGCTTTGTTTGTCAAACATGCCATTATTCCTCATATTCGCTCTTGCAGAATAGCTAAGGATGCTTGGGATACACTTACCACTTTGTATCAAGCAAGGAATGAGGCTCTTGTTGCTTACCTCTGAAAACAGTTGGAGAGTGAGCACATGAATGAAGGTGATGCCATGGACAATTTTCTGACAAAGATCAAAGAGGTGAAAGGACATTTGATTTCTGCCGATTAAGTCTTGCCTGATAGTTCACTTGTGTAGACTGTTCTGAATGGTCTTCCAGATTCATATCAGAGTTTCGCTTCTACTCTTTGTTTGATGATGAAAGGCAATCCAAATGCCTTAACATTTGAAGAGTTTCTGTTCTATTGCAAGAAGATCAGTCTAGGCAGAACAGGTCCATTATGCATGTTGAAGATCAAGCTTTCCTGGCTAGTTAGAAAGGCAAAGGTAAATGTAGCTCTTCTACTAGTAAGCAAAAATATGCTAATTCTGCATCATCAAAGAAGGATGACACATATGAAAAGTAAACAGAGAAAAAAAATTTATTTTGAAAATACTGTAAAGGAAATAATAATATCATAAAGAGTTATCCAAAACTGACTGCTAAAGAGGCAAGGAAGAAAGAGGCTAGAATGGTTGTTGCAGAGGCCTCTACACTCAAAATAGAGTCTGCTAATCTTGTGCAGAATGAAGAATGGGCATTTACCATTCTCTGTAGTTATGAACTATCTTCTCATGAACAATGAATGTCTGTAGTAGACTCAGATGGTTGGTACTTTGATAGTGGGGCAACCAAACATACTATCTCGCAGCGTAGTTTCTTCACTTCACTTGAGCCTGCCCCTATAACGAATATTGTCACATGTGCCAACAACTCCTCTTATCATGTTATGGGAGTTGGTAAGATCATTTTGACTATTGTTGATGGTAGTCTGTTTATATTGTCACATGCTTTATTTGTGCCAGGGATCAAGACGAATCTGTTATCAGTTTTAGCTTTAGCTAAGATTGGCTTTGGTTGTGAAATTTGTTGATGACAGATGTACAATTCATGATCTATCAAATGGTGATGTCATTGTTGCTTTTGGCATTTTATATTGTGGGTTGTATAAGCTCATAGACTATGAAAAATCTGTGAATGATTCAACATGTGCGGTACATGATTCTTAGGCTATGTTAGATGTTGGCCATCTGAATTTTGCTAGTTTTCTATGCCTAGAAAAATTTGAAATGGTATTCTCTTTGCCCAAACTTGAGGCACCTGGTAAACATGTGTGTGAAGGCTGTACTTTGGGCAAAACGCAGCGTTCCTCCTTCCCAAAAGATGGTTCATTCCGAGCTACTAAGAAATTGCAGCTTATTGATTGATGTCTGTGGTCCTATGCAAACACCATCTTTTGGGAACTATCTTTACTCCGTGACTTTCATTGATGATTTTTCTAGGCATGCATGGGTATATCCATTGAAAGCAAAGTCCAAAGTGTTTATTATTGGGTGTGTGTAGAAGTGTGAGAGACACACGAGAAGCACACACAAGGAGCACAAACTCAACAAGACACACGGAGAAGACGATGGTTGGAATAGCTCTCTTTATTGACGATGAACTGAATTGAAGTAAGAGCTGAATAATATCCCTAAGTACAAAGTACCACCACATGAGAGTATCAAGTATGTGGTAACATGGGAAAAAAACCTCTAGCCAGCACTAGAGTAAAAAGTGCCCATGTATAGGGAAAATGTTCACATCAAAGCTACGCGAGGAACACATAAGTGTAACAAACCCCCCTGGAGCGAATGATGTGAACACATAGAGGGAGTGACAGATCAGCTCCCATAAGGTAATGAGCCTAAAGCTTTGCGAAAAGCTTCAAACTTTTCCCGTGGAAGAGCTTTGGTGAATATGTCTGCCACATTATCTTGTGTAGGCACATATATCAAATCAATATCTCCTGCATGGATGTGCTCTCTCACATAGTGATAATGCACCTCAATATGTTTGGTCCATGCATGAAACACTGGGTTTCGTGCAACAGCCAAAGCACTCTGACTATCAGTGAGAATATGCGTAGCAGCATCAATCTCCATGCAAAGATCCATCATTAGGCATCTCAGCCATATACACTCCACTATAGTTGTGAAAACTGCCATGTACTCAGCTTCACAACTCGATGTTGCCACTGTAGGTTGCTTCTTACTCAACCAAAATATGCATGAGTCTCCAAGGAAAAAGCAATTACCACTAGTGGACACGCGAGTATCATAACAACCAACCCAATCACTATCTCTAAAAGCATGCAAGCATGGTTGAATATCTCTGCCATAAAAGAGACCTAAGCTCAAAGTGCCTCGGAGATATCTAAACACACATTTCACCGCTTGCCAATGCTTAGTGCCAAGGCTATGCATGAATCGAATCAATTGGGAAACTGCATACTGTATATTGCCTTGTGTTGCATGCATATATAAGACATCCCACAGCTTGCTGATAGAGAAGTGTCAAATGCATCATTGGAATCCTCAACTGAGAATCTAAATCCTATCTCAACTGGTGTGGAAACTGGCTTGCAATCCTCAAAGTCAAAACGCTGAAGTAGTTTTTCAACATACTTTGCTTATTGCATAACCATTCCCCCCTCAACAGATACAAACTGGATGCCAAGATAGTAGCTCAAAAGACCAAGATAAGTGACATCAAAAGTATGCTGCAAATCAGCCATAAGAATTTCATGTTTTGCATCACATGACCCAGTCAAGAGTATGCCATCGACATAAAGAACAAGCACTATAAGATCAGCCCCATTTTTGCGTACATAGGGTGTGCTTTCAATCGGACTACATGTGAATCCAAGAGCAATCAAATTCTTATGGATTTTGTCATACCATGCATGTGGAGCTTGCTTGAGACCATACAAGGCTTTATGCAAGTGACAAACCATATGCTCTTTCCCTTTCATAGAAAATCTAGGAGGTTGCTTCACATAAACTTCTTGTTGCAAGTCACCATTCAAGAAGGCTGTTTTTATATCCAACTGATGCACTTCCCAACTTGATGGGCAGGCAATGCAACCACGGTAGGAATGGTAGTCATACGTGAAGTAGGTGCAAAAGTTTCCTCATAGTCAATGCCATATTGTTGTGCATATCCTTTGGCAACCAAGTTAGCTTTGTAGCGATCAATGGCATCAGATTTTCTCTTAATCTTGTAAACCCACTTTATACCAATGGCATTCTTTCCTTTTGGCAATTCACATAACTCCCAAGTACCATTCCTATGTATGGAATCCATTTCTGATTGCATAACACTCATCCATTGTGGATCGTCACATGCATCTTCAAAAGAAAGTGGCTCTTCATTACATGTTGTAGTAATAAGAGAATAATCCACAAAATTACTTGATGCATGGTGAGAGCTTGATCTTGTTCTACCAAGTAAAGGTGCACTCAATTTGATGTCCTACAAAGTTTGTTTCAGCCACTTGGGCATAGATTGTGCACTCTTAATAGACATGCGTTCATTATGTAATACATCTTCAACATGTACATCATGCGTGGGCTGAATTTCATGCTCATCTTCAGCCATATTTTGATGCAAATATTCAGCCATATGTGGCTGAAAATTTCTAGCAGTTTTGACAATTTTTGGCTGAAAAATTTCAGCCATGTTTGGCTGGAAATTCTCTGCATTTTCAGCACTATTTTGCTGGATTTTTTTAGCCCTTTGAGCCTCAGTTGGCTGGTCTACGTGGCCATAGTCAAGCGCACCATTTTGGAACAAAGGCACGAGTGTATCGAACACATCTTGTGAGCTAATTGTTGGCTATTTTTTGCATCATGTAGAGGAAAAACTGAATTTTTAGCAAATACCACATCTCGACTCACAATAATTGTGTTTGCCAATGGATGGTACAACCGATATCCCTTACTTTCAGCACTATAACCAACAAATATTCATTTCTTTGCCTTATCATCAAGTTTGTGACGTTGTTGTGATGGCATAAGAGCATATGCCAAACAACCAGACACACGCATATGACTAACCATAGGCTTATGACCATTCCAAGCCTCATAAGGAGTGATGACTCTCAATGCTTTTGTAGGGCAGCTTTAAACACATAATTTGCACACATGACTGCTTCCATCCAAAACTTATTAGGAAGATGCTTTCCTTTAACCATACATCGTGCCATTTCAAGTAGAGTTCTATTTTTACGCTCGGCAACACCATTTTGCTGAGCTATATATGGCACCGTAGATCGGTGAGAAATACCTCTTTCACGAAGACAAGCATTAATCTCATGTGACATCTATTCCCCACCACGATCCATGCGTAGAGTCAAAAGCTTTTGTGAAGAAAAATTTTCAGCCATAGCTAAAAATGCTTTGAAGCAAGAAAATAACTCATTCTTTTTTTTCATAGGATACATCCATGTATGGCGAGTAGCATCATCAATGAAGGTAACAAAATATACGTGCTTTCCAAAAGATGGAGCCTTGACGGGACCACATACATCACTATGAACAAGCTGCAATTTTCTTGTAGTGTGTGTGTGACTATCTTTTGGAAAAGAAGCACGATGCATTTTTCCAAGAATGCAACCTTCACATGCATGCTTTTCAATGGACTCAAGTGTAGGCAAGCCAATAACCATGTCCTTCTTTTGCAAGTAAAGGAAACTATTGAAGTTCAAGTGACCAAAACGAGCATGCCAAAGCTCCATTTCAGCCATGGAAGAAGTATGAGCAACCAAGGCATTTGATGCAGCCCTCTTATATGTATCCATGCGATACAAACCATTACATAATGTATCGGACATCACGATAGCATCGCCATTGCTAAAATCATGAACCATACACTTATCATCAACAAAGTGTACATGAAGTCCAACGTTGGCAATCAACGGAATTGAAATTGAGTTCTTCTTTATACCGGGCACATACAATGCATTTTTCAAGAGGATCACACCTCCATTTGCAGCTGTAAGCTCAATTTCTCCTTATGCAATGATAGGATAAGAGGCATTGTTTGCACACACCACATGTCCTTTAGGTGCATCTTTCAAAGAGGCAGAAAATCTTTTGCATGATGTTATGTGCTTTGAATCACCACTATCAAAGAACCAATCTGAATTAGCCTCACTCACAACCATACATCTAGAATGCAAAGAAGCATCATAATGACATGTAACACCACATGCCCAAAAATCTTGAGCCATGTTAGCTTCATCATTCTTTACATTTGCTGAATTTTCAGCAATAGACATGCCGGATTCCTTATTCTTTTCATTGTGTTTGGCAAGCTTTCTACACTCATCAATAGTATGACCTACCTTCCGGTAATATTTGCATCTCTTCTTCTTTTGCAAATCAGCATCATTAGAGGAATGAGTGGAAGAGGAAGATTGAGGCTTTGGTTTTGATGAACCCAAAGCTGAACCATACTTGCTTTTCCCCTTTTGTGAGATAGCAAGTGCTTGTGTTCCCTCAATCAAACCACTCCTATTCACTCTAGATTGTTCTTCATGCAAAAGAAGAGACACAACCTCATCAAATGCATACATATTAGGATTTCCTTTTGCAACCAAACGGAGAGTAGTAGCAAAGCTTTGAAAAAATTCCAGTAATCCTTTCAATAATGTAGAAATGAGTGATGCATCCGGAATAATCTCATCTACGTTTGCCAATTGCTCTTTCAAGTCCTTGATGTGTGTCAGATACACATCCACCGACTCATTTTTAGCCATACATACATCCTCAAGTTGCCTCCTCAAGTATGCAACAGGTGCTTCGTTCCGCACGACATACAAAGAAGCAAGAGTATCCCATGCTTGTCTCGATGTAGAACATGATCGAATGTGTGGAACTATATGACGCTTCACTGAAAGCGCAATCAAAGCATGAGCGTGAGCATCTTTTCCATCCCATCTAAGCGGCTCCTGTGCAGGTGGAGAAGGAGAAACCACTGTACTCAAAGAAGAAGCTCCATCTGTGATAGTAGACTGTGAAGTAGAACAACCTGCGGGTCTTTGATCTACATCTGCCACTATGTTCCAAAGTTGTTTAGCAACAAGAACATGCTTCATCATGTAAGACCACATGGATAGTTGGTCCCATCAAGCTTATCTTCAGCTTGAAGCATGCCAAACAAGTCATTGCTGCCCGCCATTTCACAAAAGAACAAGAATGGACGAAAGCTGAAATGAGTGCTAAAATTTCAGCTCACAAATGTCACTTTGATGGCGATTCTAACTGCACGAATGGCTTCGAAATGGGGGTAAAACCCCAGCATACCTAATGGAAATGTTTCTTGACTGCTGAAATTCACAGTTCTATGCTCCAAAGTCGATTTGCACTGTTAAAAGTGCGCGTGCGTCGCGACACGAAAAACTGAAACTTGAGAAGGAGCTGAACCTACTCTGATACCACTGTTGGGTGTGTGTAGAAGTGTGAGACACACATGAGAAGCACACACAAGGAGCATAAACTCAGCAAGACACACAGAGAAGACGATGGCTGGAATAGCTCTCTCTATTGACGATGAACTGAACTAAAGTAAGAGCTGAATAATATCCCTAAGTACAAAGTACCACCACATATGAGAGTATCAAGTATGTGGTAACATGGGGAAAAAACCTCTAGCCAGCACTAGAGTAAAAAGTGCATATGTATAGGGAAAAGGTTCACATCAAATCTACGCGAGGAACACATAAGTGTAACATTTATGTGCTTCAAAAAGTTTCTGGTTTTTGTTGAAAATTTGTTAGCATGTAAAATGGGCACCCTCCATTCTTATCAAGGGGGGAATATATGTCTTTTGATTTTAATGCATTTTTGGCTAAATGTGGGATAAAACATCAGTGTATAGTGCCATATACACCTCAATAGAATGGAGTTGCTAAAGGGAACAACATGTCACTCATAGAGATGGCGAGGTGTATGGTCAAGAGTCAAGCTTTGCCACATAGTTTCTAGCTTGAAGTTGTTATGAGTGCAACATATGTACTCAATAGGTGTCCCACTAAAGCATTGCATTTCTTGTTGGGTGTGTGTAGAAGTGCGAGAGACACACAAGAAGCACACACAAGGAGCACAAACGCAGCAAGACACATGGAGAAGACGATGGCTGGAATAGCTCTCTCTATTGATCGATGTACTCAACTTAAGTAAGAGCTGAATAATATCCCTAAGTACAAAGTACCACCACATATGAGAGTATCAAGTATGTGGTAACATGGGGAAAAAACCTCTAGCCAGCACTAGAGTAAAAAGTGCCCATGTATAGGGAAAAGGTTCACATCAAGGCTACTCGAGGAACACATAAGTGTAACAAACCCCCCTGGAGCGAATGATGTGAACACATACAGGGAGTGAGAGATCAGCCCCCACAAGGTAATAAGCCTAAAGCTTTGCGAAAAGCTTCAAACTTTTCCCGTGGAAGAGGTTTGGTGAATATGTCTACCACATTATCTTGTGTAGGCACATATACCAAATCAATATCTCCTGCATGAAGGCGCTCTCTCACATAGTGATAATGCACCTCAATATGTTTGGTCCGTGCATGAAACACTGGGTTTCGTGCAACAGCCAAAGCACTCTGACTATCTATGAGAATATGCGTAGCAGCATCAATCTCCATGCAAAGATCCATCAATAGGCGTCTCAGCCATATACACTCCACTGTAGCTGTGAAAAATTCCCTGTACTCAGCTTCACAACTCGATGTCGCCACTGTAGGTTGCTTCTTACTCAACCAAGATATGCATGAGTCTCCAAGGAAAAAGCAATTACCACTAGTGGACACGCGAGTATCATAACAACCAGCCCAATCACTATTTGTAAAAGCATGCAAGCATGGTTGAACATCTAGGCCATAAAAGAGACCTAAGCTCAAAGTGCCTCGAAGATATCTAAACACACGTTTCACCGCTTGCCAATGCTTAGTGCCAGGGCTATGCATGAACCGACTCAACTGGGAAACTGCATACTGTATATCCGGCCTTGTGTTGCATGCATATATAAGACATCCCACAGCTTGCTGATAAAGAGAAGTGTCAAATGCATCACTGGAATCCTCAATTGAGAACTTGAATCCTGTCTCAACTGGTGTGGAAACTGGCCTACAATCCTCAAAGTCAAAACGCTGAAGTAGTTTTTCAACATACTTTGCTTGATGCATAACAATTGCCCCCTCAACGGATACAAACTGGATGCCAAGATAGTAGCTCAAAAGACCAAGATAAGTGACATCAAAAGTATGCTGCAAATCAGCCATAAGAATGTCAAGTTTTTCATCACATGACCCAGTCAAGAGTATGTCATCGACATAAAGAACAAGCACTATAAGATCAGCCCCATTTTTGCGTACATAGAGTGTGCTTTCAATCGGACTACATGTGAAGCCAAGAGCAATCAAGTGCTTATGTATTTTTTCATACCATGCACGTGGAGCTTGCTTGAGACCATACAAGGCTTTATGCAAGTGACAAACCATATGCTCTTTCCCTTTCATAGCAAATCCAGGAGGTTGCTTCACATAGACCTCTTCTTGCAAATCTCCATTCAAGAAGGCTGTTTTTATGTCCAATTGATGCACTTTCCAACCTCGATGGGCAGCCAATGCAACCACGGTACGAATGGTAGTCATGCGTGAAGTAGGTGCAAAAGTTTCCTCATAGTCAATGCCATATTGTTGCGCATATCCTTTGGCAACCAATCTAGCTTTGTAGCGATCCATGCTACCATCAGATTTTCTCTTAATCTTGTAAACCCACTTTGTACCAATGGCATTCTTTCCTTTTGGCAATTCACATAACTCCCAAGTACCATTCCTATGTATGGAATCCATTTCTGATTGCATAGCACTCATCCATTGTGGATAGTCACATGCATCTTCAAAAGAAAGTGGCTCTTCATTACATGCTGTAGCAATAAGACAATAATCCACAAAATTACTTGATGCATGGTGAGAGCTTGATCTTGTTCTACCAAGTAAAGGTGCACTCAATTTGCTATCCTGCAAAGTTTGTTTCAACCACTTTGGCATAGATTGTGCACTCTTGATAGACATGCGTTCATTATGTAAAAACATCTTCAATATGTACATCATGCGTGGGCTGAATTTCATGCTCAGTTTCAGCCATATTTTGATGCAAATGTTCAGCCATATGTGGCTGGAAATTTCCAACAGTTTTGACAATTTTTGGCTGAATTTTTTCAGCCATCTTTGGCTGGAAATTCTCTGCATTTTCAGCCCTAGTTGTCTGGAATTTTTCAGCCCTTTGAGCCTCAGTTGGTTGGTCTACATGGCCATAGTCAAGCGCACCATTTTGGAACAAAGGCGTGAGTGTATCGAACACATCTTGTGAGCTAACTGTTGGCAGTTTTTTGCATTCAAGTAGAGGGAAAACTGAATTTTCAGCAAATACCACGTCTCGACTCACAATAATTGTGTTTGTCAATGGATGGTACAACTGATATCCCTTACTTTCAGCACTATAACCAACAAATATACATTTCTTTGCCTTGTCATCAAGTTTGTGACATTGTTGTGATGGTACAAGAGCATATGCCAAACAACCAAACACACGCATATGACTAACCATAGGCTTATGACCATTCCAAGCCTCATAAAGAGTGATGACTCTGAATGCTTTTGTAGGGCAGCGATTCAACACATAGTTTGCACACATGACCGCTTCCATCCAAAACTTATGAGGAAGATGCTTTCCTTTAACCATACATTGTGCCATTTCAAGTAGAGTTCTATTTTTACGCTCGGCAACACCATTTTGTTGAGGTGTATATGGCACCGTACATTGGTGTGAAATACCTCTTTCACGAAGAAAAGCATTAAACTCATGTGACATGTACTCACCACCACGATCCGTGCGTAGAGTCAAAAGCTTTTGTGAAGAAAAATTTTCAGCCATAGCTAAAAATGCTTTGAAGCAAGAAAATACCTCATTCTTTGCTTTCATAGGATACACCCATGTATGGCGAGTAGCATCATCAATGAAGGTAACAAAATATACATGTTTCCCAAAAGAGGAGTCTTAATCGGACTACATACATCACTATGAACAAGTTGCAATTTTCTTGTAGTGTATGACTATCTTTTGGAAAAGAAGCACGATGCATTTTTCCAAGAATGCAACCTTCACATGCATGCTTTTCAATGGACTCAAGTGTAGGCAAGCCAATAACCATGTCCTTCTTTTGCAAGTAGAGCAAACTATTGAAGTTCAAGTGACCAAAACGAGCATGCCAAAGCTCCATTTCAGCCATGGAAGAAGTATGAGCAACTAAGGCATTCGAGGCAGCCCTCTTGTATGTATCCATGGGATACAAACCATTACATAATGTATCGGACATCACCATAACATCGCCATTGCGGAAATCATGAACCATACACTTATCATCAACAAAGTGTACATGAAGTCCAACTTTGGCAATCAACGGAATTGAAATTAAGTTCTTCTTGATACCGGGCACATACAATGCATTTTTCAAGAGAATCACACCTCCATTTGTAGCCGTAAGCTCAATTTCTCCTACTCCAATGATAGGATAAGAGGCATTGTTTGCACACACCACATGTCCTCCTTTAGGTGCATCTTTCGAAGAGGCAAAAAATCTTTTGCATGATGTTATGTGCTTTGAAGCACCACTATCAAAGAACCAATCCGAATCAGCCTCACTCACAACCATACATTTAGAATGTAAAGAAGCATCATAATGACATGTAACAACACATGCCCAAAAATCTTGAGCCATGTTAGCTTCATCATTCTTTGCATTTGCTGAATTTTCAGCAATAGACATGCCCGATTCCTTCTTCTTTTCATTGCGTTTAGCAAGCTTTCTACACTCATCAATAGTATGACCAGCCTTCCGGCAATATTTGCATCTCTTCTTCTTTTGCAAATCACCATCATTAGAGGAATGAGTGGAAGAGGAAGCTTGAGGCTTTGGTTTTGATGAACCCAAAGCTGAACCATACTTGCTTTTCCCCTTTTGTGAGATAGCAAGTGCTTGTGTTCCCTCAATCAAACCACTCCTATTCACTCTAGATTGCTCTTCTTGCAAAAGAAGAGACACAACCTCATCAAATGCATACATATTAGGATTTCCTTTTGCAACCAAGCGAAGTGTAGTAGCAAAGCTTTGAAAAGATACTGGTAATCCTTTCAACAATGTAGAAATGAGTGATGCATCCGGAATGATCTCATCTATGTTTGCCAATTGCTCTTTCAAGTCCTTGATGCGTGTCACATACACATCCAGTGACTCATTTTCAGCCATACATACATCTTCAAGTTGCTTCCTCAAGTATGCAACACGTGCTTCATTACGCACGGCATACAAAGAAGCAAGAGTGTCCCATGCCTGTCGTGATGTAGAACATGACCGAATGTGTGGAACTATATGACGCTTCACTGAAAGCGCAATCAAAGCATGAGCTTGAGCATCTTTTCCATCCCATCTAAGCTGCTCCTGTGTAGGTGGAGAAGGAGAAACCACTGTACTCGAAGAAGAAGCTCCATCTGTGACAGTAGACTGTGAAGTAGAAGCATCTGCCAGTCTTCGATCTACATCTGCCACTATGTTCCAAAGTTGTTTTGCAACAAGAACATGCTTCATCATGTAAGACCACATCGGATAGTTGGTCCCATCAAGCTTATCTTCAGCTTGAAGCATGCCAAACAAGTCATTGCTGCCATTTCACTAAGGAACAAGAATCTGACAAAATCTTCACTTCAACAAAAGCTGAAATAAATGCTGAAATTTCAGCTCACAAACTATCACTCTGATGGCGATTCTGACTGCATGAATGGCTTCGAAATGGGGGTAAAACTCGAGCGCACCTGGTGGAAATGTTTCCGGGCTGCTGAAATTCACACTTCTATGCTCCGAAGTCGATTTGCACTGTTAAAGTGCGCACGTGCCGCGATGCAAAAAACCGAAACTTGAAAAGAAGCTGAACCTGCTTTGATACCACTGTTGGGTGTGTGTAGAAGTGCGAGAGACACACAAGAAGCACACACAAGGAGCACAAACGTAGCAAGACACACGGAGAAGACGATGGCTGGAATAGCTCTCTCTATTGATCGATGTACTGAACTTAAGTAAGAGCTGAATAATATCCCTAAGTAAAAAGTACCACCACATAAGAGAGTATCAAGTATGTGGTAACATGGGGAAAAAACCTCTAGCCAGCACTAGAGTAAAAAGTGCCCATGTATAGGGAAAAGGTTCACATCAAAGCTACTCGAGGAACACATAAGTGTAACATTTCTATCACTCCATATGAGGCTTGGCATGGTCGTAAGCCATCCGTTTCTCACCTGCATGTTTTTGGTTGTCTAGCATATGCATTAGTGCCTGAACATCAACATAGGAAATTGGATGATAAATTAGTGAAATGTATTTTTTTTTGGGATAGTTTTGAAAGAAAAGGCTATCGTTTGTATCATCCACATACTAAACACATTTTGATTAGCCGTGATGTTGTTTTTGTGGAAGATGCTATTCAACCATTACTTTCATATACTAAGGAGACATCAGTTAGCTCCAAAGACATGTATGACACTTTGCTGCCTCTGTTTACAGGTGGACAGTCTAGTGCTAGTCCTAACGAGGCAACTTCTCAACCTTTACATGTTTCATGTGATGATGTAGATCATTTTATTTGTGATGCAGATTTACATGATGCACTTATTACTGAGAGAGTAGATATTGAGGAGGCAAAAACTACACCAAAATGGTTGGTGCAAACTTTGCGTGGTAGCAAATTAGATGCACCTCTGTCATATTGTACTCGTTCGGGCTCTCATAGTGCCTCTTTTGCATCAGATTGTTATGCTATGGCTACCTCTATGTCTATGTGATGAGAATGAGCCTGTTTCCTTTTGATGATCCACAAAATTGTGAAAATCGGATGGCTGCCATGCAATCAAAATATGATGCTATAATGAAAAATGGTACCTGGTCTTTATGTGAATTGCCTCTCAACAAGAAGGCCATTGGCACTAAGTGGGTAGACAAGTTGAAGCATAAGCCTGATAGAACAGTTGACAGGTATAAGGCTAGGCTTGTTGCAAAGGGTTATGTGCAGGAAAGAGGCATTGATTTTGATGAGACCTTTGCACCTACATGTTGAATGACTACTCTTCATAGCATTTGTGCACTTGTAGCTCAACATGGTTGGAATGTACATTGGTTGGACATTAAAAACTGCATTTGTGAATGGTGACTTGCATGAAGAAGTGTATGTTTTTTAGCTTCGTGGCTTTGTGTAGAAAGGGCATGAAAACCAAGTGTGTATGTTGAAAAAGGAATTATATGGTGTGAAGCAAGCACCACGTGCTCGGTATGAAAAGATACATGCCTATCACATTGCACATGGTTTTGAGAACAATCGAACTGAGAGCACCTTACATGTTAAGCATGCAAATGATGTGCGTTTGATCATTGTTGTGTATGTTGATGACATGATACTCACTATTCCTTATGAGAAGCATATTGATGATTTTAAGATTGATCTGCATGCCTCATTTGAGATGTCATATTTGGGTCATTTGCATCATTATTTGGGCATTTAGTTTATGCAAGTTGATGGCGGAATAGCTTTGTGTTAATAAATATATATTGATGCATTATTGCAACATTTTGGCCTTGAAGACTACAAACCTATTGCCATTCCTATGGAAGCAGGTTTATGATTCAATCTTCATGATGATGGAGATGCATTTGATGCTATTCTCTATCAGCGGTTGTTGGATGCTTGATTTACTTATGCATTACTCGGCCAGATATTCACTTTGTTATCTCATCGATGAGCAGGTTTATGCATTGCCCAGGTGTCAAGCATTGGCAGGCAGTTATGCGCATCTTTCGCTACGTGAGTGGTACCCGGCTACTTGGATTGTTTTATCCTAAGGGTGATGACTACTGCCAGATTTACATGCTTTTTGTGACTCTGACTAGGCTAGTTGCTATGACACTCGTGTCCACTAGTGGCTTTTGTTTCATGCTTGGTAGCTCATGTATGTCTTGGTTGAGCAAGAAGGAGCCTACTGTGGCCACTTCTACAGCTTCCACAATGACTATTGAGTGTGTGTGGCTCATATGCCTTATGGATAATTTGGGTGTTGGTCAGTGTTCTGCCACCACTGTCTTCACTGACAGTCAGAGTGCATTGGCAGTTGAGAGGAACCCTATGTTCCATGCTCGCAGTAAACACATTGATGTGCATTATCATTATGTCAGGGAGAGGTTCTCTGTTGTAGAGATCAACTTGGCATATGTGCCCACACAAGAGAACATTGTAGACCTTTTCACAAAGGCTCTACCTAGGGAGAAATTTGAAGTTTTCTGCAAAGCTTTGGGCTTAGTTTCTTTTGTGGATTGATTCCACATAGCTTGGCACTTCCTTATACATGACTACCAGCTCCTTGTTCACCGCATCACTCCCAAGGGGTATTTGTTGATATATTTAGGCAGTGATGTGTGTGAACACACTAGGACTGCCAAGGCACTTTTTTCCCTCTTTAGGAGGGTTCCCCCCTTGTATATATGCCTATCTCCCTAAGGTGTTAGTTATCTTTGTACATTCTAGTGGTAACACATTCAGTATTGTGTGTTGTGGTCCAAGCTTCTTCTTCTTCCTTGTGCTGCTTGCATGCTTCCGCAGACCTCAAAGTCCAACATGGATCTAGGGGCTATAGGAAGCCTATGAACATGAATTTCAAAATCCACTCCTTTGAGATCTTTGTAAGTCCAAGCAAATACTTCCTTGTATTCTTTCACCAATGCAACTAAGGCTTCATGCTCTTCTTTCAAAACATTGTTTGCCATTGTTATTTTTCTCTCTTCCTATTCATCAACAATGACAACCTGTTTTACTTGTTCTTTTTTATCATATGATTGACCATCTTGTGCTTCTTTTTGAGGCTTTTGAAAAATTTCTTTTTTTTCCCCTACTTGATTTATTTGGAAGTGTTTGGTCACATCTAGGATTCTCTCCTAATCTTCTTTTATGATATTATTTTGTTGTCATCCTCTTCATGAATCAAATTCTTGTATCTACAAGAAATATTATCTTTTATGCCATCTTGAGCATTGAATTTTTGTAAGAACTCTTCTTGTTCTTCGTGGTTCTCAGTGATTGCTTTAATCATATTGAAAGGTATGATGTCATAACCTTTTGAATTACACAGTTTCATTGAAGTTTTCTTAGATGCTACCACCTCTAGAGTAGCCAATATTTCATCCCACCCATAAGGTTCAAAATCCTTATCATTAAAATACATGGACTATATAACTAGGATCACCATCCTCTCTATCCAATTTACATTCTTCCTCTTTCAAATGATACATTCCCCCATTTTTATGTTTGCACATCCATACTTGAGCTTCATCATCAAAATCCAAAATATCCTATTGTACTTGACTTAGTAGATGTTTCCAGTTCTTGATGGAGTTTCTTCCAACCACTTGGAGATATATCATGACATGAATGGTCTTTCAAATTCACCTTAACAATATAACCTTTTTTGTTGAAGATAGAAAAAATCGTTTCCACAAGCTTGAACCACTTTTAGCTGTCTTAGAAATGGTCTTCCAAGTACTATATCATATGTATTCAATTCTATAAATTTTACAATAGCTAAGTTGTGTTCAAAATTTATACCACACTATTTCAAAGGGTTTGTTTCCAATAATTATATAGGTTGTTCCATATGTCCATCAGCTAATTGAAGTTTTAATTTGGTAGGTCTCAATTTTTCTTTTCCTCAAATTTTCCATATCTTCTTTGTTAATATAGCTACTCCGGCACCACTATCTAGAATAGGTCGGACTTTATGTCGTTCATGATCTAGGTAAATAGTTGTATTTCCTTCTTTCCCTTCACATAATCCACGTATCTTATCTAGGGGAACTTGGAATCCTAAACTAGATTCCTTCTTTGAAATATTCCATTCATTAGATTCCCTCTTGATTTGTACACCATTCTTGTAAATTAGGGTTTTTCTTAGCAATTCTTGTAAAGGAAATTTATAGGTTATTTCCATGTCTTGAAATTGTTCTAACGTGTTAGCTTTGTATCCTTGATCATGTATTTTCACCCATCTTCTTTGCTTACTCTTCATCTACTTCAGTAATAGGTGGTTTTTGACCCTTATATTCCTTTGCTTTCTTTTCCCTCAATTCTTCCCAAAAAACTTGATCCATACACTCCTTCAATTGCTCCTTAGTTCTTCTTGTTTCCTTCAAGATTTGTTCTTTTTCCAATAACTTTTGAGCAATTTCAATCAATTTTTTGCATAGCAAGAATCTTTGCTTCTTCTTGTCAGGTTTAGGATATACTTGATCATGTTTATCCATTAAAGGACCCTCCTTTAGTCTTGACTAGTGTGCTTTTAATAATGTCATCATGTATTTGGTCAATGTTTCAACCAAAATTGATCCTTTTTTCTCTTTCTTGTCCTTTTTCTCCAAATGAGTATCTTGTTTCTTTTCTTGTAATATCTTATCTATTTAAGATTTTGCTTTTTCTTTTCTTTCCTTCCATTAACTTCTTTTCCTCTTTCCTTGGTTATCATGTTTGCTAGAGTCTATATCACTTCCAATTTCCTTCATTTTGACTGCTTGTGCTTTAGTTATTGCTTTAGCTAATGCATTTGCTTTTGATTCACGACTACTTCCACTAGTTGACTCATGTTTTTGATTGCAACTTTTTAATATCACAATTGATTTTAGAGAAGATGAAATACATACTTGCTTGTTGTGATTGTTTGATAAATCCTTTAGAAAATGATCTTTTCTACAATCTTTGCAATACACTTCCACCTTCAAAATAGGGGATTGAGGGTAATCTCTTATAAAGTGATCTCCCCCATACCTATAGAACTTGTTAGATCCATTTCATAATTTCAATGCTATTTGATATGCAATGTATTGAAAATCTTTATTGATAGAGTATTCCCATGCCTCTTTTGGATATTCCTCATTTTAAGATATAAAGTATCTTTTTTCTTAGTCATCTTAATACATAGAAGTGGATGGAGTTATAGCTCTTTCATGATTTTCTTCTAATGGTACATATTTGCCTAGTATCACATTTGTAGGCAATGGCGGTAGTTCTCCCAATTTTAAGTTCAACAACATCTTGAGTCTGTTTGTCCTTTATATATATGATAATTGGGTTGATATCCTGATTTTTCTTTATTGTGAGGATGTTTGAAGGAACCTTCTTCCATAGTAAGAGTGTTCCAATTTCTTTTTGGCTGAAAGAATTGTATGACTTTTTTCTCTCCTTGAAATTGATTTCTTGGTTTTTGATAAAAATTAGTGGGATGATCACCACCACAATCAAAACATCTCCTATTCAGAGTTCTTTGAGGAATAGTTTGTTAAATTCCTAAACCTAACTGTATAGCAATAAACTAAGTTAACTCCTTAGTTTGAGGTATTTTATCATCCACTTACTAAATGTTTCACTATTTGTTAATTATTGACCTCTATTATCATCCAAGTCACATGGCTTCCTTAATATATTCATCCAATTCCTCATATCTTTTTCAATACACCATTGCCCTTAATTGAGCATTGGCCAACCCTTTAGTTTAAATCTCCTAGCTTCCAATCTCACAAAATCATTAGGTTTTTGTTTAAAAGTGTGTAAGAGGGGTTGGGTTTGATACCCCTTTCTGATAATTCTCCAAGAAACTCCTAAAGTAAGGCTTCTATATTATTAAAACTATCTTTGGTTCAAGGTTGGAACCACATGAGTGCATAACGTATTAATAATAATCTAGATTATTCATAGTGAGTAAAGTAATCATCTACCTCCTCGGCTCTCAAGCTTCTCTTAAATTATGCCACATGATCATAAGGGTTAGTTGATCCATCATAATGATATGCTTTTCACCACTTGAGATGTTCTAAGCTTCCTATATTGACCTTGAAACCTTTCTCTATTATCTCTCCCACAAATGTTAAGGTTGTCCCAATCGTGCCTATTATTCCTCATCTCTCTCACTCTTTGTCTTTGATTTTGATTTACTCTAGTGGTTGAAACATTTGGATGTACAAAGTTATTTCTTAAATCTTCCAGCCTTTGTCTTTCCACTGTCTCAGTAGTTTGCCTATTTCTTGTACATTAGCTCTTGGATTTTCAAGAGCCACATTTTGAATTTATGTCCTCCTCTTCACAACATTGAGCTTATGGACTTTTTCTTGTGAATAGAAGTTTGTTATGGTAAGTGTATGAAGTTTTAAGTTCTTCCACCAATTTCCAAAACCTCGTTCCATCTCCATTCATAAAGGTTGGGAATTTCCTAGGTTCATTATAATTCTTCAAGGCCTTAGTATTCATATGAGTAGGATCTTTATGCACTTTTGGTTGTACAACCCAATATGCATCACCAAAATCATGGTTCATGTAGAGCAAAGTGTCTACTTGATCACAAGCTACTTATAAACACTTGCACATGATGTTTACATATAGGTTGTTCCCTTGGATTTAACACCTCCTCCTAAGCTTCCTCTATTATAGGGTCACTAGTAAGTACATATACAATGCCATCCATCTCAACATATTAAAACCTTGATACAAGCTTGTCATGGATAAAATGATATTGGATCTCGATATGATTCATCTGAGTGTGGAACATTGGATTCCCTTGGGTCATTTATTTGGTCAGGGTCACTAGTAAGTACATACACAATGCCATCCATCTCAACATATTAAATCCCTGATACAAGCTTCTCATGGATAAAATGATATTGGATCTCAATATGATTCATCTGAGTGTGGAACACTAGGTTTTTGGCAATGGCCAAGGTTGACTTGCTATCGGTCTGGATGCATGTCAGGGTATTCTACAAAATACCAATGTCAGATAATAAACACCAAAGCAAGAAAGCATGAAAGCTTGTACAAACCTTTATCCTCAACTCCTTGGGCTATGACATCATTAGTTCTAGGAGAAATCACCTTTATTGATGTGTTTGTCAAAGAGTATTTGCTTCTAATTTTTGATGATCGCCTCGATGGAGAGTATGTTCATACACAAGTTTGGTACAAAAAGTACATTTGATAAGGCTTTGCATTCTCCTTGATGATTTATAATTTTCACTTTGCCTTTATCTTCAATTGGAAGAGACTTATTATTTCCCAAGTACACTTTGCCTGTGTGTTCTTCTAACTCTTGAAATGACTCACATTCCTTGCATATGTGCGATATTGCACCACTATCAAATATCCACTCTTGTGAGTAGCTAGAAGTAATTAGGGCATTGGATCGGTTGAGATGATGAGATCTTCACTTGAGCAATGAGACCAATGCATCGATGAATTAACTTGATCCTTGAAAGTAGAGGTGTTAGAGTTTTTTTTCTTTTTCATATAAGAACTTCTCGATATTCTCGATTCCACAATAGTTTCATGTAAACGTATTGGACGAGTTACTAGAGGCTTATGTAGGAGCATTGCTAGAGTAGTTAGAGTGCTTGGCCTTGTTGAAGGGAATTTTTGCTTTCATAACTTCTTCTTACGATATCGAAGACTTCGCCACAAGTCGTGCTTCGAACTTCCTCCTAGATTAACACTTGGCCGTGATTGTAAAGCATTGCTACAAAAGTTTGAAAGGGATTAAGAAGCTTATTTTGAAGCATAACAACCATATCTTTGCTTGATACATGTTTGTCACACAACACAAGTTTGCGTTGGTAATATTGGAAAGTGGCGATGATCTTGGTGATGGGGTCTTGGGTCCTAATGGAGAGGTTATGGAATTTTACTTCTAAGGCATAAATTCTAGAGAGATTCTTATCCTCATAGAGATCTTGAAGTATTTTCCAAGCCTCGTGGGAAGTTCTGCAAGAAGTAATATGTCCTTTAGTGAACTCATCACAGAGTAGTGTCCTAGGGCTCTCTTATCTTTTACATTCCAAATGTTCCAGGTAGCTAATTCACTATACTTATCGGGATTGGATTTCGTAGCATCTACTACTTCATACAACATGTTTGTATATAGATAAGCCCTAATCGTGTCCATTCACAAATCGTAGTTCATGCCATTCAACCTCTCATCCTTGGGCATGAACATTGAGGTGAATGATGGCAAGTACAAGATATTTGAAGATGTCGCATTCAAAATAGTAGACATTGCCGCCTTTGAAGCAAATTGAAGTTAAAAAATGAATCACCGCACTTGCAAAATGAGTCAGCACCAAGAGTTGAGATGAGGTTGGGGAGACAAAGGAGTGCATGAAATTGTCTCTTTAGGTAGTGAGCTCAGCCAGTTTTCTCTCTATGGACAACGAATGAGCCCAATAAAATGGGTATGAGGACCACAAAACTAAAGTGCACCACTCTTGAATAACTAAGGAAACTATGTAAATATCCACAATAACCACTAAGGGGATGAGATTCCAAGAAAATACAAGTGTTTATTAACACTTGAAAGATGATGAGATGAACTACAAATGCTATAAAACCATTGATGAACATCATAAAATACCTTCAATACCACCAAGAACAAATATGGGAGGGTGGGAAAAAGTGGTAGAAAGGGGTGGATGGGAGGGTAAATGGAGAAATTAGAAGGGTGGGAGGGTGGGCAAATGGGAAAAATGAGGCCCAAAATCATGGCAAAAAGCTTCTCCCAATGAGTGGAGAGCTACACCACAAAGCTCTAGCACCACCACTACCAAAGCCTCCAAAATCACCACCAAGATCTCCACCCAAAGCTTTGATACCATGTAGAGAGTACACGCACTAAAGCAAACTGAAAAGAAGAGTCTACTCACAAAAATGAAAGAGTGTGAAAGATTCAAAGTGAGTAGACCAAGAAATGGGTAAACTCACATGGATTGGAAGTGACCTTGCCAAGAGCATGGAGTAGGCTCTACAAGCTTCCAACCAAGCATAAACTAGGGGAGAGTTCCTCCTTATATAGATTTGGAGGAGGCTCTTCAAAGTACATCATATGTGGGATAATTCCCCCTGAACGAGAATGAATACAATGGTAGAAGCAAATGCCAAGGTACTCAAATATAATGATGTACAATATAAATGATGCAAAATGGAGTGTCTCTTGGATAGAACATGGAGATGCACTCATGTGGATACAAATAGAAATGAGGTAGAAGAAATGTTTTCATCAATAAATACTATTTGCAAGGTGTAGATGAATAATAGACATGCTCATATGATCAAGCTTTTTACAATTATAATCATATAGATCCGTAGGTTTCTTTATAGGACCACCAACTGGTTTCCATTGACTTCTATAATCAAGACATCAAGAAATGATTTTTTTTCCATAAAGATAAGTTGGTACCATTAAACTTGTGAATCTCAAAGTGGTCTTTTCCTTCCAAGTTATGGCTATTTTTAGAGAAACTTGCAATAGACCTTGGTCCACTAGATGTGCCATGGTGAGAAATAACCAACTCAAATACTGGTGAAGCTAGAGATGACCAAGCGCCATCAACACTTTTAAAATTTAAGTGTCAAATTTTGGCATAGTTTCCCCAAAAAAATGAGCAGATGGACAATGATGAACAATGAGAAAATTTGAAACTTATTGTGTGCAAGCTAATATGCTTACACCAAGAAGCAAATGACAAAAAAGAATCAGCTTATGCATGGATGAAAATGGAAACCTTGAAAAAAATCAGCATAGTCTCTTTTGCAAATGGAGACTATGATCATCAAACCAATATCAATAAATTGATCAAAGTATCATAAAATTTCATGATTGCATCGCTGCATATATCCAAGCATACCAAACACAACAATCTAGCAGAGTAGTGTAAATCTCATAATAATAATGAAGCGGTGCATACAAAATCACAAGAAATCAAAGATGCAACTAAAGAGGTGCCCATACAACATAAGATTAGAAAGTTCACAAAAAGAACTTCATTAGAAGAGGAACCATTCATAGAAGAAATCAAAATATCTATAAGTACTTTGTAGGCTTTGGGTTTATAGGGACCTCGAATTTCACCTAGTCCTACTTCAAATAGATTCAAACAATTATTCCAAAAGAACCAACAAAAGAATCAGCAAAGATACTCAAGCATGTCATGAAGCCTAAAAGTTTATAAAAGTTATTGTTGAGATCACAAATCACAATGGACGAATCACAATTAGAAATGCAAAAATTACAAACAATAACATCCATTGCAAAGTCACAATCACACATAAACACTTATATGGGTAGGTTGTGATGGAGTTCCATTATGCAAAACTCAGAAAATTTTTGAGTCTTGCACCCCTTTGCATGTTCAATTCCTACCACAAACATCATCAAAGTTATAGTAAATATTGAATAGAGAAGTCACTTATGATCAATAATTTTCCTATTGTGAATGAACTCTATATATTTGAGAACACTAAGGATGTACCTTCTAACATCAATAAAATGTTTAAGAATCCAAATACAATTGGACCAAGGGAGGAATAGGGTAATTCTCTAATTCATTCCAAATCATCAAGCCCCCTCAAGCCCCCCTTCTAACATCCAAATTGAATTACAATTGGATCTTGTAGTCACTACAATCTATACTACTATTTTGGTGGATATGTGAGTTTACAAGCCCATATGGCACATCAAGAATAGAGGGAATCTAATGCCCCATTTCATCCTCTCCATTGGTATATCATTACAATCCCTTGAATCCCTTTTTCAATACTTCCCAAAATTCCTATAGTGTTTTCATTTGGCATGTCTTCTGGGGCACAAAATCTTATTCACAATATGACTCGATGGGATAAAAAAGATGAATCTATGTATGATAAGGTCTTAAGTATCAAATAATTATTCGCATTAGGAGAAAACTAGTAATGTCTAAGGAAAGACATCAACCATTGGATACATTGTAATGTTGGAGTTGTTATATCTCTAGGAGATTTTAACTCACAATCTTAAGGACATGCAGAGGTTGTTCTAAAATCAGATAATGTTTGATCATTCATATGTATGGTCAAAGAAGTCTCAAGACTACTTAAGTATAGGTTCATGCGGTATCTAAAACAAGTAATCCACTTAGCCTAGTGGTTAAGTTTCAAGATTGGGAAGAAAGAGGTCTTCGGTTCAACCCCCATGGGGAGCATGGGGAGAAAGATTTAAATATTATAAAATCTTATATCTATAGGAGATTTGAACTCACAAACTCCCTGCTATGAGTGTGATGAGCTAGCCACTTGCCCAAAAAGCCATGGTTGAGGATTACTTCCTAATCATCCCTCCTAGGGTGTAATTCAACAACCATCTATTGCCTATCAAGGGCGTGGTTCAACCATTTCCTACCTATCACTTTATGAAATTCTTCCCCCTTAGTTGATAAATGTTCTCAATCTTGTATCCCTCTAGCCTTGGTCATTAGCTCTTGATCTCCGTAGGTTCCCATGAATTGATTTCCTCAACAATCGCATAGTTTCTTGAACCTTGTTCACAACCTTGGTGTCTTAAACTGTGTTCTCAACCTTAGTATCTTGAACCCTGTTCTCACCCATGCTCATTAGCTTGAGCCCTCAAATCAAGTGCCAGAAAAGGTATCCAAGGACTTAACACTTCCTCGCGAGCTCAATAAATTTTAAAATTCTATCGTGATAGCTTTCCAATGGTACCTTATGCTCTTCGATTCGACCTATGGATTAAGAGATACACTCTAATCTTTTATTGGGTAGAATTATCGAAGTGTGGCCTGCTTCCTTAGTACCCTTTCAAATGATAAAGTTCCCAAGTGCCTTTTATAGAGGCCATTGGGTGCCTGTGACATTTTTGTAATCCATCCACCTTGCCCAAGCCTACTTCTTTGGCTTTGATACCATCATTATATCTAAAGGAGATTTGAACACACAACCTCCCAATTAGGATTGTGATGGGCTAAACACTTGCCCCAAAATCCATGGTTGAGGATTAATTCCTAATCCTCCCTCTTAGGGTTAAGTTCAACCATCTCCTGTTTGTCAAGGGTGTGGTTCAACCATCTCCTACCTATCACTTTATCAAATAAGTATGTATGTCTAAAATCCATCAAGAGATGGAGATATATTCATGTTTGATTGTGGCTTTAACCCTTGCAAACATACCCTTTTAGCATGGGAAAGAGAAATCTCTATACCAACCACCCAAGGTGACATACCTATGTTTCAGAAGGGCATATCTTTGCATTGAAGATTTGTATGAAACATTTATAGGTCATCTTAGAAAAGTACGCTCTCATCACCTTTGCAATCTTTGGTGAGGAAAAAATCACTTTGTGTTTGGGACTGTTTCATGTGCAATATTAATCCAAATATTATGCCATAACTTTCTATGGATGCTAATGGTTATATATGGATGTTTCTAAGCCTCTTCACTATAGGTAGGACTGGTGAAAATTTCTCGAAAGCTTGAAAAGTCGAAAGGTTGGTTGATAGGTAGTCAAATAAGGACCACTTATCTTCAAGATGGCATATCTTCCAATTCACTTGTTTGTTTTGAATGATTTCTGGTTTATCCGAATTTAAATAAAGAGAGCTTTCTAATGAATGTAAGAAATTTGGATTTGGCCTTCTTTTCATTTTTTTTTTCACACTAATTACGTTTGCAATAGGTTGAGGGGATGTTGATTGAAGAAGGTTATGACCCTCTCGACATCCAAATTACTTGATTCCAATTAAAAATTATTGCAACCATGTTTAGGATACTTTTATTTGGCTTCTATCATGTATTATGGACTAATAAAGAGAAATCAAGAGCCAATGCATATGGCTGAGATTTTAGAACTTGTATAGGAATTCCTTGAGTTCTTGTATATGTGCATATTATATGAACACTATAGATGCACGAGTTATGGATATGGACCTCAAAAGAATACCAGAAGAAGGTCAAGACCGACATTCAAGAGTTTGAGGAGTTTGAGGCTTCATCAAGAATGAGTTGGGTAAACATCTTGAACTCTCATTTATATTCTTTTGGCTTTCTAGTTATGTGGATGGCTCATATGCATGTATTTGAGAACTATGTATCTGCATGATTAGAAAGAAATAAAGAGTATTTAAATGGTTTGACACTTTATTATGTCAGGATTGATTTGCTTATATTTTCAAGTATTATGGTCTATGTTTGAACATGTTGGCATATACATGCATGGAGGCATGGTTGGAATGCATTGAAAGGGAAGGTTGTATTTTGGAATGTGCATATAAAGGTTGATCACCATTAAGATCCTCACGGGACTATGGATCAATGTCATATATTTGATGTTTGTAGATAATCAAACTGATATGCACCAAAGCTATTGTTGCAAAAACAATGTTTTCTATAGGTTATGGTGTATGAAAGAATAAGCAATGGCATGCATGCCATAGGCTTATTTAGCTTTATGTTATTATTGATGGTCTATGATACATAAGCTTGCAATGCCTTTATTTTTTTGCTCTCATGGCATTTTACACAAGCCATGAATAATTAAATAGTCTAGGCGTGCATCATAACTAAGTTAGCATGATTGAATATTGAATACCAAAAGGAATGCATGCTGAGGAAAACATACATACATAGATTATATGATATCAAGAACATGATGGCATGATAACATGCATTTGTAGTCTATTGTTTATTATAAACCTCATAAGGTTCTAAGCATGATAGTAAGCATGAAGATTATGGTTTCGACTTAACTCAAACCACTATAAGGAGCTTTGGGTTGAATCATGTACATAAGCATGAACAAACTATGTCCTATGGAAATGTGCTTGTCACTATTATACACAAACCCTATAATGGGCTAATACCCATCCTAGTTAGATTGCTTGGCAACATATGAAAGAACCATACCTTCCAGGATTTGGGTAACCCTCTTTGTTTGCACATCCATCTATGGATATTTATCCCCACTCATGCTAAGTTTTGTGTATAATATTTTTGGATGATTCTCTCCAAAAATGGCTAGTAAACTTCCTATCTTGATATGAAACAATGCCTAATGGAACATTGCACAACTAATTTAGGATCACTACAAAGACTCTAACTCATTCTAATGTTTTTATTGTAGCACATGCCAGAATAAACCTAGAAATTCCATTTAACTTATCCACAAATACCCAAAATCTAATGGCTAAAGTAATCCTCCCATCTTTGACCTTTCAGCTTTATTGCCCTAGCATTTAGCGCACTTAAAGTGCATAGTCTTAAACATCAGATGAAATCTAGGCCAATAAACTTGTCTTTTAACAAGATAAGAAACTCTTGTTAATTCTTGGGTTTCTTGCACTAGACACATTGTGAAATTCATAAAAAAAAAATAATATTCTCGACTCTCAATCCTTTGAAATATGAACTTTTCTTTACAAAGTAAGCAATCATTTCTCACAATTCCTTCTCAAGTGTACTCCATATTTGGTGGAAACCCATGTTTGGATCCATATTTTCTATGAATTACCAAATTTTGAGAATATTAGGATCAACTCGACATTTTCCTTTGATTGATGACTTGATTAAAACTCAATTTGTTAGTGATGACCTGAGTAAAAATCAATTTGTCAATAATGCTCATCTAACTAAGTGAATCACCCACTACATCAAACTCTTATATCTAAGCTTGTAATCAAACTCTTGAAGGATCAAATACAATAATGAATTTAGCTCTATACAAGTAATGTTACCAATTCTTAAGATAATGTATAATAACATATAAATCCTACTCATATATTGAATAATTTCATTGGGTAAGATTTTCTTACTTTCAAAAACAACTAGATGTCTTTCTATATTAAAACTATTGCAAATTCACTTGTATTTGTTTCAACCACCAATGGTTGGTTGGGATCCATTGTTTGCAAAATAAGAGATGCTGATACGACGAACTTGAATTTTTATGTTTTCTCTTTTTTGTTTGCCATAATGGAAAGTTTTTGCTCTCTCTTGTAGTTGTTACATCATTGGAAAAACTACTTGAGCATAATTTTTTATGCAACTATGATAGAATGCAAATAATCCAATGAAGATTTGTAGATTTTCTTGCTTCTATGGACATAATTATTTAGAAATGGCTCACACCTTTTCTAGGTCCATTTGTATGCCAACCTTAGGTGTGGGGGACTTCAATTTTGAAAGGCTTACACTTAAATTGTTTCCCACAAATTGAGTTTTCCCTTGAAACTTGGAAGATCTTTCAACAATGTTCTGAATGTTATTCCTTGTTTGAACTACAGACAAGAATATCACTAAAAATTCTACTACAAAAGTCCTATGAAAGCACTTAATACTTTATTCATGGGTTTCATGAACTTTTTTGCGGGATTATTGAGTCCAAAAGGCATAATCAAGAATTCATAGTGGCCATGCTTCCTTTTAAAGGAAAATTCTCAGACGTCTTCACCTTTTATTCTAACTTGATGATATCATTGCCTAAGATCTAGTTTGGTAAAATATGTCTCTCCATGTAAGTGATAAAAAAAGATATTCCATCCTAGGAATGAGAACTTTCTTCTCAATAATCTCTTTATTAAGTTCTTGATATTCAATGCACATCCTCATGCAGCCATCCTTTTTTACAACCAATGAACTTGGTGTTGCCCAAGGGGAAATACTTGGCACTATGAAACCCCATTTTTAAGATAACCTTGTATTTTTCTTTCCAATTCCTTATAAGGCGCTTTATTAATGGTTTTCTTATTAGAAACCAATTCGATAGCATGGTGTACATCTCCCCCAATAGGTGGTCACTCACTTGATAACTCCTGTAGAAGGACATATCTATACTAAAAAATTAAAACCTTAAGTTTGTTCATAGAAGTATCTAACAAAAAGAAATAATGCAAAGTAGAGATGGTACCTTTGTTAAAGGATTCAATTACAAAGCTTTGTGAAGATAAATCTTTAAAAGGGATAATCATGTACATATAGTTGTTGGAAGGTTTATCTCAGAGTTCTAGAGAGGAAATTAGGGGCATTTGGGTATGCTATGTTCACCCTAGATTGTATAAGTGATCTCATCCTTGTTAAAATCTAGTGTGTTAGTGAAATGAATTTACATTATCTTATCTCCCAAACTCGGTAGCCATTGACATCCTAGCATTAAACATATTTGCCACATATTTTTAATTCGAGAATTAACTTGAGCTTGATAGCCTTTCTACTCAACTTCTAGGTTAGATACCATAGCATCCCATGGAGGTGTATCTTTTCATTGATTCATGGAGACTATGTAGTAGTGAGTGTTCAAGCTTTAGGGAAGTTTGAGCTTTTTAACCAATGCATAACTTAGGAGATTATGAATTGCAAACTCATCGATCATTACTCTAATTGGCATCCATGTATCAATCCATGCAGCTGTAATACAATGTGTGGTCCATGGGAGGTTGATCACATGGATTAAGTTAGATTACACGAGTGCGTTTGTCCTCATGCAAGAACCCTATAGATTTGTAGTGTGCACTAGCATGTATGGGTAAAGTCTTCACCAAGTGGACACTCCATTTGTCTTTTTGGGTTGCATTAGTATTTGATGTTTTCTATTTTTCCGCTTTTGTAGTGGACATCTCCATTGAGGATGGCTTAATAAGAGGATAAAAAAAAGATTACCCTTTTTGGATTTCTCTAAATGATCATCATACAATCTTTTTCCCTATATCTTAGGCCTCTTGTCGAACTCACTACCTTATCTAGAGTCTATTTCCTCTAAATTTTAATTTTCTTAAATGGGCTAGGTGAAGGATCAAGAAAACTATAGGATATGTGGAAATTTCTTCATAAGTTTGTGCAAGTTGTGTGTTTTCTTCTAATGTCTATGGAGCATTTCTTTCTACTTCACTTTACAGGTGATGCTTCAAGTGTCAAAGTAGAGGGTTGTTCTTTCTTGTTGAACTTGAGGACATCTCCAGAAAAAATCACTAAGCAATTGCATCCTTTGATGGCGGATGATTCTAACATCCCAATGCAACAATGGAAGATGGTTGCCCTCCACTAGGTGCACAAGCAGTGATATATGCTCACTATTCTAAAATTTTCTCTATACCTATACAGAGACTTATGATGAAACTTTGAAGACTTAAACTAAACTCTAAGAGCTACCCACCAAGATTTAAATCCTCCCAAATGGATATTCAAGCTGGGAGAATCATCCTCTGCAAAATAGGCTACTTGTTTGCAACACTCTTTGCCTATGTGCAAAGATATAACTTCACAAACTTGGCAATTTCTCACAACTCACTCAGTTAAAGAACTTGAAAATTTGGCAAACTTTGGAGCACTATATGAGAGATCAGATGAAGCTTTAAATCAATGAAAATTGGTACAATGAGAGAGCAAAGAGTGCTCTGCAATATGATATATTAGATTTGGAAAAGCCTAACTACACCTCTAGATAGAAGAGGAGAAAAATCATGAGAAAATGAGCTAAGCAAGCAAGGGGGCTGCTTGCTAGAGTTTATGAATTCACTAAAATAAGTGGGAAAATTGTGGAATGCATAAAACTCAAGAAACAAAGGGTTGATGGTGCTTATATAGACTTGTACTTTTCCTACAATCTAGCTAACCAACCACCAATCAGTATAGGTGCTTTTTTTGGTGGGTGATTGATGAGATTTGAATTTGATTGAGTTTGGTGAAGCTTGTAACTTGATTCCATGACTTTGGGTCCTCCTTTTTTATTGTTCCACTTACAAAACTTGTGGATGAGTCCTTTTGCATGGTTGAGACTTGATTTTTAACACTCCCCCTCAACTCTTAATGCCTAGGTCCTTCATTCGAATGCAAGCCTTGAAGTGTCGTAGTCAACCTAAATCATAAATGAGTGACCTAGCAAGTGTGAACGGAAAAAGACTTGCTACTCACAGTAAATCAACAATGAATGTTGATGGTAAGTTGGCAAAATCTCCTCCAGATAATCACCGAGATGTAGACCACAACTCCAAGAGTGTGTAACTCCTCCTCCAAGATGGCCTCCAAGATCTCCTCCTAGCTTGAGAAGATAGCTTGTGTGATTGAGTGATGATTTGAACAATGACCCAAGGCCCTTCTTTTATAGCTTATGCTTCACCTTGAAAAGAAAGCTCTTCAAAACTCTATCGCATGATCGTAAACTCAAAAAATTCTTTTCGAAAAGCTAATCGAATTTGGCGTTTTGTTGAAAAGCATAAACAACGGCTCAAAAAAACAATCCTAAAAGATACAAAGTCTGCGCCGGATGGGATTCGAACCCAGACACATGATATGAGAACATTTTGTTCAAGCCACGCTGCCATGCGTGTTTGCCTTTCTAAGCTGATAGAAACTTTACAATACATGTAAAACTGCATGATTACAACCAATGTAGACATTGTTTCCAACAATCCCCCCTTCAATGTCACAATGGAACAAGGTTCAATAACTTGCAAAACTTCCTATGACTGCAAATATCTCTTAACTGATTTCCACTGAATCTTGAGCTTAATGTGTATGAACCTATATACTTGAGAAACTATAAACTGAATGTCCTGTTGTGTATTACATAGATATATCAAGCAACCAACTGCATGACTATATAATGTAGCATCAAATGGTTCTGAATCTGATACCAACTGTAATAACATGTTGACATCCATAGGTGTTTGCATAGGCTTGGAATCTGTCATCTCAAACCTTTCCAATAATTTCTCAAAGTATTTTTGTTGTGTCATGTAGATACACTCATCTTTGGACTTGAACTCAATCTTGGGACTTGTGATAATCACATCACTTTGTAGTGCATCTTGAACACTAGCTGGTTCGTTCTCAACTGAGGTAAGGGCTAAAACATTATGAATCTCAAAATTTTCTGCATAATTTACCTGGTCTCCTTGTTGTCTCCTAGTCTGACTTCTAGTTCTTCCAGTATATTGTTTTATACCATTTTCCTTCCATGTTTGATATAACCACTTTGTTGTATTTCTGAAAAGTGGTGGTATATCTTCTGGTTCTTCAATACCTCTTTCTTCAGGAGCTCTAGAACCTTCTCCAACTTCATAAGTCGGAACTTCAAGAGTTACTGATGTAGGACTAGGTATTGGTGTAAGTAATGAAATTCTCTCTTCACGTGTATCTCTTAGGGTTTGAGAAGGCTCATTGCTGCCCTTGTATGGTTGAATGTAATTATCCGAATTCCTTCTGAACAATGCATAGTCATCTGCCTTTATGAAATCTGGAATCTCTTCCTTCTTGTGATAAATCTGGCTTTCTGCAACATAATTAATGTGTGAGAGTAGGATATCACCTGTATCTGGAACATAGAATCTGTATCATTTGCTTTCAATTGCATAACCAATATAGACCACTTTAATGGCTTTTACATCAAGCTTACCATGATCCTTCTTCTCAATGTGAACATAAGCAGGGGAACCACAAACTTTGAAGTAACTCACATTGGGTTTCTTCCCATAATAAACTTCATAAGGTGTAATGACCTTTAAAGCTTTCGTGGAAGACCTATTCAGAATGTGATTAGTTGTATGTACTGCATCAAACCAAAACTTGGGAGAAAGCTCTTTGGATGACATCGTACTATGCATCATCTCAACAAGTATCCTATTCTTTCTCTCTGCAATATCATTATGTTCTGGCATGTAAGCAATAGTGAGTTGATGAGAGATACCTTTGTCTTCAAGAAAAAAAATAAAGTCTTTTGACATGTATTCTCCTCCTTTATCACTTCTCAGAATCTGGATCTTTGACTGACTTTCATTTTCAACCATAGCTAAGAACTTCTTGAAAGTAGGAAAAACATATGACTTCACTTTAAGACCATAAATCTGTGAATATCTTGAGAAATCATCTATGAACATACTAAGTACTTGTAACCTTGAATAGAATCTGTTCTCATCGGTCCATTCACATCTAAATGTATGATCTGTGACTTCCTTGTCACGATAAATCCATGTTTCTTGAAAGGTAGTTTATGAAGCTTTCCTTCAGACATCCTTCACATGAATCTGCATCATCTGGTAAAGCAAAAGTAGGAAAACTCTTCACCATACCTTGATCTTTGATATGCTTGAGAGCTGTGTAACTGATATGACCAAATCTAGCATGCCATAACTTCATGTTCTCCTTAGGTGTAGTAGACCTAGCAACATTAGCATGACTTATTTTGGACAATACAAACATGCCACTTTTGTTTTCACCTTGAAGTAGAAAATGCTCCTCATTAGGTGAGAGGATCTGGCATGAATCTTTCTTTAAAAAAACTTTATAATCATCTGATAGGAAAGCAGAGATAGAGAGAAAATTCTTCTTCATGTTTGGAACATAAAGAACATTGGAAATTGTGAAATTTCCACCTGCTCTGGACTTAAGGTTCACTTCTCCAACACCAACAACATCCAAATCATGACCATCTGCAATGGTCACTCTTCTCCCTGAAGAGTTAGAAAGTGAGGAAAATACCTTTCTGCAACCTGTCATATGCTTTCTTTATATCTATCTATCTATCTAACTATCTATCTATCTATCTTTCTTTCTTTCTTTCTAACTATCTTTTTGTCTATCTATCTATCTATCTAATCTATCTATCTATCTATCTATCTATCTATCTATCTATCTATCTATCTATCTATCTATCTATCTATCTATCTATCTATCTATCTATCTATCTATCTATCTATCTATCTATCTATCTATCTATCTATCTATCTATCTATCTATCTATCTATCTGTCTATATATCTATCTATCTATCTATCTATCTATCTATCTGTCTGTCTATCTATCTATCTATCTATCTATCTATCTATCTATCTATCTATCTATCTATCTATCTATCTATCTATCTATCTATCTATCTATCTATCTATCTATCTATCTATCTATCTAAAGAGCTTCAAACTAAATATGTGGCCAATGAAAATGAAAAGGTACAAATCTCTAACCACAAAAAAATATTAGAAGCTAAAATAAAGGTATACATGGATGAGGCAGACAACTTAAGGAACAGAAATAAAGAACTGATGAATGCAATCCTGCTCAATCAACTAGTTGAAGTACCCAAAGATAACCAAAAAAATCCAGTGGAACTAGAAGCTCAAATGACCAAGTATGCTAAACAACTTAAACAAGAGCAAGAGTTGAGGGAACAATGGGAAAGAAAATATATTCATGATACAAATGAATTAAGAAAGAAATGAAAAGCCTCTGAATCACTATACATCGAACAATGCAAAGAGGATGCAAACCAAATGGAAATATTAGGAGAAAGCAAGATGCAAAGTGACAAAGAGCTTATCGAAGCAAAGGAACAAATAAAAGAAAAAGATGAACTCATTAAACGTCTACAAGATTAGATCGCAAAGAAGGACAATATGGGGATACCACTAGTTCTCTCAAGCGGCTACTATGGAGACTGAGGTACGTCCTCCTTCTCTCCCCATCGATAATTCACATGTACGCATGGAAAAGGAGGACCAAGGTGTTGATTGAAATGCACGGCCTATTGTAGAACTAAGCCAAAATGAGCGGGCACTGTTGGTGTCCCAACTAACCGAACAATTTGAAGATCAACTAGTGAAATTCATGAAAGAAGCAAAGATCAAAAGTAAAAATCGAGAACAGATTATGAAGCCTTTAGTGTACCATATGAACTACCAAAAGAAGAAACCAAACATTACATCAAAAGAACGACGGAAAAAGAACTAGATCAAGACTTACAGTTCAGAGAAGATACTTTCTCATACACACAAGAAGAATTCGACAAAGCCGATCCCATATGGAGACGTAAATTTTTGGAAAAGAACCCTACTCTATGGGTGCATTGGGAATCTGCACCATACTTATTACAGGTAAGCCCATCTTTTTGTTCGGTGCCATGAAGAAGATCATGGACACAATTTTGGGAAGGACACAATTAGCGAACAATAAATAATCAATGGTTGAACTATCCGCTATTATCGAGTCCACCTAACAATTATTTACCTACTGAAGAATATATGGGACACACTATAGAATTTTGGCTTTTAAGATATGCAATCATTCCAGATCTAGCCATAAAAATGACGAATAAAGTGTTAAGCATGTTATTGAAAATTTTGAAAGTCTTCAAACATGCTCAATACACATTTTTGAACTTCATCGGCATTAATCAAGGTGCAGATGCCTTAATTTTTTATCTCTCTGTAATGACTAGCCAAATTACAATAATGGGCATATACTCACAATTGATGTTTCTACCAAGTCCTTATATGCAGACCTTTGAAGAAACATTTTTTATAGGATTTTTTAAAATGGACTCAAAGATTTTTGTGAAATTGTCTTCTAATGTAAATGCTCACTTGGTGACCTAGGAGTCAAGTTTCTTTACAGATCATAGACAGGCAACTAATGATGGTGTAAAATCAGCCCAATGGAAGGAATTAATGATAGGTGAAGCTAATATGTGAAATCAAAGAGAGCAAACAACCATTCAGACATACTCACGTCGCTAGTCAAAGCCTATTGAGGATGATAGAGTTCAAGAGGAGGGACATGTGGAAGGAGAATCAAGCAAGAAATGAAGAACAAGAAAATAGAAAAGAAAAACTATTCAATAAAGGTAACTCACCCTCTGCCCAAAGCTCCGTAGGGGCACGCATCAGGCAGGAACACGAAAGAAGGTCCCGAAGTGTGTAAACAAAGATTAAACACAGGACCTTTGAAGCATCAACCAGACAGAAACAGATGCAGTACTTACCAAATGGTGCATGTGATGGAAAGAAAGTAACAAGCTTGAGCAATACAACATGGCCCCAAAGTGTGTGAATAAATAAGTTATTCGAAGGCCAAAAGTTAGAAAGAGGTAGAGGCTGAAAAGTTGAAGAGGGTGACTAAGATAGTCACATTCTTAGCCACTAGGTGCGTGCACTAGAAAAGAGCTATACAAGCATCAACGATAATATAGCCCCTCTCAAGTATGAATGTAAGGAATACCAATGGGAAGACAGAATCATAGGATTGAGGCTCCGATAAGGTAACAAATTCTCTGAAAGTCCAGAAGGCTTCCTCGACCACTGAGTGTTGGTGATGGTCAACTACAAAGATGCTATCAACAAAGGACCAGACCCACTATGAACACAACGCTACAAACAATAAGCAGAGCTTGTCAAGGGACGACAAAGCCACATAGGGGGAGAGTGTTGCAAGGAAAAGAAGCACAAAAAAGTGAGCCCAATTTTTTTTTCAAATTATAGGCACAAATTTTCTTCTTCAAGTTTCTATGAAATACCTCATGAAGCCATGTAAATGCACTAGAGGAGTCCTCTAGATGCATGAATCCCAATTATTGTAAAAAAATCTTGTAACATAATAGAAATTTAGTATTTTTCAATAGAAGTGTTGGTCTCTAGTGTGAAAGGACCAATTTTAGGGCACATGTATATAAGGCACTTGATGACTCTTTGTAAAGGACTTTTTGCCATTGTGAGGAGTGGATATGAAATTTTTGAATTTTCCTCTTCTTTGTTGTGTATCTTCTTCTCCAAGAGCTTGTGCATGTGATTCTTGCCGGAAATGTGTATTTAGAACTATCATCTACCCCTTCCCTTCATGTTTGAGTTGTTGTAGTGTGTGTGTGTGTGTGAGGCTTGAGGAGCTACTGAGAAGGTGTTGGTGTTTCCTTCCATTCACTATTTTGCTCTTAACTTGAAGCACGCTCATCAAATTTGACTAGAAATACCATTAGATGCATCCTGCCAAGAGCTTCAAAATGAATCATTATTCACCATATCCAGAGTTCGGGGCTGAGAGAAAAGTTAGAATTTGTGCTTACTACTATAACAAGTATTGCAACATGCATTTTCAAAGGACTAATGAGTAGGAGAGGTAGCTGAGCCAAGTTACATTCATTGTAGCATTTCACTTACCATCATGTGTGCACATGTCTTCATACATGATATGTCTAATTTCACGGACTGATAATTAAACGTGTATTAATCCACCACTATATGCGTGGGGTGATTGAGGTACTATCTCAGTTGACACAAGTCCTTAAGGCTCTACGACTTAGGTACACAATTATCTAGCTAAAAATAGGTAAATTGGAAAGAAATCTAAAGAATTTTTGTGGGTCTTATTACCATTAGTGTCCATGTGAAATGCCAAATGGCCACCAGACACTTCTTTGTATATGTTCTTTAATAAAACTTATAGTGGTCTAGTCAGTCACATACTATAATTTCTACTGCGTCTGTAACACCTAAGAAGTCTGTGTTCATGCTCCTTGTGTACTATGTTTTTCTGCATATTCTACAGCCTGTGTGCAGAGTACCGTGTGCAGCCCCAGGAGCTCAGTTTTCTACTCCAAGGATGTCGTCGTAGAGCTCTCAAGAAGGAGAACCCATTGTGATGCATCACCATCAGAATACTTCACTGGTATCATAGTAGTTCGATGCAAAAGCTTTGTTTCTTTTGTACGAGTGAAGCGAGCACCCCCTCCCTGGCTTTCTCCAAGGCTTACAACTAAGGTGACTTCTAAGGTGGTGACCAAGGCATAGACCTTCGCATACCTTGTCATCCGAGTCACCGAAGTCACTGTTGGTGTCGTTGGCTGCGTGTGAGGGAGGACCTCAATGACCAAGGAAGATAGAGGTTCCTGGTACTTCCCGGGAGGTCAACCATCCTAGTACTATTCCCCCTCAGAGCTCGCTTAACCGTGGCAATCTCTTGCCACTAAACTACAATCTTCTAGGGTTTGAAGACTTGGAAAGACTAAGGTTAACATTACCTTGAACATGTTTTGGTCCCTCAAAGCTTCATTCTTTTCTTTCAAAGCCTGTTTTTGAAGCATTCTTGGGGTGTCTTTGGAGCCATTTTGAAGTACTTTTGCACATAGTTCTCTTCACACAGGTCCAAGAACATCAAGAAGAGTGTTCTTTGTACTCCTCCAACAATAAATATCAACCTTTGGGGCTATGTTTTCAGCCACACTCATAAAACTACAGGTTTCTCGAAAGGTTTTCAATTTTGGTGGGAGCAGCCACTGCAAATTTATGTAGGTTTTTTGAGCCTAAAACATCAGAGTTGACAGACACTTGCAGGTGTTGTTGGCTAGTTTTTGAGATGTGCATTCACCCTTTTAGTGTCATTTTACTACATATATTGAGAACATACACACCATGTACACTTTTGTGGATACCGTTGTATGTCCATGTGGTCATTGATATAGCGGTTACGTTTTTCCATAAAGCCTTTTATGTTTGATAAAGAGGGTCGTGGTGAGGTTTCCTAAACTGGGAGACACCCAGATGTTGGGCTCTCTTTGGTGATGTAGGTGGAAGACTTACCCAACCTCACCATAGGAGATGTATGATAATTGTTCATAGGTGCTCGATAATCCTAGTTGGCTTCTATTGGATAATTGATTATATGTGGTGGAGTCAATGATTCACTATGCAGGCAAACATGTTAGTACTTGCAGTTTTATGATATTTTGACACTGGTCATATGCTCATTTTGTAGAGGATACTCTGGCAAAATTTTTCTAGATTTTTGGTTTAGTCGACTATACAGTGGTCGATTTACTCCTTGATACACTTATTCGTTGGTGTTTGGACTCTTCTAGCTCCATTATCATTCGATTCAGTTCTTTACGATCAAGGGATCAGAGGTCTCAGGCACATATGGTGGATCAAGGTCTAGTGCCAGTGTTCCGAGGAGGAGCTATAACTTGCAGGGCAAAGGCCATTTTGAGATCTGAAAATTTGATGGCACAAACTTTGCTCTATGGAAGAATCAGATTAAAGATGTGCTGATTCAAAGGAGGCAATGGAAGCCAGTAAATGGAATTTCAAATAAGCCTGCTAACATGGATGAAGATGATTGGGATGAGTTAGATGAAATGGCTAGGTCTACCATTCGCTTGCACCTGGCAGATAATGTTTACTTTACATTATTAGACTGTGAAGGTGTGGAGGAGCTTTGGGAGAAGTTATGCAATACATATGAAAAAGAGAAGGCATCAAATAAAGTGTATCTGATGAGAAAATTATATGACCTTTGTATGAAGGACACAGATATTGCTGCTCATCTAAATGAGTTTGATGCTATATTCTCACAGTTACAGGCTCAGAAAATGGATATGGATAATGAAATCAAAGTAGTATTGATGTTATGCACCTTGCCATCATCATGGGATACATTTTGCACAACTATTAGCAATAGTGCACCTGGTGGTAAACTCGTCTATGATGACATATGTGGAGCACTCTTGAGTGAGGAGATTCATAGAAAATCTATGGTTGGCACTCAGAGTGGAGATGCATATAATGTTCGTGATCCTTACCAAGGAAAGAATCAGCAACACGGCAGAAGCAAGAACAAGGAAAAGAATGGTCAATGGAATAAGAGTAGAAGTAAATCAAGGAAGGGAGATATCAAATGCCATTATTGTCATAAGAAAGGACACATGAAGAAAGATTGTTATGCATTGAAGAATGCTAAATGTAAAGGATAGAATGTTGATGGGCATGTTAAACAATTACCTGCACCATCTACTTCGAGTGTGAAGATTGAAGAAATTAATGCTATTTCCCATGATGCTAATGTGTTGACACTTGATAGTAATATGCCAATTGAGGCTCCTATGGATGATTCTCTTTCCCACACATGGCTGGTAGATTTTGATGCATCTTTCCATGTGACAGCATATAGAGAATGGTTCTCTAATTATGCAGCAAAGTCTCTTGGTACTGTGAGACTTGGTGACTCTTACTAGTGTGACGTTGTGGGGATTGGAGATGTGGTTGTGCAGTTCATTTATGGTTCAAAATTTACTATGCATAATGTACACCATGTACCTCAGTTATCATGCAGTTTGATGTCAGTTGGTCAATCAACTTGATGACCTTTGTTACAAGGTGGTCTTCTATGCTCAGTCCTTTCGTATATCAAAGGGCAATATGGTTATTGCAAAAGGAAGCAAAGTTGGTCCACTTTATCCTTTATTGGTATCACAGAAAGAACACTTGTTAGCTGTTACTGAACAGCCTATGGCTTGTATTTGGCATGGTCATTTGGGCCATATATCTCATAGTGGAATGAAAAATCTTTCTCGTTCTGGCTACTTACCTATGTTATCTTTCTTTGTTTTTTCATTTTGTGAGCATTGTCAATATGGAAAGCAAACCAAAAATGTGCATAAAATGCACATTGACTCTTCAATTCAGCCTTTAGATCTCGTTCTTACAGATGTGTGTGGTCCTATGCCCACTAGGTCCTTAGGTGGTTCTCTTTACTTTGTCACTTTCATAGATGATGCTACTAGAAAAGTTTGGGTATATCCTATCAAATCGAAGGATGAGGTATTCCCTACTCTCAAAAAATGGCTTGCTTTAGTTGAGACTGAAAAAGGAACTAAGCTTAAGGCTTTACATTCAGATAGTGGGGGTGAGTATACCTCACATGAATTCAGCCTTTTCTGTCAGTCTAGAGGGATTCATAGAGAGTTTACAGCTCCTTATACCCCAATACAGAATGGTGTAGATGAAAGAATGATTAGAACTATTCAAGATAGATTAGTTTCTATGTTGCATCACACAAACCTCTCACAAGGCTTTTGGACAGAAGCACTATTGATTGTTGTTCACGTGATTAACCTTTCACCTAGTACTACCAAAGGTCTGAAAGTGGCACAAGAGTTATGGACATAGAAGCCACCATATTATGATCACCTTCGAGTTTTTGGGTGTGAGGCATATGTTTATATACCCAAGAAACTTAGACAAAAGTTGGACCATAAGTCAAAGAAATGCATTTTTCTTGGATATGGTCGAGAAGGAAAATTTAGATATCGTTTATGGGATCCTAAAACACGACCAGTGATCAGAAGTAGTGATGTCATTTTCAATGAGTCTAAGATGCATAAATTGTCCATCGAGGAGGTCGAAGTGAGAAGAGTGGTGTTTGAGGATACTAGTCCTCCAATTAGCATGCATAAAAATGCTACACATAGGGACATTCAAGAGAATGTTTGATCAGATCAGTCTGCACATGTTCTTGTTCAGGAACCATTGAGACGCTCTTCACATGTCTCAAATCCACCTGATATATATGTTCCATGTATATATTTTGTTATGCTAACAGATGCTGATGAGCCTTCTTGCTACAAAGAGGCTATGCAGACAGAGGATCATGTCAAGTGGGAGCATGCCATGAAGAGTGAGTTGGATTCTATTCACAAGAATGGTACTTGGGATTTAGTACCTTTATCAAAGGGTAGGAAAGCTTTACCATGTAAATGGGTATATAAGCTGAAATTCACATCAGATGGTGCTTCTCCAAAGTATAAAGCATGACTTGTTGCAAAGGGTTTTAAGCAACAACATGGTGTTGATTTTGAGGAAATCTTCTCTCCAATGGTCAAGATGACTACCCTGCGCATGTCGCTTTGATTCATTGCAATTGAGGACTTAGAGCTAGTCCAAATGGATGTGAAAACTGCTTTCTTACATGGAGATCTTACAGATGAGATCTACATGGAACAACCAAAGGGTTATGTAGTTATTGGCAAGAAAAGTCTAGTTTGTAAGTTCAAGAAGAGCTTGTATGGACTTAAACAATCCCCTAGACAATGGTTCCAAAAGCTTGATGCTTTTATGAAGTCTCAAGGCTATTCTCGAAGCAATGAGGATCATTGTCTCTACATAAAGAGATGCTCGAATGGCAGCTTGATATGCTTGATACTTTATGTCGATGATATGTTGATTGCTGGGAAGTCCTCTTATGACTTGTCAATTCTCAAAAAGAAGTTGAGTCAGACATTTGATATGAAGAATTTGGGGGATGCCAAACATATTCTTGGCATGCGCATTAATCATGATAGGAGTAAAAGATGCATATACTCATCTCAAAGTGAGTACATATCCAAAGTACTTCACAGGTTCAATATGTAGGGTGGAAAGGCATTGAGTACACCTTTACCCACATATGTGAAATTGATCAAGGATGATTGCCCCAAATCAGATGAGGAAAAGGAATTCTTGACCAAAATTCCCTATCAATCTGTTGTTGGTAGTCTCATGTATGCTATGGTATCTACAAGACCAGACATTGCATTTGCAGTGGGAGTTGTGAGCAGATATATGTCTAATCCTGGCAAGAAACATTTGGGAAGCGGTCAAGATGATTTTGAGATATCTTAGTGGCACTAAGGACAAGTGTCTATGCTTCGGTAGAGGGAAAGCATCCATTATTGGTTACATAGATTCTGACTATGCTGGTTTTGTAGAAAATCATAATTCTACATCAAGGTATATTTTTTGTTTTGTTGGAGGTGCTATATCTTGGAAATCTCATCTTCAAGAATGTACAACTGTTTCCACCATAGAAGCAGAGTATGTTGCAGCAAGTGAGGCATGTAAGGAAGCATTGTGGCTTTCTCATCTTGCTTGTGATATGGGTTTACCTCAGCATGTACCTCGTTTGCTCAGCGACAGTCAGAGTGCCATTGCTTTGGCTAAGAGTCTGGTCTATCATGCAAAGACCAAGCACATTGAGGTGAGGTATCACTTCATTAGAGATTGCTTAGCCACTGAGTGCATTATTCTTGAGAAGATTCACACTCGAGATAATGTTGTAGATGCTTTGACTAAATCTCTACCACAGGATAGCTTTCGACACTATTGTCACTTGATGGGTGTTACTTGATTCATGATCTTACATAGTCACTTGTATACAGTGTAACATGCCCATCAAGTGGGAGGTATAGTTTGTATACTTACACTCAGGTATTCTTTATCATTCCTTATTTGTCTCCCATAGTTACTTTGGCCATATTGGCCTTTAGTGGGAGATTATTACCATCAGTGTCTATGTGAAAGGCCAAATGGCCACCGAACACTTCTTTGTATATGTTCTTTAATAAAACATATAATGGCTTAGTCAGTCACAAACTGTAAGTTCGACCACATTTGTAACACCTAAGAAGTCTATATTTGTGCTCTTTATGTACTGTGTTTTTCTACGTATTCTACAGCCTTTGTGTGGACTACCGTGTGAGGCCCCAGGAGCTAAGTTTCGTACTCCAAGGATATCGTCGTAGAGCTCTCAGGAAGGAAAACGCACTGTGGTCCATCACCTTCGAAATACTTCAGGTCTCACCATAGTTGTGTAACACCCCCCTCCTAGACCTTGTCATCCTCAACAAGGCTGTGATTCAGTTTGGGTGGGTGGTTCCATCAAGTTGAGTAGTCCATGTGCTAGTCTTCATGGAGGATCTAGAACCATGAGAGCTTGCTACAAAATGGATGATGCATTGTGATCTTTGTCTACTGCAAAATGACTTCAATGTCCTCCAATTTGGATGTTTTAAAGTAGTGCATTTGCATGAATAAAATAAAGATGTGCCTTATGCATGGCCATCTAATGCCTCCTTATGCATACATACTCTGAAATGCAAAGTAATGTAATCCCATTCTTTTTAATGTTCCGCTTTGAAGTCTACATTAGGAATCCACATATCTACAATTATAATCTTTCCTTATTTTGCACATATAGTGGGTGTAGGTCATGCAGGTTTTCTTGTGGGCTCTATGTATTGTTGTGAGTGGTTCTCTTTTATTTTCTTAAGAAGTCTTGTTGGAATAACCACTGATTGATTTCGTCCAACAATTCTTGTGTGTTCTAGCATTTTCCTATATATGTCCATGTGTTCTATGGTAGGGCTTTTACAAGAAGCACATTTGAAATATGGGTCAATAATAGATCATTTTTGAATGTGTGCTAGATATAGCTTTAAGAGCATGTCTAAGTCTTTGGTTCTTACAATTATAGCTCCATTCCTTGATGTAATCTTTGTCTTTGACATCTCTTTGCATACTAAGAATGAAGTTGCTCCTCCTTTTTTTCTCTTTGCCTGCTTATGGATTGTTCTAGTTGTTGGACTTCAATCTCATATGCTTTCTTTTCCATCTATATTTGGTCTTCCCTTTTGGAGGTTTCTTTGTTTGCGTCATCAGCAGATTGTGACTTCCCGTGAGATAATTGATCTTGTAAGAGCTTGTTGGTGCCTACCTGGACTACTTGTTATCGTACTTGAACTTTTGTGAAAACTTGTACTGAATTTTTTGGAACATGCTAATTGATGTTAGGGATATATGTAACCATATTTAACGTGAGTGTTCACTTTAGCGCATTGGGGATGATTAGGGAAATCCCTAATTACACGAGTTACTCCACAATCTAAGAAATGAGGGCTCTTATTTACAATGGGAAATAATGTTCTTTGCCTTGTGTTTTTCCATGAGTGTTGTACTTGCTTTTATGACATTGCCGAGAGGATGGGAATGCTCAATTGGTGAATCAAGTCAACTGTCAAGTTCAATGGATCACACAGGGTGACTTTAGCAACACAAGTAAGTAATGAAACTTTAGATAGATCATTAGTAGCTCAATCCATCATATCTTTAATCATCATATTTGTTCAAGTGAAACACTTGCATACATATATCGTTTATATGAATGATCTACATATATATATTGCATACAAACAAACCCTCATTTATTTTTATTTAGATTTAGATTGACTTATCCACCGATCTTGTGTTGATCCTTTCTCCTAGTAGCAAAATTATTTCATGCAATACGCTAATTGAAGAAAGAATGCCAAAAGAATTTTTGCAGTGCAATATGTCTTTGGAGCTAACAGATGTCTCCTTAGTACATGAAAGCAATGGCTGAATAGCATCTTCCACAAAGACAACATCACGGCTAACCAGAATGCCTAGTCTGTGGATGATACAGACGATAGCCTTTACTTTCAGAACTATACCCAACAAAAATACATTTTACTACCTTATCATCCAATTTTCTGCGATGTTGTTCAAGCACTAATGCATATGCCAAACAACCAAAAACACGCAGATGAGCAATAGATGGCTTGCGGTCATGCCAAGCCTCATATGGAGTGATAGACTGCAACGCTTTAGTGGGACACCTGTTCAGTACATATGCTGCACACATGACAGCCTCAAGCCAGAAACTATGTGGTAAAGCCTGACTTTTGACCATGCACCTCACCATCTCCATGAGTGACCTGTTCTTTCGTTCAGCAACTCCATTCTGTGGAGGTGTATACGGTACTGTACACTGGTGTTTTATCCCACGTTCAGCCAGAAATGCATTAAAATCTGAAGACATATATTCCCCCCCTCGATCAGAACGGAGGGTGCCCATTTTACATGCTGACAGATTTTCAGCCAAAACCAAAAACTGTTTGAAGCACATGAACACTTCGGACTTTGCTTTGAGTGGATATACCCATGCATGCCTGGAAAAATCATCAATGAAAGTCACGAAGTAAAGGTAATTTCCAAAAGAGGGTGTCTGCATAGGACCACAGACATCACTATGTACAAGCTGCAATTTCTGCGTAGCCCGAACTGAACCATCTTTTGGAAAGGAAGAACGCTGCATTTTGCCCAAAATACAGCCTTCACAAACATGTTTTCCAGGTGCCTCAAGTTTGGGCAAAGAGGACACCATTTCAGATTTCTGTAGGCGTAACAAACTAGCAAAATTCAGATGACCAAAGCGTGCATGCCAAAGCTTTGCATCTGACATAGCCTGAGAATCATGAACTGCACATGCCGAATCATTCACAGATCTTTCATAGTCTATGAGCTTATATAGCCCACGACATAAGATGCCAGAAGCAATAATCACATCACCATTTGAGAGATCATGGACTGTACACCTATCATCAACGAATTTCACAACCAAGCCAATCTTGGCTAATGCAGAAACTGATAACAGGTTCTTTTTTATCCCTGGCACAAATAAAGCATCTGACAAAGTGAAAGAACTACCATCAGCAGTAGTCAGAATGATCTTACCAACTCCCATAATAGGATAAGAGGAGTTATTGGCGCATGTGACAGTATTCCCTATAGGGGCAGGCTCGAGTGAAGAGAAGAAACTGCGCTGCGAGGTAATATGTTTGGTCGCCCCACTGTCAAAGTACCAAACATCTGAGTCTACTGCAGACATGCACTGATCATGAGAAGATGGGTCAAAACTGCAGACAGTAGTAAACGCCCATTCTTCTTCCTGCACAAGATTTGCAGACTCTGTTTTTGGTGTAGAGGCCTCTGCAACAACCATTCCAACCTCTTTCTTTTTTCCTCTTTAGCAGCCAATTTTGGACAGTTCTTTATAATATGATCATTTCCTTTATAGTACTTGCAGAACAATTTTTGCTTTTCTGATTTCTTTTCATCTTTATCCTGGTTCTTCGATTGTGCAGCATTTGCAGATTTTTGCTTATTAGTAGAAGAGCTCCATTTTCCTTTGCCCTTCTAACTAGCCAGGAAAGCTTGATCTGCAACACGCATAATGGACCTGTTCTGCCTGGACTGATCTTCCTGCAACAGAACAGAGACTAATTCCTCAAATGACAAGGCATTCGGATTGCCTTTCATCATCAATCGAAGAGTAGAGGCAAAACTCTGATATGAATCAGGAAGGCCATTCAGAACGGTCTGCACAAGTGAGCTATTTGGTATAACCTCATCAGCAGAAATCAATTATTCCTTCAGGTCTTTGATCTTTGTAAGAAAACTGTCCATCAAATCACCTTCATTCATGTGCTCACTCTCCAACTGTTTTCGGAGGTAAGCAACACGAGCCTCATTCCTAGCCTGGTATAAAGTGGTAAGTGTATCCCAAGCATCCTTTGCTGTTCTGCAAGAGCGAATGTGAGGAATAATGGCACGTTTGACAGACAAGGCTATCAATGCATGTGCCTGGGCATCTCTGCCATCCCAACGAATCTGCTCTGCAGTAGGTGCAACAGAAACAGCAGCACGAACAGGAATCTGTGGAATATCATCTTCGACACCATCTTCATCAGCTCCAGTACCTCCAGCACCTGTATTTGTAGTACCTGTAGTCGCAGGTGTAACAAGACGTCTTTCAACACCCTGCACAATGTTTCACAGTCCTTTTGCAACTAGTACATGTCGCATCATATAAGACCATAATGGGTAGTTGGTACCATCCAACTTATCCTCAACAGCCAACATACGGAATACATCACTGCTTTCAGCCATGGCCGGTGACTAAAATACCTCGATGCAGAAAATTGACTGTATCTCAAAAAGTTAAATAGAACTGCCCAGACGAGTTCTGCTAGACCTGTAGCAGACTTCGAGACGCTTAAACTGGCAAACAGAAACTGGTATATACCTTTGGCACAAAAGGACGAAATAGCCTGCACAAGCGCTGCGATAGTGCTTTCGGAGGCCGAAACGAACTCAGATCGCGATTTCGGCACCACAAAGCAAAGCAGTTTTGATCTCGGAAACACCCTGAGTATGCTCACCAAATTTTGTGCGAATCTGAGATTGCAAACGGAGGAGTGTCGACGGCGCCCTAGAAGAAGCGACGACCTGCTCTGATACCAATTGTTGGAGATAGACGTCTGCAGAAGCACGCGAACAGCACAAGGAAGAAGAAGAAGCTTGGAGCACAAACACACAATACTGAATGTATTACTAGAGAATGTACAAAGATAAGTAGCCCATTAGGGCAATAGGCGTATATACAAGCCGGGGGAAAAAAACCTCCTAAAGAGGGAAAAAAGTGCCCCGGCGGTCCTAGAGTGTTCACACACATCACTACCTAAATATATCAACAAGAGAGAGATGGGATGCACCTGTTATACTCGGAGAGTCTCTCAATGAAGAGCATCCTTTCCATGATCTTTTTGGTACCATGGTTCTAAAGTGAAAGACAATAAAGCTTCATGTTAATCACAGGTATTATTATTTTCAATTTTGAAAGGGTTTGCATTTACGAGAAGGAACTAAGGCTTTAGGGGCCAAGTTCTTAGAGGGAAATCATTTTTAGGGAGAGTATGGCATATAAACTCTCACCTTAGATCAAGGATTCCCTCAAAATAAAAGAAACCACAAGCTTTAGCAAATTCAATATAGCCTTGATGATTTTCACATAAATTTCAAGAGCTAAATTCGGATAAGTAGCCATTTTTGGAAAGGGAAATGAAGCAAGATTTTTCTTAGTCTGGTAGGAAAAATCATGCACACATATAGTATAGTGTATAAATTTTCATATACAATCAAGAAATTCAAAGATTGGCTTAGTATAATGGGAGTTTGAAGCTCCACAAAACCCCCTTCCATCACTGTTTGAGAGAAAGTTTCAGCACCTGATTCTAAGAAATTCCCAATTTGAAAGAGGGAAAAAGAGGTGCATTAGTTATGGATCGATGGGAAAAAGTAAATATACTGAGAGTTTGTTATATAGACTTCATAGTGGAATCATTAGATTCATCGAAATAATAAGTTGAGGAATTTTACTTCCTCAAAAACCCCCTTCCCATACTTTTTGGAAAAAGATCAGATGTTAATTTTTGCCAAACGCCACTTTTGGGAGTAAGAAAAGAGACCATTTAAGAGGCTTCCCATGGACTACTGCATACATACATGTAATATGGTGTATGCATTACCATACAGAATGAGAAAATCCAAGAAAAATCCACATTAGGAGTGGATTAGAAGCTTGCTAAAAAGCTCCCCATTAAAGTTTTTGCATGAAAGTAAAAATCTTGATTTAGACCGCTTTTAGGGAGAAAATTAGCATACATGAAGGGAGCATTTGGAAAGATGAAAATAGGCCTAAGCATCTTCATATACTACTCTTTGATTTTATGGAGAGAATTCCAGGATTTTCTTAATGGAAGAATGCTTTTGGGCACTCCAAAAATCACATTTTCACACTTTTTCTATGTTGATATATTTAGGTAGTGATGTGTGTGAACACTCTAGGACCGCCGGGGCACTTTTTTCCCTCTTTAGGAGGTTTTTTTCCCCCAGCTTTTATATACGCCTATTGCCCTAATGGGCTACTTATCTTTGTACATTCTCTAGTAATACATTCAGTATTGTGTGTTTGTGCTCCAAGCTTTTTCTTCTTCCTTGTGCTGTTCGCGTGCTTCCGCAGACCTCTATCTCCAACAATTGGTATCAGAGCAGGTCGTCGCTTCTTCTAGGGCGCCCTCGACACTCCTCTGTTTGCAGTCTCAGATTCGAACGAAATTTGGTGAGCATACTCAAGGTGTTTTCGAGATCAAAAAGGCTTCGCTTTGTGGTGCCGAAATCGCGATCTGAGCTCGTTTCGGCCTCCGAACGCACTATCGCAGCGCTTGTGCAGGCTATTTCGTCCTTTTGTGCCAAAGGTATATACCAGTTTCTGTTCGCCAATTTAAGCATCTCAAAGTCTGCTACAGGTCTAGCAGAACTCGTCTGGGCAGTTCCGTTCAACTTTTTGAGATACAGTCAATTTTTTGCATCAAGGTATTTTAGTCACCGACCATGGCTGAAAGCAGTGATGTATTCCGTATGTTGGCTGTTGAGGATAAGTTGGATGGTACCAACTACCCATTATGGGCTTATATGATGCGACATGTACTAGTTGCAAAAGGATTGTGGAACATTGTGCAGGGTGTTGAAAGACGTCATGTTACACCTATAACGACAGGTACTGCAAATACAGGTGTTGGAGCTGATGAAGATGATGTCGAAGATGATATTACGCAGATTCCTATTCGTGCTGCTGTTTCTGTTGCACCTACTGCAGAGCAGATTCATTGGGATGGCAGAGATGCCCAGGCACATGCATTGATAGCTTTTGTCTGTCAAACGTGCCATTATTCCTCACATTCGCTCTTGCACAACAGCAAAGGATGCTTGGGATACACTTACCACTTTGTACCAAGCTAGGAATGAGGCTCGTGTTGCTTACCTCCGAAAACAGTTGGAGAGTGAGCACATGAATGAAGGTGATTCTATGGACAGTTTTCTTACAAAGATCAAAGACCTGAAGGAACAATTGATTTCTGCTGATGAGGTTATACCAGATAGCTCACTTGTGCAGACCATTCTGAATGGTCTTCCTGATTCATATCAGAGTTTTGCCTCTACTCTTCGGTTGATGATGAAAGGCAATCCGAATGCCTTGTCATTTGAGGAATTAGTCTCTGTTCTATTGCAGGAAGATCAGTCCAGGCAGAACAGGTCCATTATGCGTGTTGCAGATCAAGCTTTCCTGGCTAGTCAGAAGGGCAAAGGAAAATGGAGCTCTTCTACTAGTAAGCAGAAATCTGCAAATGCTGCACAATCGAAGAACCAGGATAAAGATGAGAAGAAATCAAAAAAGCAGAAATTGTTCTGCAAGTACTGTAAAGGAAATGATCATATTATAAAGAACTGTCCAAAACTGGCTCCTAAAGAGGCAAAGAAGAAAGAGGCTGGAATGGTTGTTGCAGAGGCCTCTACACCAAAAACAGAGTCTGCAAATCTTGTGCAGGAAGAAGAATGGTCGTTTACTACTGTCTGTAGTTTTGACCTATCTTCTCATGATCAGTGCATGTCTGCAGTAGACTCAGATGCTTGGTACTTTGAGAGTGGGGCGACCAAACATATTACCTCGCAACGCAATTTCTTCTCTTCACTCAAGCCACATGCACCAATAACTCCTCTTATCCTGTTATGGGAGTTGGTAAGATCATTCTGACTACTGCTGATGGTAGTTCTTTCACTTTGTCAGATGCTTTATTTGTGCCAGGGATCAAAAAGAACCTGTTACCAGTTTTTGCATTAGCCCAGATTGGCTTGGTTATGAAATTTGTTGATGATAGGTGTACAGTCCATGATCTCTTAAATGGCGATGTGATTATTGCTTCTGGCATTTTATGTCGTGGGCTATATAACCTCATAGACTATGAAAGATCTGTGAATGATTCGACATGTGCAGTTCATGATTCTCAGGCTATGTCAGATGCAAAGCTTTGGCATGCACGCTTTGGTCATATGAATTTTGCTAGTTTGTTACGCCTGCAGAAATCTGAAATGGTGTCCTCTTTGCCCAAACTTGAGGAACCTGGAAAACATGTTTGTGAAGGCTGTATTTTGGGCAAAATGCAGCGTTCTTCCTTTCCAAAAGATGGTTCAGTTTGGGCTAGGCAGAAATTGCAGCTTGTACATAGTGATGTCTGTGGTCCTATGCAGGCACCCTCTTTTGGAAATTACCTTTACTTCGTGACTTTCATTGATGATTTTTCCAGGCATGCATGGGTATATCCACTCAAAGCAAAGTCCGAAGTGTTCATGTGCTTCAAACAGTTTTTGGTTTTGGCTGAAAATCTGTCAGCATGTAAAATGGGCACCCTCCGTTCTAATCGAGGGGGGGAATATATGTCTTCAGATTTTAATGCATTTCTGGCTGAACGTGGGATAAAACACCAGTGTACAGTGCCGTATACACCTCAACAGAATGGAGTTGCTGAACGAAAGAACAGGTCACTCATGGAGATGGCGAGGTGCATGGTCAAAAGTCAGGCTTTACCACATAGTTTCTGGCTTGAGGCTGTCATGTGTGGAACATATATACTGAACAGGTATCCCACTAAAGCATTGCAGTCTATCACTCCATATGAGGCTTGGCATGACCGCAAGCCATCTGTTGCTCATCTACATGTTTTTGGTTGTTTGGCATATGCATTAGTGCCTGAACAACATCGCAGAAAATTGGATGATAAGGCAGCAAAATGTATTTTTGTTGGGTACAGTTCTGAAAGTAAAGGCTATCATCCACAGACTAAACACATTCTGGTTAGTCGTGATGTTGTCTTTATGGAAGATGCTATTCAGCCATTGCTTTCATGTACTAAGGAGACATCTGTTAGCTCCAAAGACATGTATGATACTTTGATGCCTCCTTTTACAGGTGGACAGGCTAGTGCTGGTCCTATGAGGCAGCTTCTCAGCCTTTACAGGTTTCATATGATGATGCAGATCATTCCATTTCTGATGCAGATTTTCATGATGCACTTGTTGATGAGAGAGCTGATATTGAGCAGGAAAAAACTATGCCAAAATGGCTGGTGCAGACTTTGCGTGATAGCAAATTAGATGCACCTTTGTCATATCGTACTCGTTCAGGCTCTTATAGTGCCTCCTTTTCAGATTGCTATGCTATGGCTGCATCTAGTCTCTGTGATGAGAATGAGCCTGTTTCTTTTGATGAAGCACAAAATTCAGAAAAATGGATGGCTGCTATGCAATCTGAATATGATGCTATAATGAAGAATGGTACATGGTCTTTATGTGACTTGCCTCCTGGCAAGAAGGCCATTGGCACTAAGTGGGTATACAAGCTGAAGTGTAAACCTGATGGTACAGTTGACAGGTATAAGGCTAGGCTTGTTGCAAAGGGTTATGCACAGGAAAGAGGCATTGATTTTGATGAGACCTTTGCACCTACATGCTGTATGACTACTGTTCGGAGCATTTGTGCACTTGCAGCCCATCATGGTTGGAATGTACATCAGTTGGACATTAAAACAGCATTTCTGAATGGTGACTTGCATGAAGAAGTGTATGTTTTTCAACCCCATGGCTTTGTGCAGAAAGGGCATGAAAACCAGGTTTGCAGGTTAAAGAAGGCATTATATGGTTTAAAGCAAGCACCACGTGCTTGGTATGAGAAGATACATGCCTATCTGATTGCACATGGTTTTGAGAACAGTCCAACTGAAAGCACCTTATATGTTAAACGTGCTAATGATGTGCTTCTAATCATTGTTGTCTATATTGATGACATGCTGCTCACTGGTCCTATTGAGACACATATTGCTGATTTTAAGGCTGATTTGCATGCCTCATTTGAGATGTCTGATTTGGGGCATTTGCATCACTATTTGGGCATTCAGTTTATGCACGTTGATGGTGGAATGGCTTTGTGTCAAACGAAATATATTGACACATTATTGCAGCGTTTTGGCCTTGAAGACTGTAAGCCTATTGCCACTCCTATGGAGATAGGTTTACGATTGAGTCTTCATGATGCTAAAGATGCATTTGATGTTGTTCTCTATCAGCAGGCTGTTGGATGCTTGATTTACTTATGCATTACTCGGCCAGATATTCAGTTTGCTGTCTCACAGATGAGCAGGTTTATGCATTGCCCAGGAGTCACGCATTGGAATGCAGTTAAGCGCATCTTTCGCTACTTGAGTGGTACTTGGCTTCTTGGATTGTTTTATCCCAAGGGGGGATCACTACCGCCAGATTTGCATGCTTTTTCTGACTCAGATTGGGCTGGTTGCTATGACACTCGTGTGTCCACCAGTGGTTTTTGCTTCATGCTTGGTAGCTCATGTATATCTTGGTTGAGCAAGAAGTAGCCTATTGTGGCCACTTCCAGTTGTGAGGCTGAGTATAGGGCAGCTTTCACAGCGACTGTTGAGTGTGTGTGGCTCAGACGCCTTATGGCTGATTTAGGTGTTGGCCAGTCTTCTGCCACCACCATCTTCACTGACAGTCAGAGTGCATTGGCAGTTGCGAGGAACCCTCTGTTCCATGCTCGCACTAAGCACATTGAGGTGCATTATCACTATGTCAGGGAGAGGTTCTCTGCTGGGGAGATCAGCTTGGCATATGTGCCCACGCAGGAGAACATTGCAGACCTTTTCACGAAGGCTCTGCCTAGGGAGAAGTTTGAAGCTTTCTGCAAAGCTTTGGGCTTACTTCCTTTTGTGGAGTGATTTCCACATAGCTTGGCACTTCCTTATACATGAGTGCCAGCTCCTTGTTCACCGCATCACTCCCAGGGGGGATTTGTTGATATATTTAGGTAGTGATGTGTGTGAACACTCTAGGACTGCCAGGGCACTTTTTTCCCTCTTTAGGAGGTTTTTTTCCCCCGACTTGTATATACGCCTATTGCCCTAATGGGCTACTTATCTTTGTACATTCTCTAGTAATACATTCAGTATTGTGTGTTTGTGCTCCAAGCTTCTTCTTCTTCCTTGTGCTGTTCGCGTGCTTCCGCAGACGTCTATCTCCAACATTCTAGCCCCTCTACTAGTCCACTAGTTTGGCATGTCATGCTTGGAAAGGCCATATCTTGGGCTAGAGAGCTTCAAATTGGAGGTGCTATTGCTCCTTTCGAAGAGCACAAGATTTATTTTTAATTTATCAATTTTTTTTGAAAATTATGTATTTTTGGAGGTCTGTGCAGATCTGCAAAGTCTAAATAATTTTCGACAACTACCTTGTGGTAGTCATATTTTACAAATCGGGAAGTAATTTCACTTCGAGCTACTTGCACATGATACATATCTAGTTTATGATTATTTGCAAGTCTTAAAGGGTTTTTGAAAATCTAAAGAGGAAGTACAAATGCATTTTTTAGGTAAGTTTGCATTATTTTGGTAATCATTTGACCATGCCTTATGTTTTGGGAAGTGATCCGATGTTTTCGGACACTTCAAAGTTTATTTTAAGATCTAAAGAGGAAGATGTAGAGGTCTCGAAGCTCATCGAAAAGGATTCGATGCATGCAATTACAATAGCAAACCATTTAGGGACGAATGGTTTATATTTAAGGCATTTTACTTTATATTATGACATGTTCTATATATACATACATAGATTGGAATGCATATATCAAAGTTTATCATTGTTTTAATTCTAAAAGTATGGATCAACATGTTAGGAGTACACTTTTGATTGTTTGTAGGAAATGTGGTTGGAGAAATTACATGGTTATCCAACAAAGAGATTGTTGCTAGCATTTTTTTTATGTTTTTGGAGGTTATGGAGTCTATGTATGAGTATATGGCGTGCATGCCATGGGCTTGCCAATCCCTATTTTATATTGGATGGCATGTGTACCATTGAGTTTATGGTTAAAATTTTTTGCAACTCCATTTTCTTGAGAAAATGTTGTTGAAATTTTTTATATCTCATGGCGTTATATGCACAGTAACATGCCTTCTTTGCAAAGATCAGTAAGGTGTAATCATGCTTATAAGCATGTATTTGATGTACTTAATACCATCAAAGCACTACAGATAAGGCAACTTCATTAATAATATGATCCCTACACATAATCCTTATAGATTTTAGACCATATGATTGCTAAGGTAGGAGCTATATCTTCACCATTAGGAATGTGCACAAGCAATCCTATAGGTTATGGAAAGTTGCATAGAGGCACGAGAGATACATTTATGATAATATCCAAGGTAGTGAAGATTTACTAATCTTCACAAGAGTCTCATAGTATAATTAGGAGACTATGGGATATTATGAGGAATACCCAAAGAGTGACTAGCTTCACTCATGCACATCACTTGAGTAAGTAGTGAGACATTTCTGCTACACTACTAAGGAACCAATTAGATGGGATCACAGAGATGGGTTTCATGAGAGATCATCGATGGGTGCTTATGTGATTTGAGTGACGGTTAGGAAGGCCACATGCATGGCACTAGCTCTATGATATAGAGCATAGATCTCTTAGTCAAGAATAGTTGAGGTACCCAATACATATATATATATATATATATATATATATATATATATATATATATATATATATATATATATATATATATATATATATATATATATATATATATATATATATATATATATATATATATGTGTGTGTGTGTGTGTGTTGGGATCTACAGAGAGGTACTTAGACTTAGTCTTGGTACCTAGGAACAAGTTAGTTTGGAATAGAAAGGGATATCCATTATCATATATTGATTAGAACCAGACTAACTAGTTCTAGGACATGGGAATCATTTGAGTCCACTGACATGAGTTTAGAATATGGAATTCTTTAGAGTCCACCTAAATATTCCATTACATATATGTGGAATATATATTTGGTTTAGTGTAGATATGGCATCATGAATTGGAAGAAGGTTCCCTGGTATGGGATGGTGGAAATGACTTCCCTTTGAGCACTCTTCTTCTATGGCCAGGAAGAAAATGAATCTATCATTCATAGCAGCATGTCTCATTAGATCAGAGGAGAGCTCTTAGTAGATATCTCCTTAGGAGTGGGAATTATCTTTCATAGTTTAGGGAAGATTTATTCTTCCAATGGAGAATGTGATAGGTGATTTTTCACCGTTGATATCATTGGATAATTCCATTAGTTTGATTGGATCCTATAGATCCATGCATATAGGATGGTTGGTAGAGATAGGTCTTTAGTATGGATACACATGTGTTTATGGTAACATATCATATCATTGCTGATCTTTTTTGTAGAAGACTTTGATCCCTATAAGGAATTTATTTTATTCGCTCTTCACTACATACACCTTCATTAGTTAGGGGAGATTTTTTCTCCATGTTCATAGGAATGTATGTAATGAGGAATTATGTATTACTTTATGGAAGAGAGGAGCAAATGAATTCATAAGTTTCTCTTTTAAGGAAAGGAGAAAGAGGGAATTAGCTTGGAGATCTGGGAGTGATCTCGCTTTATCTTAGAGCTCTCACTTTAACTCATCTTTCTTGAAAGAGAAAGGAAAAGGGAAATATGATTTCTTCATTGGGGAAGAATAGATCATGTTTCCTTTTAGAGAGAAGAGGTGTTTAAAAAACATCTCCTAGTCTAGTTTAGAAGGAATTCATTTACTCTCCCTTTTTCAGTGTAATTTTCCTTCACATGGGAATTTGATTCTCCACTATTTTGGAACGAAAAACATGGAGAACTTATGTACATGTTCTTATTGTTGGATAGTAGAGCAATTGGATTCAATAGAGTTTCTTTTAAATGATAAGGGAAAGTTGAATAGATTCCACTACTAGAGCTCCTTAGATGAGATTAGAGAGAGAGTCTCATTTTCTCACTTCTAGATTGTCTAGATAGAGGTGGCACTCTTCTAACAAAGACAAGAGGGAGATTAGTTAATTATGATGGTTAGATTGAGTCTCATGTGGTAACTCTAGAGAGAACTAGTCATGTTTATGTCCAGTGATGGTCTTTGACTAGATGAATGATGTAGCTATTCACATTAGTGAGACTGGGAGTTGAGTATGACTCTTCTCTTTAGGGTTTCTAGGAGATAGGGATATATCTAACCTTTTTGGATACCAACTCTTAGTTGGTGTTACATCATGAGCATGATGTGTAAACATCGGTTAGGAGGATGGGTTTATCTGAATCTCAAAGGGAATGTTTTTGCATTCATATGGAAAACTACAAGGAAGAGAATATTTTAGAGCTTGCACTAGTGCCAATAGATGCTCTTCCAGTAGAACTAAGTCCAAAGGAAATGGAAGACAAATCACAAACTTCTTGGTTGGTGAAATGTAGAGATTGCATTTTACTACCAAGAATTCTCATATATGAGCTAAGTTGATGGATTGGCATAGTCACAAGGTAGTTTAGAGTAAATTACTTCTGAGCACACTCAAGGTTAGGAAGACCTAGAGTGATATGAGGGCAAATCTATCATTTAGTCCTAGATGGATTTGGAGTCATTTTTTATGGGACTTTTTCTATATTTTATTGGATTTTATGGTTTACTATCTCCATCTTGGTATGGTTAAGCCTATAAGCTTGGCACATTACACTTTCCTTTTATATTATTACTCCATAGAGGATACATCATACGGACTTAAGTAATTTTGATGATTTCACTTGTCATGGGAGTGATAGTTTGGAAGTGGAGAGTACATGGGAGATAGTAGATACCACTCAAATGGTTTCCCACCTTTGAGATGATCTCTTATGAGGCTTCTTAAGGGGAAGGATATGGGGAAACAACACAAGGAGATGACCATGTACATAGATGACATGGGGTTCAGGGGAGTCCGAACATTTTCTTCTACCATTACAAACATTCATCTACATTTTTGAGGACAAAAATATTTTTAAGGGGAAGGAAATGTCATATGATATTCATTAGGTGTGGATCACCTTTTGGAGTAGGATGCTATATGGCATCACATGGATATTTATACCATTTGGTAGAAGAGACATAAGAAGTTTCATATAGAGAGAGACTCAAGCTGAGAGCACATGAGAACTTCATGAAAGAGGAGCTCGACAGTTGGGTGGAAAAAAAGAACATGATTCTTTGTGTGTGGTCGACTTGGATCGACGGAATGGTAGACAAAAAGAAGTTGAACTCGTGATGATGCGACATTTTTCCACTTACTTCAAAATCAAGAAGCAATAAATTAAAAACGAAATTTAGAAACACATATATACCAAGGATGAATCCAATCAAAACCCCAAATTCACCCGCAAATGAAAAGTGCAACTACATGCTCACAATATTCAACCATCATCCTATAGCCTTTACACAGAAAGAAATTACATTTCTCTTTACATTGTCACATACTTCTTGGAAAAGATTCAAATCTTTGGAAAGGAAAACATAAGTATTATATTCACCCTTTCATTGAATGTAACTACCCGTAAATAATATCATCATGATTCAATTATGACTCAAAGCTTGCAAATTAAATTTCATTTCCTAGAATGTATATGACTTAACCCTTCTTTCAAGGAGATCAACAATTATTCAATATATTGTATGTATAGAGACTTCAATGATTTATTCTTAACTGAATGATTCAAATGACATTGTTTCAATCTATGGTTTTACCATATAAAATACATTCAAGAGTAAAGCGAATGGCAAGTAGTTTACAATGGGCATACATCTTGATCAAATATCAGCTTCGAGCATCCTTAATTAGACCAATTTTATTATGTTTCAGCCCGTTGTCTTTTCATATTACTTCCGTTCTACTTCATGGGCTTCCCATACAAAATGACAAGAATACTCCACATGATTTCAAAAATAATGTATCTAATTCATGCAAGATATAGGTTTCAATACTTCTTTCATTGTTTGTATATTAGATCACTTCTACCTCAACATTTCTTCCATTCACCAAGACTTCCATTCATACTCATTTAGTCCAACATAATATATTAGGTATGATTAGCATCACATACATGCTCATAAGATTTCTATGTTGTTCTCTATACTATTGAGAGAGTAGGAATCAAGGTAGTCATTCAAACAATCTCAATAGATATATTGCTAAGTCCTATACTACTGTGAGAGTAAGAATCGATGTAGCGAGTCAGACAATCACAACATTGGTTTATTTTAAATTTGATTCATCAAAGTATCCAAGTAAGAAATGCTTTCACAAGTCAAACATGTATATTGTTGATGATTAAAATACATAAAACCAATCACATAAATACAAATCATACATATGTAAGAGATGCATGTGTGAATCATAACATAGGCATGACACGCAATAAACATAATAATAAAATAGAAAATAAATGAAAAATAGAGCAATACCTGGATGATATGGTGAGGAAAGTGCTTTGTGACTGGTATGGTAGCAATAAAGCTCTAAGAACTGTTGGAGTTAGACGTCTGCGGAAGCACGCAAACAACACAAGGAAGAAGAAGAAGCTTGGAGCACAACACACAAGACTGAAATGTATTACTAGAGAATATACAAAGATAAGTAGCCCATTAGGGCAATAGGCGTATATACAAGCCGGGGGAAAAAAACCTCCTAAAGAGGGAAAAAAGTGCCCCGGCGGTCCTAGAGTGTTCACACACATCACTACCTAAATATATCAACAAATCCCCCTTGGGAGTGATGCGGTGAACAAGGAGCTGGCACTCATGTATAAGGAAGTGCCAAGCTATGTGGAAATCACTCCACGAAAGGAAGTAAGCCCAAACCTTTGCGGAAAGCTTCAAACTTCTCCCTAGGCAGAGCCTTCGTGAAAAGGTCTACAATGTTCTCCTGCGTGGCACATATGCCAAGTTGATCTCCCCAGCAGAGAACCTCTCCCTGACATAATGATAATGCACCTCAATGTTCTTAGTGCGAGCATGGAACACAGGGTTCCTCGCAACTGCCAATGCGCTCTGACTGTCAGTGAAGATGGTGGTGGCAGAGGGCTGACCAACACCCAAATCAGCCATAAGGCATCTGAGCCACACACACTCAACAGTAGCTAGTAGGCTGCGTCTTGCTCAACCAAGATATACATGAACTACCAAGCATGAAGCAAAAGCCACTAGTGGACACACGAGTGTCATAGCAACTAGCCTAGTCTGAGTCAGAAAAAGCATGCAAATCTGGCGGTAGTGATCTCCCCTTGGGATAAAACAACCCAAGTAGCTGAGTACCACTCAAGTAGCGAAAGATGCGCTTAACCGCCAGCCAATGCTTGACACCCGGGCAATGCATAAACCTGCTCATTTGTGAGACAACAAACTGAATATCTGGCCGAGTAATGCATAAGTAAATCAGGCATCCAACAGCCTACAGATAGAGGACAACATCAAATGCATCTCCAACATCATGAAGACTCAATCGTAAACCTGTCTCCATAGGAATGGCAATAGGCTTACAGTCTTCAAGGCCAAAACGCTCCAATAATGTGTCAATATATTTCGTTTGACACAAAGCCAATCCACCATCAACTTGCATAAACTGAATGCCCAAATAGTGATGCAAATGCCCCAAATCAGACATCTCAAATGAGGCATGCAAATCAGCCTTAAAATCAGCAATATGCTTCTCAATAGGACCAGTGAGCAACATGTCATCAACATAGACAACAATGATCAGAAGCACATCATTAGCACGCTTAACATATAAGGTGCTCTCAGTTGGACTGTTCACAAAACCATGTGCAATCAGATAGGCATGTATCTTCTCATACCAAGCACGTGGTGCTTGCTTTAAACCATATAATGCCTTGTTTAACCTGCACACCTGGTTTTCATGCCCTTTCTGCACAAAACCACGGGGCTGAAAAACATACACTTCTTCATGCAAGTCACCATTTAGAAATGCAGTTTTAATGTCCAAACCATGATGGGCTGCAAGTGCACAGATGCTCAGAATAGTAGTCATACGACATGTGGGTGCAAAGGTCTCATCAAAATCAATGCCTCTTTCCTGCGCATAACCCTTTGCAACAAGCCTAGCCTTATAGCTATCAACTATACCATCAGGTGTACGCTTCAGCTTGTATACCCACTTAGTACCAATGGCTTTCTTGCCAGGAGGCAAGTCACATAAAGACCAAGTACTATTCTTCATTATAGCATCATATTCAGATTGCATAGTAGCCATCCAATTTTCTGAATTTTGTGCTTCATCAAAAGAAAGAGGCTCATTCTCATCACAGAGACTAGATGTAGCCATAGCATAGCAATCTGATGCAAAGGAGGCACTATGAGAGCCTGAACGAGTACGATATGACAAAGGTGCATCTAATTTGCTGTCATGCAAAGTCTACACCAGCCATTTTGGCATAGTTTTTGCCTCCTCAATATCAGCTCTCTCATCAACAAGTGTAAATATCCATCAGAAATAGGATGATCTGCATCATTACATGAAACCTGCAAGGCTGAGAAGTTGCCTCATTAAGACCTATAGTAGACTGTCCAGCTGTAAAAAGAGGCATCAAAGTATCATACATGTCTTTGGAGCTAACAGATGTCTCCTTAGTACATGAAAGCAATGGCTGAATAGCATCTTCCACTAAAACAACATCACGGCTAACTAGAATGCATTTAGTCTGTGGATGATACAGATGATAGCCTTTACTTTTAGAACTGTACCCAACAAAAATACATTTTACTGCCTTATCATCCAATTTTCTGCGATGTTGTTCAGGCACTAGTGCATATGCCAAACAAACAAAAACCTACAGATGAGCAACATATGGCTTGCGATCATGCCAAGCCTCATATGGAGTGATAGACTGCAACAGTTTAGTGGGACACCTGTTAAGTACATATGCTGCACACATGACAGCCTCAAGCCAGAAACTATGTGGTAAAGCCTGACTCTTGACCATACACCTTGCCATCTCCATGAGTGACCTGTTCTTCCATTCAACAACTCCATTCTGTTGAGGTGTATACGGCACTGTACACTGGTGTTTTATCCCATGTTCAACCAGAAATGCATTAAAATCAGAAGACATATATTCCCCCCCTCGATCAAGACGGAGGGTGCCCATTTTACATCCTGACAGATTTTCAGCCAAAACCAAAAACTGTTTGAAGCACAAAAACACTTCAAACTTTGCCTTCAATGGATACACCCATGCATGCCTGGAAAAATCATCAATGAAAGTCACGAAGTAAAGATAGTTTCCAAAAGAAGGTGTCTGCATAGGACCATATACATCATTATGTACAAGCTGCAATTTCTGCGTAGCTCGACATGAACCATCTTTTGGAAAGGAGGAACGCTGCATTTTGCCCAAAATACAGCCTTCACATACATGTTTTCCAGGTGCCTCAAGCTTGGGCAAAGAAGACACCATATTAGATTTCTGTAGGCGTAGCAAACTAGCAAAATTCAGATGACCAAAGCGTGCATGCCAAAGCTTTGCATCTAACATAGCCTGAGAATCATGAACTGCACATGCCGAATCATTCATAGATCTTTCATAGTCTATGAGCTTATACAGCCCACGACATAAAATGCCAAAAGCAATAATAACATCGCCATTTGACAGATCATGAACTGTACATCTATCATCAACAAATTTCACAACCAAGCCAATCTTGGCTAATGCAGAAACTGATAACATATTCTTCTTGATCCCTGACACAATAAAGCATCTGACAAGGTGAAAGAACTACCATCAGCAGTAGTCAAAATGACCTTGCCAACTCCCATAATAGGATAAGAGGAGTTGTTGGCGCATGTGACACTATTCCCTGTAGGGGCAGGCTCGAGTGAAGAGAAGAAACTGCGCTGCGAGGTAATATGTTTGGTCGCCCCACTATCAAAGTACCAAACGTCTGAGTCCACTGTAGACATGCACTGCTCATGAGAAGATGGGTCAAAATGCAAACATTAGTAAACACCCATTCTTCTTCCTGCACAAGATTAGCAGACTCTATTTTTGGTGTAGAGGCTTCTGCAACAACTATTCCAGCCTCCTTTTTCTTTGCCTCTTTTATAGCCAGTTTTGGACAGTTCTTTATGCTATGATCATTCCCTTTACAGTACTTGCAAAACAATTTCTGCTTTTCTGATTTCTTCTCATCTTTATCGTGGTTCTTCGAATGTGCAACATTTGTAGATTTCTGCTTACTAGTAGAAGAGATCCATTTTCCTTTGCCCTTCTGACTAGCCAGGAAAGCTTGATCTGCAACACACATAATGGACCTATTCTGCCTGGGCTGATCTTCCTGTAACAGAACAGAGACTAACTCCTCAAATGACAAGGCATTTGGATTGCCTTTCATCATCAATCGAAGAGTAGAAGCAAAACTCTGATATGAATCAGGAAGACCATTCAGAACGGTCTGCACAAGTGAGCTATCTGGTATAACCTCATCAGCAGAAATCAATTGTTCCTTAAAGTCTTTGATCTTTGTTAGAAAACTGTCCATAGAATCACCTTCATTCATGTGCTCACTCTCCAACTGTTTTCGGAGGTAAGCAACACAAGCATCATTCCTAGTGTGGTACAATGTGGTAAGTGTATCCCAAGCATCCTTTGCTATTCTGCAAGAGCGAATGTGAGGAATAATAGCACGTTTGACATACAAAGCTATCAATGCATGTGCTTGAGCATCTCTACCATCCCAACAAATTTGCTCTGCAGTAGGTGCAACAGAAACAGTAACATGAACAAGAATCTGCAGAATATCATCTTCGACACCATCTCCATCAGCTTCAACACCTGTATTTGCAGTACCTGTAGTTGCAGGTGTAACAGGACGTCTTTCAACACCGTGCACAATGTTCCACAGTCCTTTTGCAACCAATACATGTCGCATCATATAAGCCCATAATGGGTAGTTGGTACCATCCAACTTATCCTCAACAGCCAACATACGGAATACATCACTGCTTTCAGCCATGGCCGGTGACTAAAATACCTTGATGCAAAAAATTGATTGTATCTCAAAAAGTTGAATGGAACTGCCCAGACGAGTTCTGCTAAACTTGTAGCAGACTTTGAGACGCTTATACTGGCGAATCGAAACAGGTATATACCTTTTGCACAAAAAGATGAAATAGCCTGCACAAGTACTGCGATAGTGTGTTCGGAGGCCGAAACGAGCTCAAATTGTAATTTCGGCACCACAAAACGAAGCTATTTTGATCTTTGAAACACCCTGAGTATGCTCACCAAATTTCGTGCGAATCTGAGACTGCAACCGGAGGAGTGTCGACGACGCCCTAGATGAAGCGGCAACCTTCTCTCATACCAATTGTTGGAGTTAGACGTCTGTGGAAGCACGCGAACAACACAAGGAAGAAGAAGAAGCTTGGAGCACAACACACAAGACTGAAATGTATTACTAGAGAGTATACAAAGATAAGTAGCCCATTAGGGTAATAGGCGTATATACAAGCCGGGGGAAAAAAACCTCCTAAAGAGGGAAAAAAGTGCCCCGACGGTCCTAGAGTATTCACACACATCACTACCTAAATATATCAACAAGAACTTGTCAAAAAGCACGTGTAGAATAGGATTTTTGATCGAATGGATATATATATATATATATATATATATATATATATATATATATATATATATATATATATATATATTCTCTCTTAGAAATAAGTTTTCGATCAAAATAGTTTTTGATTGAAAGCACTTTCGATTGAAATTTTTTTTATCAAAAGATCTTTTGATTGAAACTGTTTCAATTGAAACATGTGCAAGTTTGATTGTTTATTTGCCTTTATTCGGAAATCCCTAAATAAAACAAACATATTGGTATTTTTCCATTTTTCAATTGAATAAATGCAACCTAGATAATAAGCTTATCATTGCAAAAGTAAATTTTCCTTCCAAATTGAAACCTTTAGAAAAAGTATGCAAGGTTTATATGCCAAAAAGTTCCCTCAATCTTACTACCTTATAAAACTTTACTAGTTCCTAAAATTATGCTTTGCATATTCAATAGAAAAAAACAACTCACACTTATTTAGAATGCTTTTGAAAATAAATAAAATCAATCCAAAATTTTATCCGCATACAAAAAAGAACTATCCGAAATGTTATAATATTACATGAATGAATTGTGAATAATAAATAGCCCAAAAATAAATCAATTAGCTATAATGCAACAATTTAAATTAGACCTACCTTACAAATTCATTCTTTTTTCCACTTAAATCAAGAAGCAATAAATTTAAAACAAAATTTACAAACAAAATCCAAGAAAAACCCCAAATTCACCACAAATGAAAAGTACAACTACATGCCAACAATATTCAACCACCATCCTATAGCCTTCATGCAAAAAGAAATTACAGATTTTCTTTAGATTATCTCATACTTCTTGGAAGAGCTTCAAATCTTTGGAAAGGAAAACATAATTATTATATTCACCCTTTCATTGAATGTAACTATCCCTAGATAATATCATCATGATTCAAGTACGACTCAAAGATTGCAAATTAAATTTCATTTCCTAGAACATATATAACTTAACCCTTCTTTCAAGGAGATCAACAATTATTCAATATATTGTATATATAAGCCTGCAATGATTTATTTTTAACTAAAGTATTCAAATGACATTGTTTCAATCTATGGTTCTACCATATAAAATACATTCAAGACTAAAGTGATATGGCAAGTAGTTTACAAGGGGCATACATCTTGATAAAATATCAACTTTGAGCATCCCTTAATTACACCCACTTTATTATGTTTTAGCCTTTTTTCCTTTGAGATTACTTCCATCCTACTTCATGGGCTTCCCATATGGAATGAAAAGAATACTCCACATGATTTCAAAAATTATGTCTCTAATTCATGCAAGCTATAGTTTCAATACTTCTTATCATCATTTGTATATTAAATCACTTTTGCCTCAACATTTCTTCCATTCACCAAGAATTCCATTCATACTTATTAAGCGCAACATAGTATGTTAGGTATGATTATCATCACATACATGCTCACAAGATTTCTATGTTCTCTATAATAATGAGATTATTTATTAGCATTCAAGTTTGAACATTCATAAGACAAAACACAAAATACACAAAATGTTAGTTCAAATGGCTGGGCTCCATTTCCTTAAAAGAAAAGCACAAATATGATCCACATAATAGAAGGCATATTATGCACGATATGATCCACATCACAAGGTGCACAAAGGATTATGACATAATCACATGATGCACAATGGATGATGCACACCATATAATGTGCATTCATGATGCTTATAATCCATTCATAATGCAAAATCACATGAGGCTTAATCACAAAAATTTACATGTACATTTACAATGCCACACATAATCAACATTCACAATGCACATGCGACAACCATATTAATGCACAAATGTTTAAACTACAACACTGCAAAATTGCAAAATTGAGTTCCTAATGCACACTGCACTGTCATACAATGAACAAACATAAACACAATTGAGAATGGAGGCTCCATATGATGCAGAACCACATTATGCACCACAACACAGTTGTCATACACAATCATGCAAACATGTCATAGTTGATAGTGCACAATAATAATGCACATAACTTAAGAGGATGCAAGAACTAGTGATGATAGGTTGGAAATAGAAGAGAGTCACCCAAAGACCCAACTTAAAGTGACAATAACACATTGTTGAACGTTTGAACCCCAATTCATATGTAATTGAAACAAACTATGACAATACATTTAAAATAATGAACTTGTAGATTTAAACATGTGATCCTTCAGAAATGCTACAAAACTCAAAATATCAAAGGGTAGAGTAATTTCCATCTCTTGAAGAAATGAATATGCAGATGATAATCATATCACAATAAGTGCTCATAACAAGACAAATCAAGTTAAAGCTTATAGACCATAAAAAAAGATGATGAAAAACACTTTAAGACATGTTGATTTGCCAAATAGGTCTTGATACTAGGAAGCATTTCTTCATGAATATCCTTGACAATGTGCCTTCGTCCATTGTCATCATATCTTTCTTGTCCTCAAAATGAAACAGAGGTCAACGTTCTATTTACCTTCATTACACCACCAAAACTACAGATTCATTGTAGCATTTGTGATTCCAACTGCAATGTTGCAAATAGTGTTCTAAGAAATGATCGCTTGGTATCTGGACTCAATGACAGATGAACACAAGGTATGTGGTTTTTCTTAGCTGTTTTATTTTATTGGCACATCAAACTTCATACATGAATTTATTTACTTGTGAATAATTATTTCTATAAACCTTAATTATAAAGTTTATATCACTGCCCACATACAAGTTAGTATGTTATCAATGGCATTACCTCGAATCCAGCATATCATATCAACCTCAAGAATTACATATGTATAAATCATGAATATTTGAATGAAAACACAATAATGCAAGCACAAACCTTGATCTGGGACATAATGGACATGGTTGTGTCTTTATTGGAAAAATATCACACTTGAAATGGTGCATATATGACAATGAGAGTGGAGATATGTGATAACAAGTTGGAAATTGAGGTAGAGAATCCAAATCTCTCATTTGCGAACCATAAGTTGTTATTCTTTGTGCATTACAAGGATTGCTAGACTCATCTGGTCACAACTAAAGTATTTGGTAGAGAACTTCAGAGCTACAAAAGATAAGTAGCACTCCATTGAGAAAGTTGGAAGCTCGAAAAGATTGAGACAAACAACTCACACAAAGTTCTCCTAAATGAGGGTTTTTGTGAGGACCTTTGAAAATTTTGAGGCCAAAATTGCCCTCATAACCAGAGTTAGATTCAAAATGGAAACTTAGGAGATTATCATTGCTCCCCGCCTTGACCACTTTTTTACATGGAAAATATAAATCAACAATATCTAAGCCGCCTCAATGTAACTTTTGTCTTGGAACAAGCCACATTAATGCTAACTGTGAACATGCTGGTATATATATTTGTTTAGAGAGGAACTTCAGCCTAAGCTTAATCTCCCTTTGCTTGAATTGATTGAAAGAACAACTCTACAAGTGAATGGGCATAGTACCCACGGGACCCCCATATCCCACAAAGGAGGGGTTAAGAATACCCAAAGGCAATGTCAACATCTATTCCCTTGCATGAAAATGATCATGTACACCTTTTTGGGGCCCAAGGTTTTTATAGTCCAGACATGATCTCACTAGTTTCTCAAAGAAATAGGCAAGTAGTTGAACCCCACCATAGATGAGCAGGAAGAGATAGGTCTTTAAACTATGGAATGATTGTTGATGGAGTTCCCTACATTTGTTCTTTGAACAATAGCTTCAAGAGAAACTTCTAAAGAAAAGGAATATGAAGGGAAGAAAAAACTCCCACCACCTAGGAACTAGAATCAATTCAACTACATGTAGAATTATTGATCCTTGTAATGGATTTCACTAAAGTTCACATGAAACTTCTCGAAACTTCTAAAGAAAAGGAACATGAAAGGGAAGAAAAAAATGCCACTACCTAGGAAGTAGAATCAATTGAAGTACATATGGAAGTATCAATCCTTGTAACGAATTTCACCAAAGTTCACATGAAAGTTCCATCCTACTTTGGAGGTATCCATTCAAATTCCATTATGAGAATTGTTTTTGCTATGTCCATCTTTTCGTCAAGAAGTACTACAACATCCGGAGAAAATTCATACTCCAACCCTAATACATAATCAACCCTCAATGAGGTAGGTTTTTTTTATCATGAAGTACCTCTTATAATAGTCTAATATAGGAATTAGCTAGTTAAAAAAGTGGTAATATGTCACAAATGGGGAAGTAACATTGCTACGCTCAAGCTATGCAACCAATTAGGTTGAAAAAAAATATTAAGCACACCCCTTTCTTCATAAGAATGGTAGATCAATCTCATGTGCAAGATGTGGACCTCATTTCAGATTACCAATCATTATGCAAGGAGCCACTTTTAAAATGACATTTTTAGTAATCGATATCACTAGATTTGAAGCTGATTACTATTTTCTTATTGGATGATCATGACTTAAGAAGGCTCAAGGTTATACAAGATTGGTCCACCAATCACTTGTCTTTCACTCAGGGTGTGACTAAATATGTGATTACTTTTTATGAAACCAATAAGTGCAACTAGCTTTAGACCTCTAATCTTGTCATACAAATGCACCTTATCGATGGTCCAACATATGATAAAGAAAAAACTTTTCTAAGAGCCAACCAAAATCTGTTACCTATAGGTATAATTGATGTCTATAGAATTTTTGCAAAATACCTATGCTCTCACAGCCTACTCCAACCACTAATGCAACATATCTAATTGTTGATGACATGATGCTCCTACATCATCTACAATTGTATCCACATGAATGCATCTCTATTTTGCATCCAAGAGGCACTCCATTTCCAGTTTATTTTCATTTTATATTGTATCTCTTTTGTATTGGGTACCTTGTCATTTGCTTCTACCATTGTATTCATTCTCCTTCGAGAGGAATTATCACACATGAGATGTACTTTGGAGAGCCCCTCCCAAATCTATATAAGAAGGCATCTCCCCCCATTTGTACTTCATTAGAAGTTTGAGGAGCCTACTCCATGCTCTTGGCAAGCTCATTTCTAATCCATGCAAGTTTACCCAGTTCTTGGTCTACTCACTTTGAGTCTCTCACACTCTTTCTTTTGTGAGTACACTCTTTTTTTCGTTTCGCCTCTACACATGTACTCTCTACATGGTATTAGAGCACTAGGTGGAGTTCTTGGTGGTGCATTTAGTGGTGGTGGATCTTGAGTTTGGTGCTGCTTCTCTTCACTCACTTGGAGAAGCCTTTTTGTCATCATTTTACTCTTTGGGGCCTCATTTTGCCCACTCTCCCACCCTTTTCCCTCATTATTCTCCCACCTTTAATCCCATTTTCCCTCCCTCCCACATCACACTTGGTAATATGTTGCAATCATTTTTGTATTCATTGTCATCCCATTATGGTTGCATCTCATTGTGTTGAAGTATTTATAGACACTTCCATGAAGGTTCTTGGTACCCTGATGGCCTTTTGCTAGTTCTTCATGTTCACAGAGTTATTGAATCTCTAATTTAGAATGTTCATAATCACTTCTGCTTTGCGTTGGTTGATATGAGATGAGTGTTCTCAAACTGATTCGGGCTACATGTCTGTGTATCTAAGAGATGCAACGTGTATGTGCATGTTCTATCTGTGCACAACCAACCGTGAATGGGAGTAGAGAGAGCAGAGAAGCTTTCGGATATCTCGATTTCGGATACCTCGATCTCTGATCAAACCTTTTGATACTCCAATAGCGCAACACAAAGCTCACCCAATCGGTTCATCTGCTCCATTGCTAGTCTGAAGCCTTCCGTGCACGTGTGAAGATAGTGAAGGAATGACCATTCTCTGCTAAAGCATATACAGACCAACTCCCTTCTTCATGCCCCTATCTCGGAATCAGAAATCATTGAGGTCATTGATGCCCTCCCCCTCGGTAAAAGCCCGGGACCCGACGGACTCACTAACGAGTTCTTTAAATCCTTCAAGCTGGTGGTTGCCACCCCTCTTCGGATGGTTTGGCAAGAAGCGCTAAAGTTTGGTGCTCTTCCTTCTTGTCTAAATAATGGAATTATCAAGTTGATACACAAGAAGGGGGAAAAGAACAGAATCGAGAACTGGCGGCCTATTACGATGCTCCAAACAGGATACAAGATCATCGCCAAAGTCATTGCCAACAGACTCTCGTGCCACCTGAGATCTTGGCTTAGTGAGGACCAAAAAGGTTTCATCAAAGGCAGGTCTATCCTGGAAACCATTATGGATATTTGGGAAGGTATTCAATTTGCAAATGAGTCTAATCAAGATGTGGTTTTCCTCAAGATCGACTTTGACAAAGCCTACGACAGGCTAGAATGGGACTATATTCTGCAGTCGCTCCAAGATCTCGGACTCAGTCAGAAATTCACCAAGATGATCGCGACCCTTCTCGGAAACGCAACGACCCAAATTAACGTTAACGGCAAACTTTCGAAGGCGATCCATCTTAGAAGATCGATTAGACAAGGATGCCCTCTGGCCCCCCTTCTTTTTGCCATCGCCACTGAGGGGCTGAGCAGACTTGTGGCTCATCATGTGGAGGTTGGCAATATCAAAGGCCTCCGGCTGCCTCACGACCACAGTCAAATCATCATGAGACTTTTTGCTGATGATATGAACGCGTTCGTCCACAATGATAATACCAGCCTGGAGACTTTCTGGAGGTGTCTTGCTACCTTTTGTGATGCCTCTGGATCCAAAATCAACCACTCCAAGACCGCCTTCAGGGCTATTGTGGGACAGCATCCTGGCCTTCTCATTGATCATGGCTGTCAAATCATTCCGCAGGGCCAAATCCTTCGACTTCTTGGAATCCCCTTGGGGTTTGGCGTCTCTATGGAGCAGCGATGGAACTGGGTGTTGGCTAAACTCGAAAACAAACTGAACTATTGGAGAGGTATGCAAATCAATCTCGCTGGGCGTGCGATGGTTATCAACACGTTCCTCCTCTCTTCTACCATCTATTTCCTTTCCTGTTGGAGACCGAATGAGCAAGGCCTGTCCAAACTGAATAGTATTTGTAGAAACTTTCTTTGGACGGGCGATCATAACAGAAGGGGGGTGCCTAAAATCAAATGGGCCATCTGCACTAGCCCGAGAGATAGCGGGGGGCTTGGTATCCTGGACATTGGGTGTATGGCTAACAAACTGGCAGCCAAATGGATGATTAGGGCTTGGTGCAATAGGGAGGCCTCGTGGGCCAAGCTGATCTTCAGAAACAAGAATGAGTTGGCCCTCACGGGGTTCCCGAACTGGAAGAATCTTGACATCATGACCCTGCTTTTCTCCCCGATCCCCGTCTTCCCGAAAGGATCCAATCTCGTGTGCTCCCTTTGGAAGGGCTGGAATAAAGTCAAAAGCTTCACAAGAATTAGTGAGGACTGGAAGTGGGCGGCCGGAATCAGACAAAACGACTCTATCTGGTTTCCGATACATGGCATCCGGAGTGTGGAGTCATGGAACATTCAAAATGCCAAGAAGCTATGGAACAAAGGATTCAAAAAATGGAAACACCTCTGGAAACATGACACCAACAACTGGATCAACTTCGAGGATATTGACCCTCGCATAAACATCTCCTACGAAGAATGGAACACTTTGCAAAGCAGATGCCTCGCTTGGGATCGTCACAAGACGCGCCTTCTCATGGGACACGACACACCGAACTCGCTTGGTCTCAAATGGCACAACGGAAATAGCCTACTCAAAATCCCGAACATCAAAGAAACGGCTGACATCCAGATCAGCCTCAACAAGAAGTGGTGCCTGTCTTGGACGCGGCTTCGGTGGGACATGAAATTCATGGGTATCTGGCACCCCCTTATTGAGATTAAGAAGTCTGTCCTCTTATGGCAAATTCTTCATCGAGGAATTTGGACCAACCATAAGGCTAGCAAACTTTGTGGGATCCCTCCTTGGTGCAAACGCTGCCACCGTGCTATCGAAGATGTCCCACACATCTTCCTTACTTGCCCCAACTCCTACAGAATCTGGCAGACGGTTGGAATGAAAATCAGACTTCAAAAACAGCTTAGTTGGAAACAAGTCCTTTTGGGAGAAGCGATCGGCTGCTCTGCGACACTCTGGAACGCCATCAGAGGGGAAGTCCTGTGGAAAATTTGGCGGGAGAGGTGTGCTCTCAACTTCGGCGATCCCCCCAGGGAGTGGTCGATTGAGAAATCACTATTCCTCCTGGGCAAAAGGATCGTTAACAGTAAGAAGTCCCCCCCCTTCAGACACCATCAAGTTCTCCTTTTGATCAACAACAAGCTCAAACCCAAGTGGGCCCCGCATGAGGGCGATGAGAGGGTGATTAACCTTCTCTGTAATGCAACCTAGGATTCAATCAAATTTCCCCTGCTTTGTGGGATTTGGGGGGTCCCGTGGGCACTAGTCCCCTTCTATTGTACCTTTGTTTCTTAATTTAATTCAAGTCCGGGAGAGTAGGCTATTGCCGAACTTCCTTTATATTAAAAAAGTTTTGGCAAAGTCCCGGGCTGGACATCCCGGGCTGGACATGTTATGGCTTAGGCTAGTTGAAACCCAGTTGTAACCATGTCTCCTTCAGTTGTAACCATGTCTCCTTCAGTTGTAACCATGTCTCCTTGTCTAACCCCTGCTTTGTGGGATACGGAGGGTCCCGCAGGTGCTATACCCATTCACTTGTACAGTTGTAATTTCAAAGTTAAAGTCCAAGGGAGTGGGCTTCGGCTGAACCTCCATTTAAAAAAAAAAAAAAAAAAAAAAAGGTTTTAGCAAAGTTTGTCCCAGGGCACTGTCTTAGTGGTTGGGCCTCTCACCTCTTGAGGCGGGGGCGAGTGGGTACTATGCCCTTCCTTGTAAAGTTGCAATTTCAAAATTAAAGCCCGGGGGAGTAGGCCTTGGCCAAACCTCCATTTTAAAAAAAAAAAGTTTTAACAAAGCATCCAAGTAGTAGTCATTGACTCATTATCTGTATCCTCTCTGCAATCATCATCACTAACGGTAGACAATCGTTTTCTGATCCATGGAATCTGGGCGTAGTTAGCTTATTTTGTGCTCTCCTAAAACTATCCGATTCATAAACTAATCAATGACTTGGCACTGATCAACTCTATTCGATGACATCATCAGTGATGTTTACCTCATACATTGAATATGTTTTCAACATAGGAAACAACGAGCTGATCTATTCTTATTTTTAGTACTGCCAACAGAACATAGGTTAAAAGTTGCCAACAGAATCATACATAGTTGAAAATCGCACTTTGCAAGACCACTATAATAAGCTACAAACAACGCAATTACCCTTGCATGGGTTTTAACCCTCTTCTTTTGGACCACTTAAAAATTTCATTGTTATACTCAAGAGTCACCAGATCTCAATTGGCACTCTTGTATTATTGTAACCTCTACATTGAGGCACTAAGTACTCCTCCTTGTACTGTCTATGTTGTATCTTCCAAGGATCCATTGGCACATTGTCATAGCTTCCTTTGTACTCTCCTTTGGTAAAGCGTTATTTTGTACTTTCCCAAGGGTTTCAACCCCAACATTGGCATCCATTGTAATCACTAAAGGAGTCACTTTGTATGTTCTAAAGGGATGAACCCTACCCTTTGACTCTACTTGAGCACATCATTTGGCACTAAGTGCTCAACTTTTGTAACATCAAAATCTAAGAAGAGGATCTTGTGTGTGTTCACGATTGCCTCAAAAATCTCAAAACCAAAGATTCGTGATTTTCTCACAATTAGAAAACCAAAGATTCACAATTTCTTTAGACTTAGCAAAGCAGAGATTCGTGATTTTCTTGAAAGCCAAAAAACCAAAGAATCGTGATTTTTTTCACACTTGACAAACTAGAGTTTTGCAATTTTCTTGAAAGCCAGAAAACAAAGAATCGTGGTTTTTTTCACACTTGGCAAGCCAAAAAGTCACGATTTTCTCAGAAACTAGATAGCAAAAAGTCGTGAATTTCTCAAAAGTTACCTTCCAAAAAATCGCGATTTCTTTCTTCAAACTCAACCCAAAACTTGCAATTTTTTGAGTTAGAAACCATAGATTTGTGATTTCTTAAAAGCCAAAAAACCAAAGAATCGTGATTTTCTCACAATCAGAAAACCAAAGACTCGCAATTTCCTTGAGAGCCCAAAGCCAAAAAGTTGCTATTTTTTGAGATTCAAAGACCTAGAAAGTCTCAATTTTCTTGAGAGCCCAAAAATAAAAAAGTAGCGATTTTCTAAGTGATTTTAAGCCAGACGCTAGAGAATCATGGAATTCAAAAATATTTGAAATTTCCAAAAAGTTACAATTTTCTCTAGAATTTTGTGATTTTCTGAGAATTTTGGCAATAACTTTGAAATCTAGCACTGAGGCCTATGCATCGTGCAGAAGGTTGTGGAAAGCATTAAAAATCACAAATACACACACTTTGCCTCTCTTTATCTCTCTCTCTCTCTCTCGCATAGCCATGAATGCAAAATGAGGTGAAAGTAGTGAATATACAGTAAAAAACAAAAAATTTCAGCAAAGATGAAGATGGGAGAAGATGATGATGATGCTGATGAAGATGAACATGGAAAATCAGAAACTTAACAAAAAATGACTATTTTTTACCTTCCAACATCGCAAATCTATGATCTTACCATCACAATGCTCGTCCTCGAGCAAAACTTCTCGACAACGGCACCAAAATTTAGTGTAGCTCAAGCGTGAGTACCACCTCCTTTACTTGTCAATCTGTGGAGACGTGAGGAGGATATGAAGATTGTGAGCAATCACGGTGAATTAATGTGAGTGACAAGCACATACATGCACGCACACACACACATGCACACACACACAAGGCAAGATCAAAGATAGGAACAATGGAAAGCTTCAATTGCACAAGAACTCTCTTAAAAAAGCCTCAATCTCTACTAAGCCAAATCTCTCACAAGCTATTAAGGAGCTAGCCCCAAAAATGAGTTTTCTAGATCCGTTTATAGTTTTTTGACTAGTTTGGGCCTTGTCTCAATCTAGTTAAGAATTGTCTAGATCCTTTTATAATTTTTGGGCCTAGTGCTCAATCTAGTTAAGAATTAAATTCCAGGGCTTATTTGAGGGCTCAAGCGGAATCTAAAAATTATGAAAATTGGTAGGATGATACTTCTAATATCCTCAAGCTCAAGGACTCCTTGGCTTGAAAAAAATGGAGTTACAAAAATGTGAAATGATATTTACAATGGTTTATAGTGATCAAAATCACTATTTTTATAGGAATTTCTTCTAAAATTTTGACATATAATTCTTGGAGCTCCCTATATGCTACCTCTTCTTGTGTATCCGCTTCTTTGAAGCATTCTTGTGCATTGCGCTTGACCTTGAGTGTCAATGACCATGCTTCACAACAAAGATTTATCGTACAAGTTTTGGGTAGAAGCAATACATATTGCCATGCACATACTCAGCCTAGGTTTCACAGTTCATTGCACAACAAGACACCCTTTGAAGATTACTATGGAAGAAAGCCTAATGTCAATTACTTTTGAGTATCTGGAAATGAAGCATTTGTCCATGTGCCAAAAGAAGATCACAACAAGTTACAGTCCAAGTCTAACAAGCATAATTCATCGGCGACAAGTGAATAATCAAAAGAATATAGATTGTACGATCTTGAGAACCACTCCATCACAATTTCCAAAGATATTATCTTTAATGAAGCTTCAAGGTACTCAAACAAAGATCCAAATATAAGTCTCATTCCACCCATCTACACTTTAGAGGGGGATAGAATATTTTCAAAGAATACGTTAGAGGCAAGTACTTAATATCTACCCAGAAGATCACAAAGGCTCATTGAAAAGCAACAGCCAAAACAAAGTCATTATGTCAATTATGCATTGATGCATCAGATTCAACAAATTCTAGAGCATTCCAACTAAAAAGAAGCTCAAGGCCAACCTGAGTGGGAAGAATCTATGCAAGTGGAAAGGAAATGGATACAATGGAGAAGAACAAGACTTGGACCCTTGTTCCAAATCCCACAAATCATCAAGTCATAGGAGTTAAGTGGCTCTATAAAGTTAAGTACAAATGCGATGGCACATTAGAAAAGTACAAAGCAAGACTTGTATCCAAAGGATATAATCAACAACATGGCATTGACTATGAAGAAACCTTTGCCCCTACTGCAAGGTATACCACCATAAGGATCATTCTAGCACTAAGTGCACATTTCAAGTGGCCCATCTACGAACTGGACATCAAAAGTGCTTTCCTCAATGGAGATCTCCAAGAAGAAGTATATGTTGACCAATTTGAAGTTTCCAAGATCAAAGGAAAGGAAGATCAAGACTACAAGCTTCACAAAGCACTTTATGGACTTAAGTAAGCTCCTAGGGCCTGGTATGAAAAGATTCACAAGTTCTTCAAAGATAAAGGATTTCAAAGAAGTAGTGCCGATGCAAACTTATACATCTATCAGAACAAGTCCTTAGTGGCCATCATCATCCTCTATGTAGATTCCTTGATCTTGACATGCTCAAATGAAGAATGCATCCAATTCATCATCACATAGCTTCACCTTGAGTACTCAATGAAAACTCTTGGACTACTTCACTACTTCTTGGGTATTGAAGTTTGGCAAACTAAAGAAGGCATATTCCTATCACAAAAGAAGTACTGCTCTTATCTTCTTTCTAGATATAACATGGACTAGTGTCGCTCAGTATCTACACCACTTGATCCAAATGTCAAGCTCACACTGGAAGATTCATCATCACTTGTGGATGTGCATACTTATCGACAACTTGTTGGCTCCTTACTCTACCTTGCCAACACTACACTAGGTATTGCCTATGTAGTTGGTATACTCAGACAGTTTGCACGTTAGCCTCATTAGACTCATTGGGATGCTGCTTAGAAACTACTTCGATACCTTGCCCTCACCGAACACCATGGTCTTTGGTATAGATTGGGCATCAAACTCATAGGATACTCACATTTAGATTGGGCTGATGATCTTGATCCTCGACGATCTACTTTCGGGTACATATTCTTGCTTGGCTCAACTCAAATCTCTTGGGCAAGTAAGAAATGGCCTACAATTGCTTTATCATCCACCGAGGCCAAGTGCCGAGCATCCAACTTCATAGCATGTGAGGCCATCTCGCTTCAACGTTAATTATCTAACATTGGTGTTTTGTAGGTTACTTCGACATGCATCCGCATGGATAGCTAGTCAATCTTGGCCATCACCAAGAATCTAGTGTTCCATGCTTGGATGAAGCACATCAAGATCCAGTACCATTTCATTGATGAGAAGCTTGTATCTCAGGAGATTACTCTAGAGCAGTGTACCTCTCAGGAGAACCTGGCGGACATGTTCACAAAGGCTCTACCTCTAGTTCCGCTTCAACACTTGGTGGACCTCTACAGCATTCAGCCACTCCAAAATGGACCTATAGAGGGAGTGTTGATGACATGATGCTCCTACATCATCTACATTTGTATCTGCATGAGTGTATTTCCATTTTGTATCTAGGAGGCACTCCATTTCTAGTCTATTTCCATTTTATATTGTATCTCTTTTGTATTTGGGTACCTTGCCATTTGCTTCTACCATTGTATTCATTCTCCATTGAGAGGAATTATCCCACATGAGATGTACTTTGGAGAGCCCCTCCCAAATCTATATAAGGAGGGCCTCTCCCCTCCATTTGTACTTGGTTAGAAGCTTGAGGAGCCTAGTCCATGCTCTTGGCAAGCTCATTTCTAATCCATGTGAGTTTACCCATTTCTTTGTGTACTCACTTTGAGTCTCTCACACTCTTTCTTTTGTGAGTAGACTCTTCTTTTCATTTTGCTTCCACTTGTGTTCTCTTTACACTAATTACCAAAGAAGATGATAGTATATTGTAAGAGAAAAATAGCATAGTAGAATAGGCCAACATACAGAGATAGGGAATTAAACATCTCAAAATGAAAAAAAGAGCTACAAAGATAGTGTGGTCCACCCATGTGTTCCCAATATGCAGCTTAGATGGTGATCTAGACAAGCTCTAGATGAAATGAATACAAGTGTAGTTTGATAATATCTCAATGATCAAAAGTCCTAGTATCTCGACCATGCACGATGGGGGATCATTCCCTTTGACCCCAAAGAAGGGAGCAAGTCCCCTATGCACTCCCCCCATAAAGGCTATATGGGGAAATTATGTGATGCCACAAGGCCTTTATTTTCACCTTGAATGGAAACTCAATGGCCCAAAAGTTTATGAACTACCTAACCTCATGGCTAAGCTCACAAAGATCATCTATTATCATCAATGATCACATGTAGACCTCATCTAACTTGGAAGTTGGGGTTCCACAAATGTCGATGCTCTCAAAATGGCTTCTCCTCATAATGGGGACCTTACAACTTAGAGTTCCATGGATAATTTGTGGTGACTTGAGGGTGGAGTATTGAGTATATCTAACATCCCCCTGAATGTCCACCCTAGGATGAACTACTTCCTTGGTCCTATACCAAGATTTGGAAAGTATCAATGAGGTTGCACCCCCCCCAAGAGCCTTGTTGAAGATGTCTGCTCCATTGGACACTAGCTTACCTCCATGACCCCATCCTTGATCAACTCTTGCACATAATGATATTGAACTTCTATATGCTTGGTATGTGCATGGAAATGGGGACTTTTGACGATGGTGATGCAAATTTTGTTGTCACACTTCAACTTTGTAGTTTCCTATCATTGTATCCCTCTATGCCATAGGATCTGCCTCAAATCAAACTACATCATTTACTATGACACATGTCACTTTTTACTCAGCTTTAGTAGAGGATAATGCTACTTTTGGTTGCTTTTTATTGATTGAATAGAAAACCCCAAATCATAAAGAGAAACAATATCCATAAACTAATCTTTTTTTGTATCAATATTTGGTGTCCAATCTAACTCACAATATCTAAGAAGAGATGGTCCTTACTCATAGAGAATACCATAATCAATGGTTTCTTTCACATACTTGAGTATGCACGTACTTTCCTTTTGAACAGTTCTACAAGGCTTGTTTGAGCACCTGCTCATTACTCAAACAACATCGGTGCCTATTGCACAACTAGATGAGACTTTTGACTAATTTCCTATATTTTCCAATATCCATGCCAAATGCCTTCAATATCTATCTCACATACTTTTGTTGAGGGAAAATACTCTATGATTCTTGCAACACTTCAAGGCCTAAAAAATAATGCATTTAGCCCAAGTATGTCATTTTAAATTGTAAACTCAAGGCATCTTTTTTTAAGGTTGAAGCGAAGCATCATCATTTCCTATAATCAGAAGGTCATCTACTATATTTTGAAGCCTAGATTTAAGGGATACTTATCCATATATTGGTACCATGCTGTAGGGGCTTGTTTCAGCCCATATAATGCCTTCTTCAACTTACATACCTTGTTCTCTCCATGGTGGTTTAATCATGATGTTCTACAAGATCGTTTTGTTGAGGGCTATGTGCCACTATGATTTGATGCTTGATTCATTTACTCTTGTAGAAATCTTCAAACTCTATTCATGTAAACTCACCACCACCATGTGCCTTGAATTTCTTCATTGTCTTCCATGTTTGAGCTTCAATGCATTGAAGCCATTCTTTAGAATTACCGAAAGCTTTATCCTTATTGCAAAGGAAGGACATCATCCTACTATATTCATCGATGAGTAACATGAAGTAGGAAGATCCACCCAAGACATGTTTAGGCATTTTTCTACACAAGTTAGCATGCACAAAATCTAGAGGATAACTTGCTCTATTTTTTATTTCTTTTGGAAAGACCTTTCCCTATTGCTTGTCCATCATGAAAGCTTTTCATGGTTACTTCACATCTCTAATAAATGGTAGGTGTGCAACCATACCATTATCATGCATCTCCTTAAGTGCAGGGTATTTGCATGGTTACTCCACATCTCCAATATGGCCGAATCTCTCATGCCATAGATTAATTGTGCCAAAACTTGTAGTGACTCTAAGAGGAGACAAATGACACAAGTGTTGCTCCATATTCCAATGCCAGCAGCATTTCTGTCATTACCCATGATCTTATCTCCTTTCTTTTTGGAAGATACTTCATGACCTTGATCAGTTATAGAAGCTATTGAAAGCAGATTTCTTTTGATTTGTGAAACTTACAATACATTTGATATCCCCATTACTATTGATGAAAGAAACCATAAATTCATCCCTTGTAGGACATCTTGCATTATTGCATACATTTATTGTGATAGGTTTCTTTAGAGGCTCTAATGAGTTGTAAATGTCTTTTTTGCTCCTCTTTTGATAAGATGCACCATTGTCCAACATCCAGGAGTCATCTGTCCCTAAATCTTTAGCAAAGGAGCATACCTCCTCAACTATTAAAAATAACTCAAGCTTTGTTTCTATAGTGTTGTTAACCTCCTTGCCCTTGCTACCTTTTGAAGAACCACTTTTCTCTTATGATTTCTTGATGCGACACTCTTGATTTTTGTTGCTTGTCTTCTTATAGTGGAAGCATTCTCCCTTGAACTTCTTTTTTTCTTGCTTCTTTTTGTCCCCATCTTTTGAAGAGTCAATTTTTCCTTCATTTGATATTGTTGGAAAAGATGGATGGACACTCATAGGTACTACCAATACCTGCTTTGTATCAGCCCCTTTTTACTTCAGAGTTGAGTTGTAGGCCCTCTTAGCTTTCCAATGACACTAAACAAGTGCCTATGTACTTTGGAAATGATGTCATAATGATTGAACCAAAACAGATTACTTCCAAGTTGAAGGATCAATGAAAACCTTCTATTTTTGTTCACACACCTGCTGCTTGTTAAGCTCAGTGCTTCCAGTACAATAGGAATTAGAAAAATTCCTTTTGGAGATATCAAATTACCTTAATGAGCTAATGAATCCAAGTGGAATCACTTAAAATGATGCACTATACACAGAGCAATCAATTTAGCAATCAAATCATTACCCCCGACTTTTTAGGACCTCTGTAGCGTTTGACAAGTAGGTACTTCGATGTGCTTTTCTCCAAATGCGCTAAATGGATTATCTTCAAAATTTGTGAGCATGTAGAAGACTTGGAGCTGATTCTATTAAGCTATAGAACATTCGAAATGGTGAAGAAATGAGTGAGATATGAGCAGTACAAAATGACTATTCTAAGTAACTATGACAGAGAGACCATAGATGAAAAGTATTGATCTATTGTATTAGAAAACAATGTTTTTTTTTTTTAATAAAGGAAGTTCGGCCTTAGCCTACTCTCTCGGACTTGAATTAATTAAAAGAAAAGTACAAGAGAAGGGGACTAGTGCCCACGGGATCCCTCGAATCCCACAGAGCAAGGGTAGCTTTTACAGAGTATAGATGGCATTACAAAAAGTGTTAATCACCCTCTCGTCACCCTCAAGTGGGCCCACATGGGTTAAGCATGTTGTTGATCAAAAGGAATACTTGATGATTCCTAAAAAGGGGGGTTTCTTACAATTAATGATCCTTTTGCCAAGGAGGAATAGTGAATACTCGATCGACCACTATCCGGGGAAGTCACCAAAGTCTCGAGCGTTCTAGAGAGTCGTGGAGCAATCGTTCGCTTCTCCCAGTAGAGCTACCTTCCGTCTGATATATTTTTGAAGTCTAATTTTCATTCTGATTATCTGCCAAAGCTTACATGATGCTATAGAGGAGGTTGATAAACCTTGCATCCCCATCATGTGGAGCCCACTTGGTTTTAAGCTTATTGTTGACATACTGTAGCTCTTTGTGGTGTCTGAAGGGGGGAGTTTTCTTACAGTTAGCAATTCTTCTGCCGAGAAGGAAAAGGGACTCCTTGATCGACCACTCCTTGGGGGTATTGCCAAAGTTTTGAGCACATCTTTCTCACCAAATCTTCCAAAGGATCTCTCCCCTAATCGCATTCCACAATGCTGCAGAGCAACCGGTCGCTTCACCAATGAGGGCTGGCTTCCAATTGATTTGTTCTTGGAGTCCTAGAGAATGACCAAGGACCCTCCATAACCTAAGGGATTTAGGGCAAGCAAAGAACAGGTGACCAATATCCTCTTTGGTATGGCAACATCGCTTGCACCAGGGCGGAACACCACAGATCTTGTTAGCTTTTGCATTGGTCCATATTCCACCGTGTAAAATTTGCCATAGGAGAACCGACTTTTTGTTTTCAATGAGAGGGTGCCAGATAGACATAAATTTCATATCCCATCGAAGCCTCATCCAGTTGAGATGCCATTTCTTATTGAGATTGATGTGAATGTCATTGCAAGCTTCGACATATGGAAGCTTGGAGAGGCGATTAACATTATACCATTTAAGGCCCATTGGGTTCGGAGAGTCCTGTCCCATAAGTAGTCGGATTTTAGATCGGTCCCAAGTGTGACGTCTGTTCAATAAAATATTCCATTCCTCGTATGTGACCGCAGCAGTAGGGTCAAGGTCCTTGAAATCCACCCATCTATTTGTGTCCTATTTCTAGAGGTGCTTCCATTGTTTGAATCCCTTAATTCCAGAGTCTCTTGGCACTCAAGACATTCCAAGGCTCCACGTTTCTCATGCCTTGGATGGGGAACCAAATAGAGTCATTTTGTCTTATATCGGCAGCCCACTTTCAGTCTTCACTGATTTTGATGTGAGGTTTGAATATGTTCCAGCTCAACCACAAGGATCTTACCAGGATCGATCCTTTGGGTGAGATCAGAATCGGAGAGAATAAGAGGGTGAGGATGTCGAGGTTTTTCCATCCAGGGTAGCCTACCAAAGAAATCGCATTCGTGTTTCTGAAAATTAATGTGGCCCAAGAGGAATCTCTGTTGCACCAGGCCTTAATCATCCACTTTGCAGCAAGTTTATTGGCCATGTTGCCAATGTCCATAATACCAAAACCTCCATTGTCCTTTCGGCTAGTGCATATGGACCATTTGATTTTAGGCACTCCCCTCTTGTTATGGTCCCTAGTCTAGAGAAAGTTCCTACAAGTACTTTCTAATTTGAATAATTCTTGATTCTTCGGTCTCCAGCAAGAAAGAAAGTATATGATTGAGGATATGAGGAATGTGTTGATCACCATGGCCTAGCTTGCAAGATTGATTTGCAAACCCCTCCAATAGTTAAGTTTATTATTAAGTCTAGCGAGGACCCAAGCCCACCTTTGTTCTAGAGTAACACCGAATCCCAAGGGGATACCAAGAATGAGAATGACCTGACCTGATTGAATGCTTTGGCATCCCTGCACACTAAGAAGATTGGGTTGATTCCCTTTGATAGCCCTGAACACAGTCTTGGAATGGTTAATTTTGGACCCAGAGGCCTCACAAAAAGTATCAAGGCACCACCAAAAGGTTTCCAAGCTGGTATCGTCATTGTGAACAAAGGCATTTGTGTCATCCACAAATAGCCTCATGGTCATTTTCCGAGAGTTATGTGGCAAAGTGATGCCTCTTATGTGACCAAGCTCCATCTGTTGCTCCACAAGTCGGCTCAGTCCTTCAGTGGCGATGGTGAAGAGCAGCGGGGCCAATGGGCAACCTTGCCTAATGGATAATTTTAGTTTGATTGCCTTTGAAAGTTGTCCATTGACATTGACTTTGGTTGAAGCATTACCAAGGAGAGTGGAGATCATCCTAAGGAATCTCTGACTACACCCGAGGTCTTTTAGCGATTGTAAAATATAGTCCCATTCCAATCTGTCGTACGCTTTGTCAAAGTCAAACTTGAGGAAGACAATGTCCTGATTAGATTCTTCAGCAAAGTCTAGACCTTCCCAAATATCAATGATGGCTTCCAATATTGACCTTCCCTTAATGAAGCCTTTTTGTTCTTTGCTAAGCCACTGGTCTAAATGACAAGATATCCTGTTGGCAATGACTTTAGCAAGAATCTTATATCCAGTTTGAAGCATTGTGATAGGTCTCGAGTTCTCAATTCTGTTCCTCTCCCCTTTTTTATGAATAAGTTTAATGATGCCATTGTTGAGACAAGTGGGAAGGGCGCCGAACTCGAGTGCCTCAAGCCAAACAAGACACAAGGGGGTGGCTACCACATATTTGAATGATTTAAAGAACTCATTAGTGAGCCCATCAGGCCCTGAGCTCTTGCCGTTCAGAAGCAAATCGATAACTTCTAGGATCTCTTGTTCAGAAATGGAGGCATCAAGAAGAGTGTGCAAGTTGCATGGGATTCTATGCAAGGAAGTCCGAGAGATGGTGGCCATGCAATCCCGCCTATAGGGGGAGAAGGGACAAGAACTACCCAAGAGACTCGTGAAGTGTACTTCTATAATGCCAATGTTTTCTTCCTCAGTTTTACATTCCACCCCATCCTTGTCGAGCACTAGCAGGATCTCGTCTCTGATTTGTTTTCTTCTAAGAATAATGCACATCTCTTTGGAAGGTCTGTCTGCCTTACTAGCCCACCATTCCTTAAAATAAATTTGAAGATTTTTTTCTTTTGATCTCCTCCTTGTATCTTAATCTTCCTCTCATATTTTGGAGTCCCTTCTGAGATTGAATCTTCCCTTTATTAACTTCTTCTTCGAGTCTCCAGAGCCGGCGGTATAGGTTTTCTCTACGTCTTCCACGGATAATTTTGAGAATCTTCATGGTCCTAATCAAGGTCTGATGAGACTTTTCCACCGCGTTTCTCCAACACTTGGCTGGAGAGGTGCAAATGGCAAAGGCCTCAAGCCACATGTTAGTGATTTCATGGTGGATAGAGGGGAGCGAAAAGAAAAATGGATTGGCGTGAAACCAAGGTGCCTTGCGACTTTTAGATAGAGGGGGGAAGGTGAGCACCATTGGGTAATGGGCTGAGATGGTGAGGTCGATACGTTGCGTTAGGGTGGGAGGACCCCATTGATGGACGAGATTCTGCGAAATGTAGCTTTTGTGGAGTCTCGCTTTCCTCAAGTCCTCACCCAATTGAAGATTGGACCAAGAAAAGCCATTCGGGTCCTTGACTTCGACCAGATCCAGAAACAATTTGGTCTGGTCCCATGTGTCTTTCTCCTGGCCATCAATGATACAGCCTTTGTTGTTCCACCTATCACAAGGCAGGAGGACCAAGTATCGATCCTCGCAGCATCCTCGTTTGGAGCATACATAGAAATCAGGGAGAATTGAAAGGGGGTGCTGAATGTAATCGCCAACCACCTATGGTTTCTGTCTTCGTTGGTGTAGTCAAGCTTATTAGCCTAGAGGTGATTGATACCAATGGAAGTTCCACCAAAACCACGCTGATGGATTGTGGAAAACCAAACATGAGACTGAGAGACGACCTTCAGTCTTTTTTGAAGGTCTTCTCCTTCAATTTTAATCTCTTGATGACAAATGAAGTCGGGGTTTTGGCATGATAATCAATGCCTAATGATAATGAGTAGTGTAGGCTATGATGTGAGCCTCCTCTCTTACAATGTAGTCAATAAGAACTCAGAATTGGAGTCATCTCATCCAGTGAGTTTTCCAGTCATCTCTTATAGATGGTACATTTGAATTTTGAATTTGAATTCTTCAATGGCTCTCACTAAAAGTGGTCCTCCAATCTAGGAGATATTCTTTCCAAATAAAGTCGTGGCTTTTCATCTAACAAACTCCACGAGTTTAGTGGTGGTTACAATTATTCCTCCAAGTCAAATAGACTTTTACAAGTGGTAAAAAGTAAAGGCTTTCATAGCAATGACTCCCATGGAACTTCAATTGTACATAAACTCTTGCCAAATGTGTAGGCTTGTTATTTGCACCAACAACTCCCCCTCAAGCCAGACATCTTGGCTTGGTCTTCTTCTTGGCTTGGTCTTCTTCTTTAATCTTCTTGAATGTCCTGCAATCCAATCAAAGACCTAAACCTGCAAAGTTTTGTACCATCTAATGCTTTAGTCAATAAGCCTGCACATTGCATATTAGTTGATACATATGCCAACTGAACCTCCTTGCTCAATAGATTCTCTCTCACATAATGATAGTGGACCTCTATATGCTTGGTCCTAGCATGATAAATAGGATCTGCTACAAGATGTAGTGAGCTTGTATTATCTCCAAAAATCATTGGAGATATAGTATGCAAACCTAAATCTGTATATAACAATCTGATCCATATGACCTCTTGAGTAGCATTGGCTAATCCTCTATACTCTGCCTTTGTGGAAGACAAAGCAATAGTAGGTTGCTTCTTTGAAGACCATGATATAGGTTTGTCACCTACAAAGGATAGGTCAAGCAAAGAGATACAATTGTCTTATGTATCTATACAGATCCAATGTGTAGACATGATGGCCAAAGCACTTGATGGAAGCAAACTCAACAAGTTCAAATCAATGATTGGAATGCAGGAGATACCTATGGAATGAAGACTCAAGCATCTTAGGCTTGAGGGGTAGCTATTGGTACATTTGGCAAGCCTTGATGCTTGACCAAATATCAAAGGCTTACTTCACATCTTGAGCATGACTATTTTTAAGCCACACATGAACACCTCTTGTAAATCTCTTGAGTTTAACTCGAAATAAAGGTAAAAGGAAAAAGCTTGAGAGAATCTCATAGCATTACAAGTTGTAAGTCACAAAAACTAAGTGTTTGGAATCAAATCAATTAGAATCCTAAAAGGTAGGATCACTTTTAGGTGGCAGATTCAAAATTCAAATTGAGAACACATCTATAAAAGACACTGATTTTAGTCACGGGTAGTAAAGTCAGAAGAAGGACACATTGAGCTTCAAGATTGTGGGTACACTAATCCCATCGTGCCTACATCATCTCCTTTGTATCATACATTCATAATATTACACAATTGATTCAGTTTATGCAAGCTATCTCATGCCTACAGTTGTCTACTACTAAGCTCTTATTTCAATGAATTTGTTTTGAGGAGTTCTCTACGTATACTTATCCAATCAATGTGATTCAACTTGTTATACTTATCTTAGACCTTCTAGTTTTATGCTATCAAGTTTCATTTCATTTGATTTATTAATTTATGAGAAGTTCTCTGCAATCTACCTATGTCTGCTCACAGTCATCCTCCTAAAAAGTCGAGATTACATCCCTAACTTCTTAAAGTGATTTCTCAGCATATACTCATCCTAAATTAGTGAAATAACTTCCTATAGCAAGCTTAGGACTCCAATTAATATGTCTAAAAGATCTTGGGTCAATTTTAATCAGTGAGTGAGCACTGAGTGAAATATTGACTAGGTCCAAGTCCAAAAATAGCAAGTTTTGGCAACTCTTCAATCTTGGAAGTAGTCTGTTTTGACATAACTATTTGAAGGTGATGCTCCAAAGTACATTATGGGTCCACTAAGGTACTCCGAAGCTACATTGGCAGGTGTAGAGCAGGATTTGTGCAGCGCCACCTCATTTCTAGAGTGTATCCAACCATCTCCTCACAGTAGCGAGTACACGCGTGGAAGCAAAATGAAAAGAAGAATGTACTCACAAAACAAAGAGTGTGTGAGACTCAAAATGAGTAGACCATGAAATGGGTAAACTCATGTGGATTAGAAATGAGCTTTCCAAGAGCATGGAGTAGTCTCCTCAAGCTTCTAACCAAATACAAATGGGGGAGAGGCCCTCCTTATATAGATTTGGGAGGGGCTCTCCAAAATACATCGCATGTGGGATAATTCTCCTGAAATGAGAATGAATACAACTAGTAGAAGCAAATGGCAAGGTACCCAAATACAAAGGATAATGGAAATGTAATGGAAATAGAGTGACTCCAAGGTACAAAAGGGAGATGTACTCTCATATTCTCAACAGTATGGCCGCCTTTATGAGGTGAATGGTTTTGAGAGCATAAACATTTGTGGAACCCTAACTTCTAAGTTAGATAAGGTCTATGTGTGATCTTTGATTGTAATATATGATATTTGTGAGCATAGACATGAGTTGAGGTAGAGCATAAAATTTTGGGCCTTTGGGTTTCAATTAAAGGAAAAATTAAAGGCCTTGTGGTGTTGCAAAGTTTCCCCATAGAACCTTAATGTTGAGTGTAGAGAGGGACTTGCCCCCTTCTGGGGAGGACCATGGGGATGACCCCCAAGCTTGCAAGGCCAAGATGGTAGGACTTTTGGTGGTTGAGATATTGTTGAAAATTATATTTTGATCACTATTTTGTGTCTCCCGAATATGCTATATCAACCCCCATTGTAAAAGATATATAAGCATGGCCTATGCAAAGCTTCATAAAGGCATTATGCACTAGTAAGCCTTTCTTCTTGGGTCTCTCTTGATCTTTGTCTAAGCTCCATATGAGAAGTGCAAGATTGGAAAACACCATATTTGTAGATGCATTCCTATTGGCAATTAAAGAATTTTTGTTCCCTATCTCTTAGTATGAATTTCCTCTTGATTTGTGTTTCTCTCATCTATGTATATTGGTCTATCCCATTGTGCTATTTATTTCTTAAATGATATTAGAGCTCAAGAGGCTATGAGTGGAGTGGAAGAGGAAACATAGAGATTTCAACAAATAAGGAATAAAGATTTCAAGCATTGCATAATCCTCATCGATTCGATCTCAAGGTGGTTCATCAGTGAAAGCAGGTGTAGCACAAGCAAGAGAAGCAATGATGTCGATCATCCTAACATTGCAGATACGAAAATTCGCCTTTATGAAAGGTAAGCTTGATGGTATAAATTACACCTTGTAGAAGTTCAAGATCATTTATATCCTTGATTCATATGAGCTTCTGGAGACTATGCATGGGATTGGCCATGACCCTCAAGAAACACCTGATCAAATGACTCTTGATGTTGATCTTTTGTGTAATTGGAAACATTAAAACACAACTTCACTTTTTGCTCTAATTACAAGTATTACTAATACTTTTTTGAGTTTGGTTCAATACTAATAAGGCTTGTGATATTTTGACCATAACTCAAGCTAGGATGCTTAGAGTTGTGCGATTCAAAGTTATGTGCATAGCTAACATAGAAAAACTACAACTTTGTAGAGAGAGCAAAATCTACTTTAGAGTTTTAGTTCACCGAAAATTCAAAGAACTTAGACATATGTAGAAGATGAATCTACAATCACTTGGAGAGTAGGTTAGTCATTTGGTTGTAACTAATGTTTTAGAGGTTGGATTGAAGCGATTCAACTTGTTATGCATAGCTTGAAAAAGTCTCTATGGATTTGAGTGTTAGGTCATAGATTCTGCATATTAGGTCGCCAAAAATGCAAAATATAGAGCAAAAATGCTGCACATGAAGGTGAAATTGATAACAGATTCTTATTTTGTGTATATCTTGAGCTGCACACATCGGATTGAGATGTTCTAAGTATTATTACATAGGCAAGAAAGAGATCTTCAAGTTTGCTAAAGAGCTTAAGGAAAAACTTCAAGTTTGGAATATAAAAAAAGGCAATATACAGACTATCATATTTTTCCTATGCAACCCTAAAGATAGTTGAAGATTAGAATTATCTTCAAATCTCTTTTGAGCTCTTGGTTTCGAGCTTCATTGGTGCAAAGAGAGTTGGGAGAAGTGTGTACGAGCACTTGTGCTTTGGTTTTTGCTTTCATTTGACAATGTATGATCACTCTGGTAGCTCCTCCATATGATAGTAGAGCATGATCTTATAAGTATTTGGCATGTGAGATGACATTGTGATTTACCTTTCAGGTTTATGCCATAACAAGTTTGATCATAGTATTATGAATGGATGTATAGTGGCATTGTGGTTTATATCTTTCTTATGCAACTTGGATATGGCTTCACTTGTTGGTTCCACACATTTTATGAGAGTTGATTTTGGATCTTGGTTAGAACTTGTATTTTTGTTGTCAACTTTTATGCTAGAAGAGTACTCTTGTAGATCCTTTATGCTTGTGTGGTAGCTTTGGATTGTTGCTTATCTCCATTCACATGGACTTGGTCACATGTTATTTGTGATAGGTTGGACCATCTTGCAGAATTCATTCTTGAATGGGAGGTGTATTGCCATTGTATTGGCATGTATTGCCATTACTTTTTGCCATGTGTATTTTCCATTATATTTGATTATATCAATGATAGGTGGTGATAGGTTACTTAGTGTTCTTTTGTTATTGGTTATCTTATTTTGATTGCTCAATTTACAGGGGATAATCTATTTTTCTAGGATTCTTTCACATCTACTTGGTCACTTTGGAGACTTGGTGAGCAAGCTTATGCTCATGGTTTTATGTGCATGCTAGATGCATGCTTATGTGACATGTGATTCACATGGTTTCCTGTCCATTAAGACATTTGTGATGTGAATTATACATATGGATATGCAGGTATGATCCTATTAAGGATAGAGTATTGTTTCTAGTCTCTTGTTACATTTCTAGTCTCTTGGATCGCCAACATGGTGTCTTCTCGATTTGATGGCATTGACTTTCTGAGATGGAAAGATTAGATGTGGCATACATTGGTTTATGCAAGGTTACACATGTATGTGCATAGAGATGCACAGAGGCTGCATGACATGCCTGACCATGTATGGATGGATATGGACACATTGGCCAGCTCCACTATCTGATTACAACTTGTGGATTCTATATATGAGTCTCTCATGCATGAGGAGACAAGTAGTGCATTATCGTATAGACTACATGATATGTATGCAAGTCCATTGACTCATATGAGACATAGATCACATTGATGACTTCAATGTTGGCACTCTTGCCATGAGGGCCATACTCAATGATGTTGCTTCAAGCGGATGCAACAATGAAATCATAGATATGCATGTGATGCACGTCAGGTAGTGGTTTCAAGAGAGTCTATGGCAGTTGATTATGATAGTGATGATGATATCACTTTCTCCTATGGTCCATATCAGAATTCCTCTTATTCATTGGATAACACACATATGGCTTGGTTGCTTGATGCATTAGCCAATTTTCATGTTACACCACATCATGAATGGTTTTGTTGATTCTTAGATGAGAATCATGGATGCGTGCACATGCTTGATAGTATGACATATGACATTGAGGGTGTAGGAGATGTATGCCTTATGCTACCTAGTGGAGCATCACTTATACTCTGATATTACAGTTGCTATTGGAGCATTTTCACTTGGAGTTGTCAGTTGTTCGATGACTGGCATAGGCATAGAGCATGTGGGAGCTTTGCAAGAACTTCATCAATTCTTGCATCAGTCAGATGTCACCTCGAATCTTGTTGATATGAGTCTAGAACAGTTTGAGGTGCATGGATGCACCTTATTTGAGGTAGTTGGTGTAGGTTGATTGGTATGGGTTGAGATCCAGATGCTTCCTGTACATTATTGTATAGTCTTGCATCATTTTTTGTATTTTTTCCACTTATGGTCACACTGACCCTTAAGTGGAGATTGTTGGGGATGTAAGGGTCGTGTGACCTTACCCCCATATATATATATATATATATATATATATATATATATATATATATATATATATATATATATATATATATATATATATATATATATATATATATATATATATATATATCATTTATAGAGCATTGCCTCATAAAGATCATTATGTGGGTTTTCAAGGCTCCCATGCATGTGTGCGCATCTCTCCTCTCCTCTCTTTCCCTTTATCTCATCCTTTCTCTTCTTGTTCAGCACACAAAATCCCTTCAAAAATCTTGCCAGATAGTTCACTCGTCTAGATTGTTCATAATGATCTTCCAAATTCATATCCGAGTTTTGATTCTACTCTCTAATGGATGATGAAAGGAAATCCAAAAACCTTAATATTTGAGGATTTATTTTCTATTTTGTTGTAGGAAGATCATTCTAGTCAGAGCAAGTCAATTATGCGTGTTGTAGATCAAGCTTTCTTAGTTAGTGAGAAGGATAAAGGCAAATGGAGCTCATCTACTAGTAAGCAAAAATCTACTAATGCTGCATCATCAAAGAAGGAAGACAAAGACAAGAAGAAAACAAAAAATAAAAAACAACTTTGCAAGTATTTTAATGAAAATGATCAAATCATTAAGAGTTTTCCTAAACTGGTTGCAAGTGAGGCCAAGAAGAAAGAGGTTGGGATGGTTCTTGCAGAGCTCTCTACACCTTAAGCAAGGTCTCATAACCTTGTTCATACTTGAAAAATGATTGTTTACTACTCATTGTATATATGGCCCATCTTCTCATGAGTAGTGTATGTTTGTAGTAGACTCAAAGTTTTGGTACTTTGATAGTGGTGCAATCAAACATATTAACTTGTAGCATAGTTTCTACTTCACTAGAGCATCCTTGTTCAAGGAATACTATCACATGTCCTACGAACTCCTCTCATCCTATCATGGGAGTGGGAAAGATCATTCTTACTACTATTGATGGTAGTTCATTCACATTTTTCTTGATAGGGGTCAAGAAAAATTTGTTATCAGTTTTAGCTCTAGCAAAGATTGGCTTGATTATTAAATTTGTTGATGATAGACGTACAATCCATAATCTCTCAAACAGTGATTTTATACTTGCTTATGGCATTTTATGTCATGGGCTGTATAAGACCATATATTATGAAAAATTTGATAATGATTTAGCATATGTAGTTCATGATTCTTAGGCTATTTTAGATGCAAAATTTTGGGATGCATGTTTTAATAATTTGAATTTTCCTAGTTTGCTTCACTTGTAGAAATATGAAATATTGTCCCCTCTACCCAAATTTTAGGCACTTTCTAACCATGTTTATGAGGAATTTATTTTAGGTAAAATGCAACATTCTTTCTTCCCCAAAGCTTACACATAGGCATGCTTATAGGTCTCTCAAAGTTCTCATGAGAGATTCCCCAAGGCTGAAAGATCACAAGCAAGTGGCAAGATAGAAGGAAGAGTCACCCAAGATAAGTGTGACATATTGGCTAAAATTGAAGAAGGTAATGAAGTCCATTCACAAAGTAAAGGGCTGAAAAAATTCCGCATTGTGTGTGGTGGTAAGTTCCAAGCAAAGACCAAGTGAAGATCTAGTCAAAGATTGAGGCTAGTAAGACCACCAAAGGGAGTCACAAGCCTATATAAAGGCAAGTAAGACCATCCCAAGAGGAATTGCGAGCTATGTTAGGTGCAAAAAGCACCATTGTTTATGTTGAGGGTGGTTAAAGACCACAATGTTGATGTGTTAAGCTTTGGCAAGCATTTTGGCCATTGGCATTTAATTCTTGTAAGAAAAAATGACAAAAAACAAAAGAGGAAGTATGGCTTGTATAATTCTTTTCAAGTCAGTGACATTCTTTCTCTTTCATATGTACCATAAAAACAATAGAGGAAATGAGGAGCTCAAGGAAAAGTCTCCCATTGTGAACCTCAAGGCAGCATGTAGAGAGCATGTGGATAAGTTCTTAGTTATTGAAGATTTCTTGTCTTGTATTATAGGTGATGAAGAACGCTTGGAAATAGATGCCATAAATGCTTCACATGAAGAGGAACTCTTGAAAGAGCCCATGTATGATAAGTCCATTGTTGATTTTTTAGGTGTACAAGCAGCCATGAAGTATAAATAAGAGATAAAGAAGCAAGGGAAAGTTAGTTTGCAAGGATTGAAAGATCCAAAAGATCCCAAGATATTTTTCAGATTTGGAAGAGTATTCATGCTCAAATAAAGAGTAAGGGCAGCCATAAAAGTTAATATCAAAGGATTAGGAGTAGTCACCTCTATGGAAGGAGTGCGTAGAAGGCAAAACGCAGCCATGATACATAAAACAATGCATGAAAACAAGTTGGAAGAAAGTCTGACACCCATTACCATGTCAAAATGAGAGCAAAGGGTATTCATAGGTAAGGAAAAAGCATGCAAAGTGGATGAAGAAACGAATTTCATCACAATCACACATGAAGGAAGGATTTCGAAAGTTACAAGAGTAGCTAAGAAATTTCAAAGACAAAGGTGGATCAAAGCAAAGTATGAAAGCCTAGAAGGCATGAATCCATGAATGTTGGTACATTTGGCAGTCCTAGATGCTTGACCAAATGATAAGGACTTCTCACATATTCATTTTGATCACTTATGAAGTGCATATGAATACCTCTTATAAAAGTCATGGACTTTACCTCAATGGATAAAAGTAAATGGAAATTAGTTGAAGGAATCTCATATTTTTAGGATCCAAGAACCATGACTAATTGGTGGTTGGAATCAAAGCAATTAACACCTAAAGTGTATGAACATTTTTAGGTGAGGTTAATTCAACTTTCAAATTCTCTCTATGTGTATAAATAGAGGTGACTTTTAGTCACCGGACATGACAAGGAAGAGAGAGCCATTGAGCCTCATGGTTGAGCATACATTGAACTCACATATATATGAGTAAGTTCACTACATCTCCTTTGTATCATATGCTCATTAGCACATACAATTTGAGTGATTAGTTCATGATAATCTCTATCTACTATTCTCTGTTGCAATCTCTTCATTTTAGTGATTTTGCTTGGCCAAGTTCTTTGTGTATACTTGATCATTTGACTTTCTTTAACTTGGGATAGGTATTTTGTCACAAAAATGAAGGACTTAGTAGATCAACTTGGAAGCATTGAAGAATTCATTGAAGAAGAGCAGATAGTGAGGCAAGTAATCAATGGAATCAAAGAAGACGATAAATGGGAAGCTCTCACCAAAACAATGGACCTATACATGGATATGCAAGCTCCTAACTTCAACACCCCCATGGGACAATCATTCAGACATGAGCCAAAGCTTATGAAGAATGGAGACAACTCAAAAGGTAACCAATCCTTTGCCCTATACACAAATAAGAACAAGAGTAAAGATAGCAAAGGAGATGGTAAAATATCCGATGATGAAGGTAGAACCTCTCAAGCAAACTTTGCAAGTAGAGGTAGAGGTTCAAGAGGAAGAGGCAGAGGAGGTAGACAAGGTAGGGGGAGATTTCAAAGCTCCTCTCCATGTGCCATATGTGGCCTAACTAATCATACAATTGAGAATTGTTTCAAGAACCCTAGAAACTGCTTCAGAAGAGGATAGGACACCAAGGAGGAATATCAATGCTTGGAACAACAAAGGTAAACCAAAGATACAGGAATTGAGAGATGTTGCATAATCTTCTCACCAAACAATAAGGAGATCAACTAGAGAAAAAAGGAAGCTAGAAAGGTATGGATTTGACACTTCTCTGGTCACTAGGCACTCAATTTATATTGCTCATTATATCAACTTAGAAGAACCATCAACATTTGAAGAAGCTAAGAAGAAATCAGAATGGAGAGAAGCAATGGAAGAAGAGATAAAAACTCTTCAACAAAATCAAATTTGGTAATTGGTTCCCAAGACGCCATCTGTTGCAGAGAAAACAGAGCACTAAAGAGGAGCCCCAAAATTTTCAAAAATATGGGCACAATTTTTCTTCTTCAAATGCTTATGGAAACCTCATAAAGCCATGTAAATGCACTAGAGGAGTCCTCTAGATGGATAAATCCCAAGCAATGTATCATAATCATTGTAAATAGTAGGAAACTAGTGTTTCTACAATAAGGTGTCGGTCTCTTGTGTGAAAGGACCATTTTTTAAGGCACATGTATATAAGTCATTTGATGAAACTTTGTAAAAACTTTTTGGCCATTGTGAGTAAGAGAGTTCAGAATTTTCGAACTTGCTCCTTCTTTTTCTTGCATCTCCTTGCTTGCGAGCTTGCATGTGTGTTCATAGCTTGGAATGAGTGCATGGAAGTGTTGTCTACTAAATTCATTGCTTTTCTGAAGTGTGTAATGCATGTGTGACGTGTGAGGAGGTGTGTGGTGAAACTAGGTGAGTTGTGCAGCTCTGTTTTTGCCCATATCTTGAAGTAGAGTTATCAGAATCGGGCAAGAGTATGACCATTGGATGCATCTTGTGGAGAGCTTCGAAATGAATTCGCTATTGACCATATCTCGAGTTCGAAGCTGAGAGAAAAGTCGGTTTTTGTGCTTGTTTTTGTTTCATGTATCATGACACCATTTTCACTTATGAGAATGATGAATGTGCATGATAATACTCACTTGCATTCCATAAATCCACTACATTTCATTGACCATTGTGTAAATGATTGTCTTCATACACTCGGTTAGGTTCAAGATACTCCTTGGATTGATAATTAAAATGTGTGGTCCTCACTATATGCACTTGTTTATGATAGAGGAATAGTCTCTTTCATCGCAAGTCCCTAAGTTCGTGCTTAGGTACATACATTTTTGGTGCCGTTGCCGGGGAAATACTAGTCCAACCGAGGTGCTCGCATGATGGTAAGAGCTCTTAGAAGAAGATACGAGTTGTGAAGAGGTGAATGCTCTGCTTTGGTGAGTCAAAACTTTTTGCACTTATTACTTCACACTTGGAGGGTGTTTGTAGTAAATTAGTAGACTTAGGAGAGAGAGAGAGTGAGTAGAAGTAGAGAGTAGGAAGAGGAGAGAAGAACTAGTGTAGGTAGGTAGATTTCCAAAAATCACAAAAAAAATCTTTTATTTCTATACCTCTCAGCCTTGCTTGAGCCTAGGGTATAAAAGCCAAGAAATTCATTTGCAAAAGTCACTTGTCGGGTCGAGTTCAAGTGTCACGATACTTGAATTCTCATGTATGGCGATACCTGGCAGGTATCATGTATCATCGATACCTCTTACTCTCCGTGTATCGTGATACCTTGGTATCATGTATTGTGGGGTTGAGTATCACGATATTGAAGTATCGTGTATCATGTATCATCAATACTTTGGTATCGTGTACCACGGATCACTAGGTATCGTGTATCATGAAACTTCAAGTATCGCGTATCGTTGATCCCTAAGTATCATGTATCGTGACTATCTTGTATCACGATACTGAGGTATCATGTATCGTTCCCCTATCGTGTATCGTGTATCGTCTTTATTTGGGTATCGTGTATCGTGTTGGTTGTGTATCGCAATACATAAGTATCGTGGGTTCCCTGAGTATCGTGTATCGTCTGTCAGCCTGTCTATCATGTATTGTTTGTCCTTCAAGTATCGTGTATCATCCAAATCTTGTATCGTAACCCGAGAGGTATCGTGCATCATCAAAGGTCAAATATCGTGTATCGTGGACATCCCAGGGAAGGAGAGTTCAAGCTAGGCTAAGCCAACTCCCACGATAAATATAAGCTTGAGAGACCTGTAAAATTGACTGAGGTATTTAGTGGATGAACCTTCGCTCAAGAGGTGTATGAGGAAGCCGACGTAGTGTCATATCCTCAACTAGGAGTGTAAACTTACCTAGTGCCAATTCACAATATTCTTACACTTTTAGTGAATCAGACGAAGAAGCTAGGATGGCCTCGGAAGACATGCATAGTTCAGTTCCTTTGACAGGAGTTATGTCCGTCATTGAAGGAGAATATAGAACCTCACTGGAGTATGTGAACACCAATCAGCATGACCTACCAATTTATATAGATGGACTAAATAGAACCGTAGCATGAATGAAGAAAGCAAATGAATCAGAGATAGTTCCTCGACCCACAGTGAAATATGAAGGAGGGTTCTATATGGACAAAAGAGGAATGATCTATGCAGTGACCGATTGTCCAGAGACTATAAGTGAACCACGGGAAAGTGAGAATGTGGACCATATTAGTGGGAAAGGAATAGAAGTACGGGTTTCTACACCTAGAGGCAAGTCTAAAGTAACCAGAGCTTGGAGAGGTGACGAAATCCCTCAGGATGATGCATTGATGGATGTGTATATGGTAGCGAGGATGGAGAAATTACTACAAGCTCCTTCATCCTTGTGGGGGGAAGATAGTAACCCAGTCACCATCTATGAGCTACAAGACCTGGAGGATCTTTCTAGAATCACTTAATTGGATACGAATATGAGGAATTACTGGCCCATCTAAGATCTAGAAAGAGCTCGATTAAATTATCAAGGTATTACAGTGTTTCCTCCTAGAGACCAAGGAACTACCTCCTAGAATCCTCATGGAACGGACCAAAGTTATGGGAATCAGAATTTGGGACAGGACCGACAACAAAATTTTCCTATAAGGACCAATGTTCAGTTATCCACACTAGGAGAAAACCCTAATTATCAACCCCAACCAATGGAGAGCCTAGAAATAGAAATCCAATGCCTGAAAGGCCACCCTTAGGTAGGGGAGTTGGAGTTCAAGTAAGACACCCAACAGTTCCTATTATGCCCAGACCACTAGAGCCAGGAAGAAGATTATGACCAATTCAAGTGACTAAGTGTATGAGAAGCCGTTACGATGGGTCTGGTGAACCTTATAACCACATAGCTAAATTCAAGCAAGTGATTCGTGTCAAACAAGTGGAAGATTTTATGATCCGATATGAGTGATTTGGGTTGATACTTACAGATACTACCTTGGCTTGGTTCCAACCTCTTGAACCTAATCAATTCCTAAATATGGAACAAGTATTTTAGGAAATGATCGAAGAATTCACTAAGACTGGCATTAAGAATAATTCTTCATCCTTGATCCATAGTTTCAAATAGTCCCGTATAGAGTCAATACGATTGGCGGCTTGGAGATTTAAGCAATATGTAGACAAATGCCCCACAGAGGAAAGGCCTACCCAACAGAAAATGATTTCATTATTCTTAGAAAGCCTAGTCAATGGATCCTTTAGAGCATTAGTCTATGTAAAGAGATTCCAAACCTTGATTGAATGCTTGAAGGAATGTATCAATCTGGAAGATAACTTATCTAAAGACTTGAAGATTCCCCAAACCAAGAGTAACTGCGAGGATAGTTCCAACAGCATCACTAGTACTAGCAATAACGTAGAAGAATTGCCAACTTAGTGGCCAACAAGTTAGGAGTGCAAGGACAGAGGAACTACCCTAGCTTCCCACTATGAATGTCGATGTTGAGGTGTGTACATTGTGGAGGGGATCATCCCTCTCATGTATGCAATAGGGGAATTGTTCCATCGAATCCCTACATGTATAACCGTCCACCAATACAGAATCAAGCCCAGTACTGCAGTATTGAACAGAAATATACCAACCACAATGCTAATAATTGTCCTTACAATAGACAGCCTAAGCAGTTCAACCACCACAATTCAAGCCATATGGATACCCAACTAGAGACCCAAGCAGGGAGTTTCTCAGGCAACTTCAGTACCAGACTACATCTCCAAATCAACGTCCTTATGAATACCCGGGTTACAACCCACCACAACCGGTCTTGGGACAATAACCACCCCATCCTCAGAATGTAGTCCCCGTGAAATTGGCCTAGGCTGAAGAAAACACAGAGAGAGCCCTAGTACCAACTACTCCTTTGACTGGCACAGATAGCTATAATCAATCCTACGACTAGCCCTGGGGAGATTACTATGCATACGAAACAGACCCGATGAATTATGAGCAGACGTACGAGAAATACTCGTATGGGCAAAATAATTATGATCAACCATATGGATATGGAGCTGAATATGCGAGTCTAATGTACACCAATCCGAGAGCCCAGGCACCTTCAAGACCTGTGATTAGTCCTCCAATCCCTCAAGGACCGTGCTACCGATGTGGAGAGACCATTTCATTAGGGAATGCACTTTGCCCTATCAACCACCTCACAAGGTTTGGGAAGGATATTGCAGTGATTGCGGAAAAGAACATTTATTTAGGGACTGTCCAAAAAACCCTAACAAAATGAACCACACCACCCAAGTAAACGTAGTAGAGGTAGTAGAGGCTTTATGAAGTGATAAAGAGTATATAGTGTCCTTGAAGGCAATTACAAGAGCAAGAGCCAAAGAAGGACTAGAAGAGTTAGACTCTACTAGACATGAAACTAGCAAACCAGAAACTCCATCACCACAAGTAGTGCCAAATTCAAAAGAATCCGAAGAAAATTCAAAGGAAAAACATACTCAAAGATGGAAAGCTCGACAGATAGAGGAAAAGAAGAACAAAGAGAAGTCCAAACACATTACTCAAAGCGAACTCAACAGATAGAGGAAAAGAAGAACAAAGAGAAGTCCAAACACATCACAATTCCCACACCAAGAAAGGATTTTAATGTTGGGGAGAAGGAGCAATGTAAACAACCAGCAGGGTCAGTGCTAGCTGATCCCATGCCAGAAGACCTAGCCATGTGGATAAATGCATATCAATCTAGAATTAAAAATGGACCAAGTGTAGAACAACAAAAAGTAAGTTACCCGAGAGGGGATTTAGAAAGAGAAAGGCTAGCAGTCTGTAAGAAATTGATAGAATTGGCTCAAAACACCCTGGAAAAGCCTATACAAGACCTTCCAAAAATGAGGATATGTGAGAAAGAATTCCAAGGAGGATTGAGAGCTCACGACTCTCCAGAAGAAAGGAGGACTGTAGAGAAAGAAAAAAGCATAGGTGTCAAAAATCCTCAAAGAAGTTCGATAATTCCCGAAGTAGAAGGTAATTGGTCTGAGGATTCATGGGCTAAAGTCCAAGAAGAGAGATGGAGAAAAACCGAGGACATTAACCCACCCTTCGAAGAGCTGAATGCAGACAAAAACCCAGGAATAATAAATCATGAAAGGAATTACGAGGAAGATGAGGAGGGAATGGAAAGCGTGGACACACTACCAAACTATTATGGGAGAATATGAATGAAATTCTGAACTTTATCATGCCCCAACAATAAGAGCGAAAGAGAAAGGATTTTCTAACAAGAATCAAACATAGCACAAAAATTGAAGGAGACTAAGGTGTAGTGTTCAATAACCTTAGGGGAATTACTAAAAATTAAACCACAAGTATGGGGCAAGTTAGCTAAGCAATTCATGTAGAGAAAAGTAAAAGCAAGTAACCAGGAGGCCAATGAAGTTACGCATACAATTCAAATTCCTATAGATAAAGTGGGAGATTTCAGTGAAGGGGATGAAGGTAATACATGTCTACCCAGCACTTATCGAGGTTACACCACAAAGGAAATCCTGGACACGGGAGCCGAAGTAGGAATAGCTACAAAAGAAATATGGGAAAAGTGGGGAAAACGAGCGTTACGACCCACAAGAATGAAATTGCAATTAGTCGATGGTGACACCAAAAAACCCCTAGGATTGCTAGAGAATGTAGTGCTTACAACATGCGGAGTAGATTCTGAACACACAATAGCCATTTGTCAATTTGAGAGAGCTAGTAATTATGAAATGATCTTGGGAAGGCCCTTTATGAGACAACTAAGGGTAGTGCAAGATTGGGGTAGAGATGTTGTATATCTGCAACATCGGGGCACTACAACAAGAATAGACCTCCATATATGCATGTATCACGATGTCCCCTCTTTACAATGGAATTCGATATGTAAGGAAGAGGATGACCTATCAGTCCATAGTGCAGGATCTGAAGACCAATCATGGATGCATGAGGATAGCTAATCTATTTAGTAAGCCTTGGAAGTGCAAACCCGATGTAATAGCATTTGTCTGATTGAATGATTGATTGGCCTCGAACATAGCTTAAGCTAGTTCCACCATTTTTATGCATATTTTTGTCCGTTCAATCTCTAAATCTGGTCTAAGGTAGCTCTTGTCTAGGTTTGCTGGTGTTGGCCCTTCTTGAAGTCGAGCCTGGTATGCCTTGAACATCATGTCCAAGTCTTCTGGGGTTGGATCTGCAAGAACAGACCCTGGTTGTGGTTTATTTACAGTGGTTGGTGGGTGGGAATGAGGTGGTGTGGATGGAGTTTTGACATGCGAAGGGCTTTGAGAGGCAATATCTTCTATTTTTGTTTTTGCGTCTTTCAGGCTTTCTTCTAGTTTGGATAACTTTTTGGTCCACTTACGATTGGCTTTCTCCCTAGTATCCTTCCATGTTCTATTTTTTCTCTTACTAGGCTCTCGTGACGCGCTTGGCTCTGATTGCTCAGCTAGTTTAGCTTTTTGTAAGGCTTGTGCCCTAGTAACTGCATGTATAGGAGCCACATTATCGCTACTGGAACTTGAATCCCCCACTAATCCTACTACATTAACGGGTGTAACCTTGGGTGCACTAGAGGGATGTTCGGGACAATCTCTCAGGAGTTGCTCTTTGCCACACTCAAGACAAACGACTTGTATTGTGATGTTCTACCCTAATCCTCCTCTGGTGCAGACATTATATGGATGATCTCCACTGCAAAGTGTGCAACTTCCTAATATTGGCACTCTCAAGGAAGAGTTATGGTAGTTCCTTTGTCCTTGTACCCCTAATTTCTTGGCCACTAATGCTGCCACTTCATCCACATAACTTGAACTAGAAGTCTCATTGCTCTTTGTATCCTCTGATTTGGTAGGATCTTGTGTGATTTTGAGATCCTCAGCTAAGTTGTCCTCTGAATCTATGCACTCTTGAAGACACTCATTCAGGGTTTGCAATATTTTTACGTATACCAAGATTCTCAATGTTCCGTTGGTTAGGCCTTCTAAAAATACGGATATCATTTTCTGTTGAGAAGGTCTCTCTGTCACAGGGCATCGGTTTACATATTGATTAAATCTTCGTGCTTCATTTTTTACTGCCTCATTAGGAGCTTGTTTGAAACTATGTAGTAAGGATGATGAATTGTGCTTGAGCCCTCGCTTAGTGAATTCCCAAACAAATTCTTGAAAGAATTGTTCAATATGGCTAAAGCAACTTGGATCCAAGGATTGAAACCAAGTTAAGGCTATTCCCGTGAGGGTTAGCCCAAAGGATTCATATTGCATGAATTCCAATTGCTCCGCGCGCAACACTTGCTTGAATTTTGCAATGTGGTCACAGGGCTCTGTTGTGCCATCGTAACGATTTTGTATACATCTGGCCAATTGGATTGGTCTCACTCTTTTGCCTAGCTCTAGGGATCTCATTATGATGGGAAAAGCAGGTTTTACTGGGTGTGTTCCAGCTCCTACACCTTGGGGTGGTTCTTCCCTAAGGGTGGTTCTATTCAGATTTCCCATTTCCTGACTAGTTTGGTTGTGGGAGTTAATTCCTGGCATGGTGGATTGTGTCTGAGGTGTGTTGGGCATACTGCATTGGTTTGTTTGTCCTGACATTGCATTTTCCATTCTTTGCTGGGTCTCGAATGGGTTTTGTGAGATAGTTGCCTGATCTCGAGCTAACTCTCCTCTTTCATTAGTCTGATCAGGGTTTTCGGTTACTACATATATCTGACTCATCTTGTCCATATAATTCCACCTTCATACTTGGCAGCTGATCTTGGAACTATTTCAGTTTCTATCATGTTTATCATTCTTGCTACTGACCTGTGTAGACCATCAAGGTAGATGGGTATTCCTTGCAAGTTAGTAGATATGTATTGAAGAGATATCCGATATTCCCCTTCCACTATAGACATGAAATCTTCCTTAAGTATTGAACTATGCATGTCTTCAGAAGCCAAGATTCTCTCCCAGTTAAATGACATTTCTGACTCACTCGTATGTGAACTCAACATGTAGTGCTAACCACTGAGTTGTGAGCCCATGACTTGGTTGTTTGGTTGACACTAGCCTTAGATGATTTGATACTTTGTCTATCTCTTGCTCAGTGTCTACTTGATCTTAGGTTCATAGGCCTTGTCTACAAGTCCAAAATTGTCCTTTGAATTGCTCAAAATCTTGTGGAACCCCTTACTTCCTAGTCCAGTGGAAGTTTTGGTAGTACTCCCCACGAGCTTTCCAACGAGCCCAAAATCACTCCGAAAGGATTTCATATGAGAAAGTAATGCCAGTTCACTGTTCTAGGGATTAAAACAGGGAAACAGGATCTCTCTGGGAGTACCTCAGGACAGGCGATATGATACCAGATTTTCATGATATGATACTACCAAGGCAATACCAACTTCCACGATACGATACCACAAGGGAGACTACGATCGTGATACCAACTTCCATCATACGATACTGCTTTTCACACGATACGATACTGGAAATGGTCACGGTACGATACCTCTTATTTGCACAATACGATACCACAAATCACACGATACGATACCTCTACACTCGACGATACGATACCAAGTTAGTGGATGATACGATACCAGATTGCTCACGATACGATACCAAGGAGACAGGCGATACGATACCAAAAATTACACGATACGATACTGGAACTCTCACGATACGATACTGGTTCTATGGACGATACGATACCACTTTTTTGCACAATACGATACTAGGATAGGCATGATACGATACCGCTCAATCGACGATACGATACCGTGACCGACACGATACGATACCAGGTGGACCACGATACGATACCAGGTGGACCACGATACGATACCACCGGGATGATCGCGATCGTGATACCAGCACCTAATGATACGATACCAGAATGGTATCGCAATACCTCAAGTGAGTGTGCACGATATGATACCTTGACAAGTATCGTGATACACGGGAATTCTGGTATTGCGATACCAAAACTCTATCGGACACGATACTTGGAGATTTTTAAGCCCAAATTCAAAATTTTTTTGCAAATATGTTCACCTTATGTTATCTTGTTCACGCCTATGTGCCTATAGATGCAAAGTCACCCTTCAAAGTCGCGATACGACACTCACGATACCAGATGCAGCTCTTGTCACTCCGTGATACCACTGCTCCAATTTTTTATGTTTTACTGGCGCAAATCTCTATATTTCAAACACGCCTAAGCTCTAAACTCTCTATGAACTCCTCGCACAGCCAAGAATGAAGAAGAAGAGGCAAAAATAGGGAATGTGCAATCAAGAAAGCGAAAAAAAACAGAGAAGGTGAAGATGAGAGGAGATGGTGGTGATGATGATGATGATGAAGAAGGAAAACTCAGAAACTGAACTAAAAATGATTCTTTTACCTTCCAATGTTGCTACTCTACGTCTTACCATCACACGCTCGTCCTCCAAGCTCTCTCCCTGGCAACAACGGGATGTGTGTGATCTTGAAAAAGAAACAACGGGATGTGTGTGTGGAGTGGCAACGAGGCCTCGTCCACCACAACTTTTGGTTTGACCCTCTATCACAAACCAGCCCGGGAAGGGGCATTTTTGTTCTCTATGAGAACGGCTTAGTGTTGCGTTTGACACTAAGTTTTATCTTCGGTTGGAAAGGCTCATCCTGTTGCATGGCAACAAAGGGCAATGTCTTCGGACATCGGCTTGGAGCCTTCATGCGACGTCAAGCTTCTTGCCTTGTTGGAAAGGAAAGGCCCATTCTTATCGCAAGGCGATAAAGGGGCATGTGGACATCCGGATCACAACTTGACTTTAGGGGATTGATCACCCCCTTCGCGATAAGAGTTGTCTTGGAAAGTTCCAAGAGCTTAAGGCCCAATCTATCGCATTGGCGATACAAGGGCAACGTGAACCGTTCATAAGCAAATTGAGTTGGATGGACTGGCCATCTGTCTTGACGATAAGAACTTTTTGAAGGCTCTTGGACGAATATGCATTCAGCCTACAAAGAGGAAAAGTGTTTAGACCCAAACTGCGAGGTCCCCTTAAGTGTAAAATTTGGCTCATGTGGAGCTTGACTTTGTCCCTTTGCTTCGAGCCAAACCGGCGGTGTTAGGTTCCCACCTCTTGCACAAGTAAGTTTCCCTTAGATATGTTTTTGCACGACAACCCATGGTTATAAGGACACTGCTCCATCCTGCTGAGAGTAAGAACACCATGCAGAGTCATAAAAGCCATTTCACGAAACGTCACCCCTACAACTACATCGTTAACACGATTAAGTTAGCATCTGTAGGTGAACTTCTCGAGGACGAGAAGTCTGTTGAAGAGGGGGTGAATATGTGACGGCCCTATATTTCTATCCAGCCCCTAGTGGTGCTTGGGTTGTTCCCCGTGCGGCGCCAAATTGTGCGCAACTATAAGGGGAGTGGGTTCCGTGACATCCTCTGCACTGCGGATCGGACTGGAGTGACCTCCGCAATGTGCGGGCTAAGAAGCACTATGGATGTGTGTGTCGAGCCTTCCCTTCCTCACCGTTTTGGAGAATGTCAGTTGTCTCTAAAGTCGTGGGTAGATGCCCGGTAACGAGAGCATCCCCCGCCCCGTCTCGGCAGGTCTTGGGCCCCTTAACGGTTTCGAGCCGTGAGGTTGGCACGTCTTGGACGGCCGCCTCCTATCTTTGGGTTGAGGTCCCTTCGGGGTTGGCTTGAGCATGGCAGCCTCCCCTCATCGGTTTAGGACTAAACTTCCGCTTCACACTCGGGTGTATGTTTTCGTTTAACGGTGCCCTGCGAGAGCGTGCTTGTCTACGTGCGGCCGTTCTCAACTCCTTGGGGAATATCTAAGTTAGCTTCCGCATGCGTAGGACTTCGGACCATTTTCTAAGTTGGTTATGCTTCCGCGTGTTTAAGTTGGAGTCCCTTCATTTTCGGGTTACTCTCGGGCAAAGGCCCTTTGGACATCCTTCGTGCATCTCAAGTTTCAAGCAGGTTTGCGCCCATGGGCAGCCCCTTGGACTTGGGTTTGCATTTGTTCCATCACAATTGGACTTGGGTTTGCATTTGTTCCATCACAATTGGTATCAGTGTTACCAGTCAAGGTCACATACATATTTGTTTGAAAAATAATTTGTCTGGCTCCCCAGTACTTTGTTGTGCTCTGTCTTCACATACTTCCTCGACGTTTGTGCCTCTGGCTACTGCAACAAACACCCAAATCATCGATAAGGCATCTGAGCCACACCCACTCAATAGTCGCTATGAAAGATGCCCTATACTCAGCCTCACAACTAGAAGTGGCCACAGTAGGCTACTTCTTGCTCAACCAAGATATACATGAGCTACCAAGCATGAAGCAAAAGCCACTAGAGGACACATAAGTGTCATAGCAACCAGCCCAATCACTGTCAAAAAAAGCATGCAAATCTAGCAGTAGTGATCCCCCTTGGGATAAAACAATCCAAGTAGTTGAGTACCACTCGAGTAGCAAAACATGTGCTTAACTTCCTATCAATGCTTGACACATGGCCAATGCATAAACTTGCTCATTTGTGAGATAGCAAACTGAATATCTGGCTGAGTAATGCATAAGTAAATCAAGCATCCAATAGCCTGCTGATAGAGAATAGCATCAAATGAATCTCCAGCATCATGAAGACTCAATCTTAAACATGTCTCCATAAGAGTGGCAATAGGCTTACAGTCTTCAAGGTCAAAACACTAAAATAATTTGTCAATATATTCCATTTGACACAAAGCCATTCCACCATCAAATTGCATAAACGGAATGCCCAAATAGTGATACAAATGCCCCAAGTCAGACGTCTGAAGTGAGGCATGCAAATCAGCCTTAAAACAAGCAATATGTGTGTCATGAGGACCAGTGAGCAGCATGTCATCAACATACACAACAATGATCAGAAGCACATCATTAGCACGCTTAACATATAAGGTTCTTTCAATTGGACTATTCACAAAACCATGTGCAATGAGATAGGCATGTATCTTTTCATACCAAGCACATGGTGCTTTCTTTGAACCATATAATGCCTTCTTTAACCTGCACACCTGGATTTCATGCCCTTTCTGCACAAATTCATGGGGCTGAAAAACATACACTTCTTCATGCAAGTCACCATTCAGAAATGTTGTTTTAATAACCAACTGATGTACATTCCAACCATGATGAGCTGCAAGTGCAAAGATGCTACAAACAATAGTCATTTGGCATGTAGGTGCAAAGGTCTCATCAAAATCAATGCCTCTTTCTTGTGCATAACCCTTTGCAACAAGCCTATCCTTATACTTGTCAATTGTTCCATCAGGTTTACGCTTTAGCTTGTATACCCACTTAGTGCAAATGGTCTTCTTGCCAAGAGGCAAGTCACATAAAGATCATGTACAATTCTTCATGATAACATCATATTCAGATTGCATTGCAGCCATCCAATGTTCAAAATTTTATGCTTCATCAAACAAAATGAGCTCAGTCTCATCGCAGAGACTAGATGCAGCCATAGCATAGCAATCTCATCCAAAGGAGGCACTATGAGAGCCTGAACGAGTACGTATGAAGCATGTGCATCTAATTTGTTGTCAAACAAAGTCTGCACCAACCATTTTAGCATAGTTTTTGTCTGTTCAATATCAGTTGTCTCATCAACAAGTGCGTCATGTAAATCTGCATCAGAAATGGAATGATCTACATCATCACATGAAACCTGCAAAGGCTAAGAAGTTGCCTCATTAGGACTACCACTAGATTATCCACCTATAAAAAGAGGCAACAAAGTATCATACATGCCTTTGGAGCTAACAAATATCTCCTTCGTACATGAAACTAAGGGTTGAATAGCATCTTCCACAAAAACAACATCATGGCTAACCAAAATGTGTTTAGTCTGTGGATGATATAGATGATAGCCTTTGCTTTCAAAATTGTACCCAACGAAAAATACATTTTATTGCTTTATCATCCAATTTCTTACGATGTTGTTCAAGCACTAATGCATATGCCAAACAACCAAAAACATGCAGATGAGCAACATATCACTTATGACCATGCCAAGCCTCATATGGAGTGATAAACTGCAGTGCTTTAGTGGGACACCTGTTAAGTTCATATTGCACACATAACATCCTCAAGCCAAAAACTATGTGGTAAAGCCTGACTCTTGACCATACACCTCACCATCTCCATGAGTGACATGTTCTTCTATTCAGCAACTCCATTCTGTTGAGGTGTATATGGCACTCTACACTGATGTTTTGTCCCACATTCAGCTAGAAATGCATTAAAGTCAGAAGACATATATCCCCCCCCCCGGATCAGAATGAAGGGTGCCCATTTTACATGCTAATAGATTTTCAGCCAAAACCAAAAACTATTAGAAGCACATGAACACTCCAGACTTTTCTTTTAATGGATATACCCATGCATGCCTGGAATAATCATCAATGAAAGTCACGAAGTAAAGATAGTTTCCAAAAGAGGCTGTTTGCATACGACCACAGACATCACTATGAACAAGCTGCAATTTCTATGTAGCTCGAATAGAACCATCTTTTGGGAATGAGGAATGCTTCATTTTGCCCAAAATACAGCCTTCACATACATGTTTACCAAGTGCCTCAAGTTTGGGCAACGAGGACATCATTTCAGATTTCTATAGGCGTAGCAAACTAGCAAAATTCAGATGACCAAAGTGTGCATTCCAAAGCTTTGTATCTGACATAGCTTGAGAATCATGTACTGCACATGTTGAATCATTCATAGACCTTTCATAGTCTATGCGCTTATATAGCCCATTATATAAAATGCCACAAGCAACAATCATGTCCTCATTTGACAAATCATGAACTATACATCTCTCATCAACAAATTTCACAACCAAGCCAATCTTGGCTAAAGCTAAAACTGATAACAGATTCTTCTTGATCCCTGGCACAAATAAAGCATCTAAAAAAGTGAAAGAACTACCATCAGTGGTAGTCAGAATGATCTTGCCAACTCCCATGACAGGATAAGAGTTGTTGGCGCATGTGATGATATTGCCTATAGGAGTAGGCTCAAGTGAAGAGAAGAAATTGTGCTATGAGGTAATATGTTAGGTTGCCCCATTATCAAAGTACCAAACATCTAAGTCTATTGTAGACATGCGGTGCTGATGAGAAGATGGGTCAAAACTGCAAACAGTAGTAAACGCCGATACTTCATCCTCCACAAGATTAGCAGACTCTGTTTTCGATGTAGAGACCTCTGCAACAACCATTTCGGCATCTTTCTTCTTTGCCTCTTTAGCAGCCAGTTTTGGACAACTCTTAATGACATGATCATTTGCTTCACAGTATTTCACACTAGGACTGTCGGAGCACTTTTTTCCCTCTTTATGAGGTTTTTTTTCCCCGGCTTGTATATATGCATATTGCCCTAATGGGCTATTTATCTTTGTACATTCTCTAGTAATACGTTTAGTATTGTGTGTTGTGCTCCAAGCTTCTTCTTCTTCCTTGTGTTGTTCGCGTGCTTCTGCAGACGTCAATCTCCAACAATTGGTATCAAAGCAAATTCGCTTCATCTAGGGTGCCATCGACACTCCTTCGTTTGCAATCTCAGAATCGCACGAACTTTGGTGAGCATACTCAACCTGTTTTCGAGATCAAAACATCTTCGCTTTGTGGTGTCGGAATCGCGATCTGAGCTCGTTTTGACCTTCAAACGCACTATCTTAGCTCTTATGCAGGCTATTTCATCTTTTTGTGCCAAAGGTATATTAGCAGAATTCGTCTAGGCAATTCTGTTCAACTTTTTGAGATATAGTCAATTTTCTGCATCAAGGTATTTTAGTCACTGGCCATGGCTGAAAGCAATGATGTATTCCGTATGTTGGTTGTTGAGGATAAGTTGGATGGTACGAATTACCCATTATGGGCTTATATGATGTGACATGTGTTGGTTGCAAAAGGACTGTGGAACATTGTACAGGGTGTCAAAAAATGTCCTATCACACCTACAACTGTTACAACTGCAAGTACTGAAGCTGATGCAGAAGGTGTCAAAGATGATGATATTCTACCTATTCTTGTTCGTGCTGTGATTTCTGTTGCACTTACTACAGAGCAAATTCGCTGGGATGACAGAGATGCCCAGGTACATGCATTGATAGCTTTGTCTGTCAAACGTGCCATTATTCCTCACATTCGCTCTTGTAGAAGAGCTAAGGATGCTTGGGATAAACTTACCACGTTGTACCAAGCTAGGAATGAGGTTCGTGTTGCTGACCTCCGAAAACAGTTGGAGAGTGAGCACATGAATGAAGGTGATTCTATGGATAGTTTCCTAACAAAGATCAAAGACTTGAAGGAACAGTTGATTTCTGTTGATGAGGTTATACCAGATAGCTCACTTGTGTAGACCATTCTGAATGGTTTTCCTGATTCATATCAGAGCTTTGCTTCTACTCTTCAATTGATGATGAAAGGCAAACCAAATGCCTTATCATTTGAGGAGTTAGTCTCAGTTCTATTGCAAGAAGGTCAGTCCAGGCAAAACAAGTCCATTATGCGAGTTGCGGATCAAGCTTTCCTGGCTAGTCAGAAGGGCAAAGGAAAATGGAGCTCTCCAACTAGTAAGCAGAAATCTACAAATGTTGCATATTTGAAGAACCAAGACAAAGAAGAGAAGAAATAAGAAAAGCAAAAATTGTTTTGCAAGTACTATAAAGGGAATGATCATATCATAAAGAACTGTCCAAAACTGGCTGCTAAAGAGGCAAAGAAGAAAGACACTGGAATGGTTGTTGCAAAGGCCTCTACACCAAAAACAGAGTCTACCAATCTTGTGCAAGAAGAAGAATGGGTGTTTACTACTGTCTGCAGTTTTGACCTATCTTCTCATGAGAAGTGCATACCTGCAGTAGACTCATATGTTTGGTATTTAGACAGTGGGGCGACCAAACATATTACCTCGTAGCGTAGTTTCTTCTCTTCACTCGAGCTTGCCCCTATGGGGAATATTGTTACATGTGCCAACAACTCCTCTTATCCTGTTATGGGAGTTGGTAAGATCATTTTGACTACTGCTGATAGTAGTTCTTTCACTTTGTCAGATGCTTTATTTTTGCCAAGGATCAAGAAGAACCTGTTATCAGTTTCTACATTAGTCAACATTGGCTTCGTTGTGAAATTCGTTGATGACAGGTATACAATTCATGATCTCTCAAATGGCGATGTGATTATTGCTTCTGGCATTTTATGTCGTGGGTTGTATAAGCCCATAGACTATGAAAGATCTGTAAATGATTTGGCATATGCAGTTAATGATTCTTCGGCTATGTCAGATGCAAAGCTTTGGCATGCATGCTTTGGTCATCTGAATTTTGCTAGTTTGCTACGCGTGGAGAAATCTGAAATGGTGTCCTCTTTGCCCAAACTTGAGGCACCTAGAAAACATGTTTGTGAAGGCTGTATTTAGGGCAAAATGCAACGTTCATCCTTTCCAAAAGATGGTTCAGCTTGGGCTACTCAAAAATTGCAGCTTGTACATAGTGATGTATGTGGTCCTATGCAGACACCTTCTTTTGGGAATTATCTTTACTTCGTGACTTTCATCGATGATTTTTCCAGGCATGCATGGGTATATCCATTGACAGCAAAGTCCAAAGTGTTCATGTGCTTCAAACAGTTTTTGGTTTTGGATAAAAATCTATCAATATGTAAAATGGGCACCCTCTATTCTGATCGAGGGGAGGAATATATGTCTTCTGATTTTAATGCATTTCTGGCTTAACGTGGGATAAAACACTAGTGTACAGTGCAGTATAAACCCCAACAGAATGGAGTTGCTCAACGAAAGAACAGGTCACTCATGGAGATGGCGAGGTGTATGGTCAAGAGTCGAGCTTTAGCACATAATTCTGCCTTGAGGCTATCATGTGTGCAGCATGTGTACTGAATAGGTATCCCAATAAAGCGCTGCAATCTATCACTCCATATGAGGCTTGGCATGATCACAAGCCATCTGTTGCTCATCTGTGTGTTTTTGGTTGTTTGGCATATGCATTAGTGCCTGAACAACATCACAGAAAATTGGATGATAAAGCAATAAAATGATAAAGCCGTGATGTTTTTGTGGAAGATGCTATTCAGCCATTGCTTTCATGTACTAAGAAGACATCTGTTAGCTCCAAAGACATGTATGATACTTTGCTGCCTCTTTTCATAGGTGGACAGTCTAGTGCTGGTCCTAATAGGCAACTTCTCAACCTTTGCAAGTTTAATGTGATGATGCAGATCATTCCATTTTTTATGCAGAATTACATGATGCACTTATTGATGAGAGAGCTGATATTCAACAGCCAAGAACTATGCCAAAATGGATGGTGCATGGAGATGCATTTGATACTATTCTTTATCAACATGCTATTGGATGCTTGACTTACTTATGGATTACTTGGCCAGATATTCAATTTGTTGTCTCATAGATGAGCAGGTTTATGCATTGCCCAGGAGTCGAGCATTGGCAAGCGGTTAAGCGTATCTTTCGCTACTTGAGTGGAACTCGGCTACTTGGGTTGTTTTCTCCCAAGGGGGGATCACTAACGCAGATTTGCATGCTTTTTTTTACTCTGATTGGGTTGGTTGCTATGACACTCGTGTGTCCACTAGTGGCTTTTGCTTCATGCTTAGTAGCTCATGTATATCTTGGTTGAGCAAGAAGCAGCCTGCTGTGGCCACTTCCAATTGTGAGGCTGAGTATAGGGCAGCTTTCACAATGACTGTTGAGTGTGTGGCTCAGACGCCTTATGGCTAATTTGGGTGTTGGTCACTCTTCTGCCACCACCATCTTCACTGACAATCACAGTGCATTGGCAGTTGCGAGGAACCCTGTGTTCCATGCTCGCACTAAACACATTGAGGTGCATTATCACTATGTCAAGGAGAGGTTCTCTGCTTGGGAGATCAGCTTGGCATGTGTGCCCACGCAGGAGAACATTGTAGACCTTTTCACGAAAGCTCTACCTAGGGAGAAGTTTGAAGCTTTCCGCAAAGCTTTGGGCTTACTTCCTTTTGTGGATTGATTCCCACATAGCTTGGCACTTCCTTATACATGAGTGTAAGCACCTTGTTCACTGCATCACTCCCAAGGGGGGATTTTTTGATATATTGAAGTAGTGATGTGTGTGAACACACTAGGACCACCGGGACACTTTTTTCCCTCTTTAGGAGGTTATTTTCCCCGGGCTTGTATATACGCCTATTGCTCTAATGGACTATTTATCTTTGTACATTCTCTAGTAATACATTCAGAATTGTGTGTTGTGCTCCAAGTTTCTTCTTTCTTGTGTTGTTGGAGTGCTTCCATAGATGTCAATCTCCAACAAGAAAGTAGTTCGTTTTGGAAGCAATATATAAGTCAATGTAAAGAGGAATGGAGGGACACAATGCCATTTGTATACTTCCTTCATTAAGAATAGAGAGATCCTCCTTTGGTTGTCATCTCCTTCATTATGATGCCTTTGTGTGATGTCTTCTATGCCCTGTAGTGTGTTGTTTGGTTGATTATTCATTTGTAGAATGATTTGAGACTTGTATGTGAGATCATTGATGAGTTTATAATTCTATTTAAAGACCTTTTCTTGAATTGGAGAAATTCGTCTATTTTTAAGTGCTCACATCATTGGTTTTTGCTCAACATAAGATTCGTTACCATAATTGGATCTGGCCATGAAAAATGGCATGGATTAGGCACTTGAATCACTCAATGTGATGTTACATTCATGAAGTTATGAGCATTTGAAGTTTGCAACCATCAATACTCGTAAAGTCATGTTTTTAAGATCTAGTGTTTTGTACTACATCCATTTTTTCAAATGTTCAGTGATTTCATGTCAAGTTTGGCTTATATCTCTGATGAATGATTGATTTGTGGTTCATTGCATTACTCTTTAAGCAACAATTGGGTTAACCCATCTTTGGATTGACAACTTGAAGAAATTTCCTTTTTCTTACAAGTTCAATCAAGTCAATGTTGCTACAATGGTATAGATGTTTTATTAATGGACTAGTGAACGATAAGTGTATATATAACACCATGAGAAGGGAAAATTTCAACATTTCCCTAAGGAAATGAAGCTTTTAAAAAAATGCCATATCATCAATATAAGGCTTTGTGAGCCTATGACATTCTTTCTAGTTTGAAAGTTCCCAAGAAGAGATCCTATCATTTTCTTAGGTTGCAAGATAGAGCACAAGCTAACTTCATTTTTGCCTAGAGAACCGAAGATATTCATTGAGATAGCTCTTATTGAAGCCAAAGGACAAGTGAAAAATAGATTGACTTTAAGAATCTTCGTCAAAGAACATGAAGCTAAAACTATGAGGTTTCTAAGATATAAATCCTCATGTTCAAAATTTAAAATCTTTGTTTACCATTCACATACCTATCTACTCAGTCATTAGGAGATGGTGTTGAGAAAAAAATCGGCGATTCTTATGCCCAAGTTCAAGATTCATACCAAATAGTAATAAAGAAACATTCGAATTGCATTTTGCAAATTGCTTCCTTTAGATGGACGAAAGTGTCGAATGAGGGAGGTTTTGAATGCCTAGCCATCAATAAACGTATTATTGCAAAAAGTAAATTTTCCTTCCAAATTGAAACCTTTATAAAAAGTATGCAGAACTTACATGCCAAAGAGTTCCCTATATCTCATAAAACTTTTCTACTCCCTAAAATTATGTTTCGCAAATTCAATAAGAAAAAAACAGTTCAAAGCGTGAAAAGAAATAAAAGCAATCCTAAAATTTAATCCGTAACCCAAAAAGAGCCTTCCTTGAAGTTACAAAATTACATCAATGAATTGTGAGTAATGAATAGGACTTGAAACTATCTTCGTACAAATATTTCTTCCTTGAATGCCTCCCAACACAAAAAAGCTTTTAATGGCCCACAAATGCATCCATTGCCTACAATGCAACAATATAAATTAGAACATAAGAATTTAATTCTTTTTTTTTTACTTTAAAATCGAGCAATAAAATTAAAACAAAATTTACAACCACATATCAAGGACAAATCCAAGCAAAGCCCAAATACACCCTCAAATGAGGAGTGCAGCTACATGCTCACCATATTCAACCACCAAACAATAGCCTTGATTTCTATTAAGTGAAATATATACTAAATAGTATAATATCCCTCAACATTATCATTCTGCAATAGTGGGGAACAAAATCATGCTCACATGCATACACAGCCCACACTCCAAACATGAACTTAAGGGATGTCTTGATATTAAGTTTCTAGCACTTTCAAAAGTGATGAGCAAACTCAATCATGCGACCACAAATTGTAAGCTGAAGATAGTACTCATTCAAGTGAAGGCATGTAGATACTGTGTAAAACTATGAATGAGTACATGCACACACTTGCATCCCACAAAGGTACACAACAACCTTGAACTCGTTGAATGCTTTGTGAAATGATTAATTTACTTTCTAAAATGATGGAAAAACTCAATCATAATAATCCTATCACAGGATGCAAGCTAAAATAGGAAAATTCAAAGCAAATGCATAGTGAGTAGGATACAAGTAGGATTTACATCTCTCAATCGGTGGAACCCCTCTGATGAATGGCAATCCTCATGAAGAATTGCACATTAAAAGCTATATATTTGCTTTTACAAAATACACATGAACCAAGATGAATGTGCAAATTCCAACTTTATCCTCGTATGAAAGTGAAAATATCTCACAATACTTAATCACATGTCTAAACAACCATCAACTCCATAATGCATAGCATTAACTAATTGGCATCCCACTGACATCATCAAAACCCAATATTGGGTATAACACTAGGAATTTGAATACATTCTCACACGTGCCAACATTTTTGTCAAGGTGATCATCTATATGACACTATTAATGCAAGATACAGGTTTCATTACTTGTTTTCTTCGTTTGTATATTAGATTACCTCAGACTCAACATTTCTTCCATTCATGAAGACTTCCATCCATATTCATTCCAGCACAGTATGTTAGGTTTGATCAGCAACATACATGCTCCAACATTCCTATGTTGTTCTCTACAATTAATGACATTAGTTATCAACATTCATGTTAGAACATCCATCAGACCATAAACACAAACGACACAATGCTTGTCCAGGCCCGTTAGTTCAATTGGTGAAGCCCTTGGCTGCTAAAGCTTGGAGGTAAGGGTTCAACCCTTATGGGCTGCATCTGGACACCCTTCATCAGTTAGTGGTGAGATGTTGAAACCAGCCCATTCAAGGAATCATTAGGCCTTCAAGCTGCACAGTTTGAAACCAGTTATCTTGTGTAGCCTTAGGGCCATCTCTTCCAATGTCTATCTTAGCATGTCTTTGGGCTTCGTATTACCAGTTAGCTCATCATCTTAACCCTTGCTGGCAAAGAAGTCTACCCCTTGCTTTTCTGATTCCGAAGGTCCCATTAGTTCTATGCCTACCTTTTACTGTACTTTCTAATTAATTTGATCTATGTATAGTGAATCTCAATGGTGGAGCTATCTTCAAAACACAGGCACAAATTCATGATTCACATAACAGAAGACATTCTACCCCTTGCTTTGTGGGATTCCGAAGGCCCCGTTGGTTCTTTGCCTACCTTTTATCGTACTTTCTAATTAATTTAAGCTAACTATGAATAGTAAATTTCAATGGTGGAGCTTCCTTCAAAAAACAGGCACAAATTCTTGATACACATAACAGAAAACAAATTCTGCACTACATGATCTACATCACAAGATGCACAATGGATAATGACAGAATCACATGCATATGCATTCATGATGCTCAATTTCCCTTCATAATGCACAATCACATAATGCTTAATCGCATGAATTTAAATAAATGAAGGTATACAATGCAACACATTATCAACGTTCACATTGCACATGCTACAATTATGTTGATGCACAACAAATAATGCACACGGCACTGCCATTAAATACAAATGTTGCATAATCAACGTTTCAATTAGTATACAATGAACAATCATTAAAACAGTGGAGAATGGAGACTCCATATGATGCACAATCACATCATGCACCATAACACAGTAGTACACGATCATGCAAACATGTCATAATTGAAAATGCACATTTATAATGTGCAGATAAAATCACGACTGATAAAAACATGAGAACGCTCAACACAAACGATATCAAACATTCAAAACAACAACCAGACAGAACTGCAAACTTTCAGCTCTAGATTAAAGGAAATAGAGATCTCATAGGCCAAGAACTGTGTGCAGCCACTAGCAAACGTTTTTATATGTATATCCCATTCAAATAGAAGATAGGAAATTACACAGGAAATAAATTCACATAAACAATGCAGTGTATAAAGCTATCTGTACAAACTAAAACATAGCATACACCTCGAGTTATGTGGAATGCATTCCAAAACTACCTTGTCATGCATCAGAAGTTTAATATACACATCACAATATATCAAAAATAGTGCAAAAGATTTTCAAACAAAATCACAGGAAGATACTTTAATTCATCCCTTCACATGATTAAACATGATCAATAATAAAGTGAATAAATCAGTCAATTTTATAACAATAAAAACCAGATAAAATAAGAGTTAACAAAAACCAAACAGAAGTTGAAATCCTTAAAGCTGAAGTACAAGAATAAGAAGTGTACATATTTCAGGTACATAGTTCCAATAGAAACTAATCACACGTGCTATATAACATAAGAGGCTGCCAGACTAGTGATAATAGGTTGGGGATAGAAAGAGGCACTCAAAGACCAAACAAAAAGTGACGTTAATCACATTATCAATATTTGAAACCCTAGTTCAGAAATATTTGAAACAAACTATGTTAATACATTTAAAATAATGTGAGTGTAGATTTAGACATGTGATACTTCAGACATGCGACAAAGCTCAAAATATCAAATTTTGTTCAACACAGCATCTTCTCAAATCGACCAAATAAGTCTGATAAATAGTTCATTTGGACGAACACATCATCCAACCCTCATCTTAAATATAAAAGACTTTGCTTTTCAAAACATACACTGGTATCATTTACCCCATCATTTTATACCATGTTGATACATCTCTGGGTAGTGAGGAAAACTTGTGTTAGGACCTGGAATAGTTTTCATCTCATGAAGAAATGAATGTGCAGATAATAATTACATCACAAAAGTGCTCATAACAAGACAAAGCTAGTTAAAGTTTATATGCCAAAAAAAACAAATAACGAAAAATACTTAAGACGTGTTGCTTCGCCACAGGTCCTGATACCAGGAAGCATTTCTTCATGAATATCCTTGATAGTGTGCCTTCATCCATCATCTTCGTATTCTGTGTTGTCCTTAAAATGAAACAGGGGATTCAACATCCTGCTCACCTTTACAGCACCACTGCAACATCAAAGTCCTTGCGACATTTCTAATTTCAACTACAATGTTATGTGCATGCTCTTTCTGTGATGCTGAGCATATCAACTCACCTCTTCACTTTGGATATCCAGGATCGTCAAAGAAACTCACATACTATATGTATCCACATATTATATACGTATGCACAGTGTGTGTCTGTATAAATATATATAAATAAATAAGTTCAAGTCTGGCTCATGTTACATATTTAAGTTCAAGTCTGGCTCAAGTTACACACAAAAAGTAGGAAGTACAAGCAAAAATACCTTGAGAGGTACAGCATATACTAAAAGGTTATTTGAAGTTCAAAAATAAAACCACCAAACAGGATCCAAAAGAAAAATTCATATTTTTAAGAAGTAGGGGTTTCCAAAAACTAAACCATGGTTGAAATTCCATAATGCTGAAATACAATTATAAGAAGTGTACATAACCCAAGGTACGATACCAACAGAAATATTCAGATGTGCTACATAACTTAGAGTTTGCCAGAGCGATAGGATGATGTAGGTTGGGAATAGAAGAGAGGCAATCAATGACCCAACATAAAGAGACAAAACACATCGAAACAAAAACTATATTAGAAGGTTTAAATTAATGAATGTATCGATTTAAACATACAATACTTGAGAAATGCTACGACCAAAATATCAAATGTTGTTCCACACCGCATCTTTCACATTGACTTGATAAGTCAGATACATAATACTTCTATTTCAAAGAACTCATCATCCATCCCTCATCTAAAATATGAAAGACTAATTGTTTCTCAATTCATACGCTGATATCATTTTCCCCATCATATTATACTATATATTATATCTCTGGGTAGTGAGGCAGACTTTCAATTCAAGACGTTGAGGAATTTTTATCTCATGAATAAATGGGTAATTTTGATCTCATGAATAAATGGGTATGCAGATAATGATCATATCATGATAGTGCTCATAAGCAAACAAAGCACGTTAAAGCTTATATGCCAGAAAAACAGATGATGAAAGACACTTAAATGTTGATCTGCCACAGAGGTCCCGATACCAGGAAGCATTTCTTCATGCATATCCTTGACAGTGTGCCTCCATCCATCGTCATCATAGTCTTTCTTGTCCTCAAACTGAAACAGAAGATTCCACATCCTGTTTTACCTTTATTGCGCCACCGAAACTTTAGAGTCCTTGCAGCATTTCTGGTTCCGACTAGAATATAGCAAACAGTGTGCTAAGAAATGATTGCTTGGTATCTGGACTCGGTGGCAGATGAACTCAAGGTATGTTGCCCTTCCCAACTGTATTACTTTACTGACACATCAAACTTCAAAAGTACTTTGGCCTTTTATGGCCAATAAGCTCATGTGAAGAATTAAACGTGAATTCATTTGCTCGTTCATAATTATTTCTACAAGCTTATCACAGAGTTTATATCACTGCCCGCATACATATTAGCATGGTATCAATAGCATTACGTCGCATTAAGCATATTATATCGAGCCGAGGAATGGCGTGTGCGAATAAATCGTAAATTTCTGAATCACGTAGCATTCTCTGAGACAGAACGTATACCGTTGTATTGATTTGCAAAATGCCACGCTTGGAATGGTGCATATATGAGAGCCAGAGAGGAGATACCTGATCAGCAGTTGGAAATCGGGGCAGAGAAAGCTCCTCCAACTATCACATTTGCGAGCCATTAGTTTCTATTCTTTGCTCCGCACAAGGATTGGTAAGCTCATCTGCTCACGGCTGAAGGGTTCGGTCGACAACTTCAGAGCTGCGAAAGGTAAGTAGCGCTCCATTGAGAAACTTCGAAGCTGGAGGAAATTGAGTATACCAACAACTCCCAGTAGGGTTTTCGTAATGCACATTGCATTTGCACCCTTCAACACTTATACGAGAACCTTGCCCTAATAACAGAGTGCGCATGACGAAAGCAGGGCCTTTTCACATAAGGCCGGACATCCAAGGTGAAATGGATAGAGACCAATCAATTTTTTTCAGCTGGACACCTCTATTCACACAGGGCTGATGGCACACAAAGCTGGACGCCTCATTCAAGCTCGGAGGAGAAGTACTCTCCCTTTCTCAATTAACAATTAACAAGTGGTGTGATTAAACTCATTCACAAAAAAGGACCTAAGGATAACCTTAATAATTGGAGACCCATCTTTTGTTTCACTTTTCTTTATAAAATTTTTTCTTCCACCTTGGCTAGAAGAATAAGCCCTATTATGAATAAGATCATTCTCCCTAAGCAAAAAGGTTTTATTAGAGGTAAATTTATTCTTGATGTTATTATATCTATATGGGAAGGTGTTGAATTTGCCAAAGAATCCAACCAAAATTTCTTGTTTTCAAGATTGATTTTGACAAAGTGTATGATAAGATGGATTGGAATTTCATTCTTCAATCCTTGCATGATATAGGTGTTGGTAGAAAATTCATTAAATTTGTGAGTATCCTTTTTGGCAATGCCTACTCGAGGATCACTATGAATGGCCACATGTCCAGTCCCTTTAGACTCTATAGGTCCATAAGATAAGGGTGCCCTTTGGCTTCCCTCCTTTTTGCTATCACTAGTGATGCTCTAGGGTGTCTTGTTAAAGATTGCATGAATCTTGGTATTATTCAAGGTATTGATATTCCTAATGGCCCTACCCAACTTTTTCTTCAAATGTTTATTGATGACATGAATATATTCACTAAAGCTGATGAAATGTATGATAAAAATTTCTTGAACTGCTTGGATATTTTTTGTTTAGCTAGTGGTTCCAAAATTAACCATTAAAAAAAACTCTTTTAAGGCTTCTAATAATAGTATTCGTTTGTGTGTGCTTAACAAAGGGTTTAAAATCATTCTTGATGGTCTTATTTTTAGGTTGCTTGGTATTCCCATGGGGCTTAATGTTTCTCATGAGTAGAGATGGGATTGGGTCAGTAATAAATTCAAAAATAGGATCTTCAAGTGGATGTTTTTTCAGAATTTCCTATCTCACAGGGTGTTTGTTCTGAATCATTATATTTTGCCTTCTATTACCTATTATCTTTCTTGTTGGATGCCTACTAACAAGCAACTTTTGCAAGTTGTTGCGTCATCTAGAAGGTTTCTTTGGGGGGGGGGGGGGATACTTATAGTCAGAAAATACCTAAGGTGTCCTCAAAAATTTGTTGTATGAAGAAAGAAGAGGATAGTTTAGGAATTTTATGTCCTTCAAAAACAACTAAAAATGTGTCTACTAAATGGATTTTTAAGGCTACCAACTCTATTGATTATTGGGCTTGTCTCATAAAAAGAAATTGCCATAAATTTTATGTCAAAAATGCTAAAGCTTGGTTCAATTCTGGATTATGGAATATTATCTCATCTTCTTTGCCTTACATGGCCTGTATGGAAGTCAAACAATAGTATATATTGATTTTTGCTACTAATTCTACCTTTTTATATAGGAATCAATCTAGATTGTTTGGATCTATTATCAGGATCTTTAGTGCACGCACACACAGAGGTAGAAAGAAGATGAAACAGGCATTGGAAATAGAGAGACAATCAACGTGATATTGGGTGCAATCTCCCCCCGTGTACTCTGATGGATGAGTCTATCAGAGTACCTGTATTTATAGGTTTATTTCTATTATGTCCTGAAAATAGAAGTTACATGAGGGCCATCGCTTTTAGAAACGACTTTTAGGAAAAACTACTTTATTTACAAAAGGCGTCGCTTTCTAAAGCGAACCACTACTTTTACAACAAGATAAACCTAAATATAGCTATGCCAGAAGTCTTCGACTTAGTCTTCGAATTTATTTATTTATGCACATCCACTTGTATCCATGCCCTCATGCTTCTTCACCTGCTAGATCAAACACAACCACATTAAAATCTTCTAGAACATTTAAAACATTAAAAATCCATTTAACCTTCCATGATTCCATAATATACAACATGCCTCCCAGTTGACAAGCAACTGACCTCAGTTGATAAATATAAAAACAAACATGGATGATCAGTCGCATGTCCCATCACTAAACAATAGTAAGCATGAACCATGTAAAACACATGCATGGAATCGAAAACCTGAAAATTTAATGTAATTGGGAATGATATGCAGAACTTAAATCATCATAGTGAGGTGATAAACAAGTCTTATGTATCCATTGTGATTCCTCAAGTGAGTGATTTTTATATTTGACTAAATATATATGATATTGCTTACCAGTTCGTGTAGTGGTAACACCATAATCTATTAGTTTCTCAGGAATCAATATTTCTGTATCCTCTTCAAGTAAAGGAGGATCATCTAAAATAGGTGTGAGTGGTAAAGTACCTTGAAAAGATTTCAACAAACTTATATGAAAGAATTATGTATACCCCAATGAGAAGGTATATCTAAACGAAAAGAATTTTCATTTATTTTCTCAATAATGCGAAAAGGTCCGTAATATCGTGGGGCAAGTTTTGCCTTAGGATGTTAATAAATAAACGCCTTTTAATGATTCGTAACCAAACTAAATCATTTTCATTAAATTGTTTGGCTATGCGCTTCTTATTAATACTACACATGTAACGTTCTTGACTCTTCCTAATATGCTCATGCACTTCAGCAAGTGTAGAAATATGATCTTGTGCAAAAGAAACAGCCATAAGAATGTCAGTTTGAGTGAGACTCATGGGAGTGGGAAGCTTTCTTCCATAAACAATTTCATATGGTGCACGACCAGTAGTAGTGTGTGGGGTGTTATTATATGCAAACTGAAGTAAAGGAAGTTTTTCATCCCAATTACTTGGATTATCTAAAAAGTGACAATGCAATAAATCCAATATAGTACTATTTGTAGCTTCACTCTGACCATTACTTTCAGGATGAAATGCAGAACTAAAATCTATTTTGGAACCTAGATGTTGAAATAATGCTACCCAAAAATGGTTACAAAAACGAACATCTCGATCTGAAAGAATAACTTTAGGAAAACCATGATGTGGAAAAATAGATTCAATAAATAACTTAGCATCTTGAGGTGCAGTTAAAGTCTTTTTAGAAGGAATAAAGTATGCATGTTTACTAAATCTATCAACAATTTTCCAATCATATCATTGTGAGATGCAGTTGTCGAAAGACCAGTAATGAAATCCATAGAAATCTGTTCCCATGGACCATCAGGTATAGAAAGTGGCATTAATAATCTGAATGGTTTACCATGATGTCGTTTTACACGCTCACAAATAGTGCAGTGAGAAACATATTGTGCAATATCTTTTTCCATGTTAGTGTTGGAGTTAGACGTCTGCAGAAGCATGCGAACAACACAAGGAAGAAGAAGAAGCTTGGAGCACAACACACAATACTGAATGTATTACTAGAGAATGTACAAAGATAAGTAGCCCATTAGGGCAATAGGCGTATATACAAACCCAGGGAAAAAAACCTCCTAAAGAGGGAAAAAGGTGCCCCAACGGTCCTAGTGTGTTCACACACATCACTACCTAAATATATCAACAAATCCCCCCTGAGAGTGATGCGGTGAACAAGGAGTTGGCACTCGTGTATAAGGAAGTGCCAAGCTATGTGCAAGTCACTCCACAAAAGGAAGTAAGCCCAAAGCTTTGCGGAAAGCTTCAAACTTCTCCCTAGGCAGAGCCTTCATGAAAAGGTCTGTAATCTTCTCCTGCGTGGGCACATATGCCAAGCTGATCTCCCCAGCAGAGAACCTCTCCCTGACATAGTGAAAATGCACCTCAATGTGCTTAGTGCGATCATGGAACATAGGGTTCCTTGCAACCTCCAATGCGCTCTAACTGTTAGTGAAGATGGTGGTGGCAGAAGTCTGACCAACACCCAAATCAGCCATAAGGCGTCTGAGCCACACACACTCAACAGTCACTGTGAAAGCTTCCCTGTACTCAGCCTCACAACTGGAAGTGGCCACAGTAGGCTGTTTCTTGCTCAACCAAGATATACATGAGCTACCAAGCATGAAGCAAAAGCCACTAGTGGACACATGAGTGTCATAGCAACCAACCCAATCAGAGTCAGAAAAAGCATGCAAATATGGCGATAGTGATCCCCCCTTGGGAGAAAACAACCCAAGTAGCCGAGTACCACTCAAATAGCGAAAGATGTGCTTAACTGCCTGCCAATGCTTGACTCCAAGGCAATGCATAAACCTGCTCATCTGTGAGACAGCAAATTGAATATCTGCCCGAGTAATGCATAAGTAAATCAAGCATCCAACAGCCTGCTGATAGAGAACAGTATCAAATGCATCTCCAACATCATGAAGACTCAATCGTAAACCTGTCTCCATAGGAGTGGCAATAGGCTTACAGTCTTCAAGGCCAAAATGCTGCAATAATGTGTCAATATATTTCGTTTGACACGAAGCCATTCCACCATCAACTTGCATAAACAGAATGCCCAAATAGTGATGCAAATGCCCCAAATCAGACATCTCAAATGAGGCATGCAAATCAGCCTTAAAATCAGCAATATGCTTCTCAATAGGACCAGTGAGTAGCATGTCGTCAACATAGACAACAATGATCAGAAGCGCATCATTAGCATGCTTAACATATAAGGTGCTTTCAGTTGGACTGTTCTCAAAACCATGTGCAATCAGATAGGCATGTATCTTCTCATACCAAGCATGTGGTGCTTGCTTTAAACCATATAATGCCTTCTTTAATCTACACACCTGGTTTTCATGCCCTTTCTGCACAAAGCCACGGGGCTGAAAAACATACACTTCTTCATGCAAGTCACCATTCAGAAATGTTGTTTTAATGTCCAACTGATGTACGTTCCAACCATGATGAGCTGCAAGTGCACAGATGCTCCGAACAGTAGTCATATGACATGTAGGTGCAGAGGTCTCATCAAAATCAATGCCTCTTTCCTGTGCATAACCCTTTGCAACAAGCCTAGCCTTATACCTATCAACTGTACCATCCGGTTTACGCTTCAGCTTGTATACCCACTTAGTGCCAATGGCCTTCGTTCCAGGAGGCAAGCCACATAAAGACCAAGTACCATTCTTCATTATAGCATCATATCTGTGGATGATAGAGACGATAGCCTTTACTTTCAGAACTGTACCCAACAAAAATACATTTTACTACTTTATCATCCAATTTTTTGTGATGTTGTTCATGCACTAATGCATATGCCAAACAACCAAAAACACGCAGATGAGCAACAGATGGCTTGAGATCATGCCAAGCCGAGTGATAGATTGTAGCGCTTTAGTGGGACACCTGTTCAGTACATATGATGCATATGACAGCCTCAAGCAAGAAACTATGTGGTAAAGTCTGACTCTTGACCATACACGTCGCCATCTCCATGAGTGACCTATTCTTTCGTTCAGCAATGCCATTCTATTGAGATGTATATGGCACTGTACACTGGTGTTTTATCCCACGTTCAACCAGAAATGCATTAAAATCAGAAGACATATATTCCCCCCCTCGATCAGAACGGAGGGTGCCCATTTTACATGCTGACAGATTTTCAACCAAAACCAAAAATTGTTTGAAGCACATGAACACTTCGGACTTTGCCTTCAATGGATATACCCATGCATGCCTGGAAAAATCATTGATGAAAGTCACGAAGTAAAGATAATTCCCAAAAGAAGGTGTCTGCATAGGACCACAGACATCACTATGTATAAGCTTCAATTTTTGAGTAGCCCGAACTGAACCATCTTTTGGAAAGGATGAACGTTGCATTTTGCCCAAAATACAGTCTTCACAAACATGTTTTCCAGGTGCCTTAAGTTTGGGCAAAGAGGACACCATTTCAGATTTTTGAAGGCATAGCAAACTAACAAAGTTCAGATGACCAAAGCATGCATGCCAAAGCTTTGCATCTGACATAGCCTGAGAATCATTTACTGCACATGCCAAATCATCTACAGATCTTATGAGCTTATATAGCCCACGACATAAAATGCCAGAAGCAATAATCACATCGCCATTTGACAGATCATGAACTGTACACCTGTCATCAACAAATTTCACAACCAAGCCAATCTTGGCTAATGCAGAAACTGATAACAGGTTCTTCTTGATCCTTGGCACAAATAAAGCATCTAACAAAGTGAAAGAACTACCATCAGTAGTAGTCAAAATGATCTTACCAACTCCCATAACAGGATAAGAGGAGTTGTTGGCACATGTAACGGTATTCCCTATAGGGGCAGGCTCGAGTGAAGAGAAGAAACTGCGTTGCGAGGTAATATGTTTGGTCGCCCCACTGTTAAAATACCAAACATCTGAGTCTACTGCAGACATGCACTGCTCATGAGAAGATGGTTCAAAACTGCAGATAGTAGTAAACACCCATTCTTCTTCCTGCACAAGATTAGCAAACTATGTTTTTGGTGTAGAGGCCTCTGCAACAACGATTCTAGCCTCTTTCTTCTTTGCTGCTTTAGCAGCCAGTTTTGGACAATTCTTTATGATATGATCATTCCCTTTACAATACTTACAAAACAATTTCTGCTTTTTTGATTTCTTCTCAACTTTATCTTCCTTCTTCGAATATGTAGAATTAGCAGATTTCTGCTTACTAGTTGAAGAGCTCCATTTTCCTTTGTCCTTCTAACTAGCCAGGAAAGCTTGATCTACAACTCGCATAATGGATCTGTTCTGCCTAGACTGATCTTCCTGCAATAGAACAGAGACTAACCAAAATTCGTACGATTCTAAGACTGCAATCGGAGGAGTGTCGACGGTGCCCTAGATGAAACGACGACCTTCTCTGATACCAATTGTTAGAGTTAGACGTCTGCGAAAGCATGCGAACAACACAAGGAAGAAGAAGAAGCTTGGAGCACAACACACAATACTGAATGTATTATTAGAGAATGTACAAAGATAAGTAGCCCATTAGGGCAATAGGCGTATATACAAGCCGAGGGAAAAAAACCTCCTAAAGAGGGAAAAAGTGCCCCGGCGGTCCTAGTGTGTTCACCCACATCACTATCTAAATATATCAATAGTTAGGCCAAAAGAAGAAATCTTTACATGCAAAAAATAGTACTTTGTATGCCCCTATGACCCATATATGGTGGTTCATGCATCTATTTCATAACAAACTCTTTGAATGCTTGTGTAATGCATAACTTGTGTTGAAAATACAAGTTATGATCCTCATGATGAAAGGTGTAATGATCCTCATGATGTGATGTGGAATTATTGAAAGCAATCCATGCTTGTGAAAAATAGAGGTCCAATGCATAAGTGGGAATCATATCATTAAATGAATGAATCTGAATAGCAAAAATATTATTTATTGAAACAATAGTTGTTTGTGGGGATGGGAGATGACTTAAAGCATCGGCTACAACATTAGCTTTTCCTAGTTGATATTGAATAAGAGGTTGGAAAATTTGTAGAAATGAACCCATTTAATATGTCTATAGGAAATCAATGGTTGATGTAAATGCTTAATAGCTTGTTGATCGGTTTTAATTAGAACTTCCGAATCCATAAGGTAATGTTCCAAATTTTCAATGCATGCACAACAGTCAACAGTTCCTTATCATATGTACTATAATTGCGTTTAGAAGGTTTGAGTTTCCTACTTTCAAATGCAAGAGGATGATCATTTTGCATTAAAACAACACCTATACCAAAACCACTAGCATCTGTAACTACGTGAAATGGTTGTGCAAAATCAGGTAATTGCAGAATAGGCGCATGAGAGAGTGCATACTTAAGTTTAGTAAAAGATTGTTGTTGGAATACTCCCCGTACAAATTTTATATTTTTCTTCAATAATAAAGTAAGGGGAAGGGCTATATAAGAAAATCCCTTTACAAACTTTGGATAAAAGCTAGCTAATCCTAAAAACGAATGGACATCATTCACTGATTGAGGTTTAGGCCATTCTTCAATTACTTTAATCTTCTTGGGGTTGACATGAACGCCGTGACTAGAGATGATATGTCCAAGATACTCTATCTCATTTTGGAAGAAACAACTCTTTTCAGAATGAGCATAAAGTTTATTTTTACGTAACAAATCAAAGACTGTTGCTAAATGAGTTTCATGTTCATTGTCATTCCTAGTATAAATAAGTATATCATCAAAGAAGACAAGAACAAAATCTTGGTATTCAAGGAAAATATTATTCATCATGCGTACAAAAGTGGCGGGTGCATTGGTAAGTCCAAAAGGCATTACCATGAATTCAAAATGGCCGTGTTGAGTTCTAAAAGTAGTTTTATAAATGTCATGCGATGTCATTCTTATCTGATGATACCCAGATTTGAGGTCGATTTTACTGAAGACACATGCTCCACGAAGTTTATCTAGCAAGTCATCTATCCTAGGGATAGGATACCTATTCTTAATGGTAATTTTATTAAGTGCTCTATAATCAATGCACATTCTATATGTCTTGTTTTTCTTTTCAACTAAAAGAACAGGGGATCCAAAAGGAGAAGAGCTAGGCCGTATTAGTCCTTTATTGAGTAAATCTTTAACTTGTCTAGCTATTTCATTTTGGTGTAAAGGTCCATGCCTATAAGGTGCTTTATGAGGAGGAGAGATACCAGGAATTAAATCAATCCTATGGTCAAGATATCCCCTAGAAGGTGGTAATGCAGAAGGAAAATCAGCCATAAAATAGTCCTTATACGAGTTCATAAATGACTTATGTGCACTTGGAAGTGTATGTGTATAATCAGTTATATGATTCACAAAGACAATACATGAGTTACAACCTTTCCTAAAAGCTCGTTTGACTTGCGTATGACTAATGAACGGGAAGGGTTGAAAATCATGCATCGCAGACAGTGAAACATCTTTATTTTGAAATTTGAAAGTAATCGTGTGTGTATTATAATCAATGTAGGGGTTGTAATTATGTCGAAACGGCATGCCAAGTATAACATCATATGACTACAACGGAGCAAGTAAAAATGAACGTTCATTCACATATGAGCCTATACAAATTTGAACATTATGTACCTCCTTCGTAACATTATACCTATTCCCTATAAACACAGCCTTAATCTTATGCGTAGAAGGATGAGTAGTAAGGTTAAGATTTTTAACTAGCTTATGAGAAATAAAATCATGCAAACTACCATCATCATGTAAAACATTTACTACTACACCATTAATGGTGCCATGCATGCAGAGAAGAGAATGATTAGAAATTCTGTTACCCAGGGTACTTAATTCTTGCTCTAATACTTCTTCAGACCAGTTAGGTTCAGTGTCAGTAGGAACAACCTACATGTTGTGTGCTTGAGCTTCAATGGGTTGCCTATTAGTAGATCTCATCCGATAGGCAGCTTTGGTATGACCAATTTTTCCATAATTCCAACAAGTTATACAGGGTCGTTTTTGTTGAGCATTCATCGTCGTATTTTGAAGAGTGACAGGTTTGTGAGGCTGGCCAAAGGTTGATTTGTTGGATGGTAATGAATGGGATTGAGGAGGGCGTTGGAAAGTAGATGAAGCGAACGTAGTAAAAGGACGCTTAAAAGGAAAATTGGCTTTGATGGGTGGTTGACGTTGACGAATTTGTTGTAAGCGAAGTGTTTTGGTGATAGATTGAAACTCCTTTTCAGCATCATGCGCAAAAGAGATAGCTTCATACAAGGTTGTAGGTCGGAGGGTATGGAGCTTTGCTTGGATTCCCATCTCCAATCCAAGCGAAGTGTTTTGGTTTGCTTTGCTTGAATTTGTTGTAAGCGAAGTGTTTTGGTGATAGATTGAAACTCCTTTTCAGCATCATGCGCAAAAGAGATAGCTTCATACAAGGTTGTAGGTCGGAGGGTATGGAGCTTTGCTTGGATTCCCATTTCCAAGCCATCTTCATATTTTCGTTGAAAACTTGCTTCAGGAACCTGCTCAAGTGAACGAAGTAATAAAAGACATTGCCAAAAACGTTTAGTATAAATGGATACATTATCTCCTTCTCTCCATCCAAAAGTTGTCCATGCACGACGCGCATGTAGATGGAACTGGGAAGGAAGGAAAGATTCCTTAATTTTTGCCTGAAATGCATCCCATGTGGTAGGACAGTTGGAACTATTCTGTAAAACATTCCACCATAGCTGCGCTCTTCCTAACAAGTAATTGGTAGCAAACTTGACTTTCTTATTTTCTGAATATGACTCATCGGAATAGAAATCATCGAATAGAGAGAGCCATGACAGGACAAATCGGCCATCCTTTCGTCGATCAAATTGGAGCATAGCATAGCGTTCTTGTATAGCTTGTTGAACTGCTTGAGAAGTTCTTGGTGCATAATCTCTAATTGTTGCTCGAATGAGACCTCAGGTAAAGGTGAATTACCAAAATCCTCCATTGTTGTAGGATCCATATCTAGAAAACAAAATCCCTCTTTCAAACTATGTTGGATTCTCAATCTAATAGGGTAGCTAAAAAGCTTGTTCCGAGAGCTTTCCAACGATATATTATATGCTAAAATCCAAGTTATATAATGAAAGTTATGCCCTTTTTATGATGTACTTCCCTAAGAAAATCGACGGGCGCTTCCACATGTGTGAGCTTAACCTGGGACTTGGAAAAAGAAGAGGGAGGTGAAAGTTGATGTAAATATCACAAAAGGGAGATAGAGTGATAACTCAAAGAGATGGAGTAGTGGTTAAAGTACTTCCCTTGTAAGTAGGAGGTTGTGGTTCAAATCCTCCTACCTTAGGGAGTCTAAAACTCTCTATTGCCACTCAAAATTAAAATTGCCTTGCGCATAGCCAACAGTCACCAAGGGAGCCTTGGGTGCCAATGTTGCCAATGTATTGCCTAAGTTCTTTGCCTTAATCGATGCCTTGGAGTAAGCCGTAGGTATAAACGCAGGTATAGACGCAAAGCAGAAGCGGATGCGGATTCGCGAATAGAGAATGCAAACAATCCCCTCGGCAAACAATCTCCTCCGGAGTGATACGTAGCCAGGCTCTGATACCACTATTATCAGGATCTTCAGTGCACACACACACAGAGGTAGAAAGAAGACGAAACAGGAATCAGAAACAGAGAGACAATCAACTCGATATTGGGTGCAATCAGAGTACCCGTATTTATAGGTTTATTTCTATTACATCCTGAAAATAGAAGTTACATGAGGGTCGTCACTTTTAGAAACAACTTTTAGGAAAAACTACTTTATTTACAAAAGGCGTCGCTTTCTAAAGCGAACCACTACTTTTACAACAAGATAAACATAAATATAACTATTCTAGAAGTTTTCGATTTAGTCTTCGAATTTATTTATTTATGTGCATCCACTTGTATCCACACCCTCATGCTTCTTCACCTGCTAGATCAAACACAACCACATTAAAACCTTCTGGACATTTAAAACATTAAAATTCCATTTAACCTTCCATGATTCCATAATGTACAACATGATCAGTCACTAGGAGAATCGGGAATTGGATATTAAAAGAAACAAATGTAGAAAATATGGACTTGAGTCATGGATCTGTCTCTATCACAATGGTAAGATTATTGAAGAGTACTATTTTCAATCTTACAAGTCTTTCTCTTGGATGCGGACAAGTCATTCTGGACCATAAAAGAATTCTTGAAGAAAGGTTAGAGAAGTGAAACTCTTGGAAACATGTGACTATTAATGAAGTTGTTGCTGATATGTATAAACATTACAAGAAACAAGTCATATCCATACGAACTATTGTGAATAAGTTGAATGCTAGATGGAGGATCAATTGGAGCATCTCTGAATGGAAATTCATTTTTTAAAGCTTTATGGGGCTTTCCCATGGCCATCCAACATTCCACCCTTTAGCGGCTTATCCTGCATAAAGGATTGTGGAATGGAGATAGAGCTCTCATCATTGGTTATCAAGAGGTTATTTTGGGCGTGTGCAATAAGATGGACCCTATCCTCTGACATCTCTGGAGGTCCCATATACTTTGGTGTATTCGAGTCAGTAGGAATAAAAGAGTACATGCAAGTGGTAATAAGTGCTTCCTGCATTCATGTAAGATTTAGCAATATTAGATTCAACAAATGGAGAGATTCTCTCCTACCCCTGTATTTTGAGGCCAGATTCATTATGGCCTTATTTTGACCTTTTAACTAAAGAACCAGGGGCTTGCCCCTTGTACATTATGTAATTCTGCTCATCAACACATTTCTTTCTCTGTTCTCTCAAAATATGTATCTATCTATATATATATACTTTTTAATGAGGGTCTCACTCGACCTTGAGATGGTTCCACCTTCCACGTGGAATAAAAAACCATAAAATAAATTAAAAGAGCTCAATTTTTTAGGTTCTTTGTGCTTCTCTATGCTTCACGTCAACAGTTTCCAAATCTATCATGCGTCACACAATGCGGAGGTTAAAAAACAATGACATGTGAGATACTCTTCCACTCTCATACGTGAATACTTGAGTGGTCGTAAACACATGTTTTCCAAGTTTATGGGTGGAATATGATAAACTCGTGTCTTATTTCCACAACCCTTATTTGCATAGCACAAGGATTGGTAAGCTCATCTGCTCATGGTTGAAGGGTTCTATTGAGAACTTCATAGCTTCAAAAGATAAGTAGCAATCCATTGAGAAACATATGTAATGCATAAGTGGTATGCTCAAGTGGCCAAGGACATGGGTGCATATGTAATGCATAAGTGGTATGCTCACAATTGTCTTGGAGGTAAAATTATATACACGTAAAAGTGTCTTTTTGAAAGCATTTCAAAGGTTTTTGAAGTGTTTTAAAAGGTTCCGATGAACCCTCCCTTATACACACATTTTGGAAAAAATAAGGTCAAAAGTGGAAAAGATAAGAAGTGAAGAACGTACGCTAAAGTTTATGTGTGCCCCCCCATTAATTTTTTTTTTCTTTCATAAAATCACTATATGAAAAAATAAAGAATTGTTGGCTTGTCATGAGAAGGTTCTTGGGACAACAAGGAAAGCAACAATATATACAAACAATCGGAAAGTGAAGGGACATACGTAAGAGGAATCGACACAACAAAGAAGTATTCTTGGTCCCAGGTCAACAATACAAGTGGCCATGACTTCAACCTTATTGAAAGCTTGAGTGCAAGGAGTGCACAAGAGCAAGCTACTGGACAAGGTGAAGGAACGACATAGAGGTTGACTTCACAAGTAATTGTTGTATCTTGTTGTACTGGTGTGTACCTCTTTGTCCTAAAAGGGTTATACACAAAGAATATTTTGTCTCATTCTAGACAAAACTATTGTAATTTTTAAAGCTAATCAAGGTACATAGGTTTTCAGTGCAACTTGTCTTTCTTCTTCTTCTCTACTTTTCTCTTACAAACACTCAAGCCCCTTTCAACTAAAGAATCCCCCAACAAAATTTGGCATGCCCGATGGGACTAGGCAGCTTAACCATAGGAGGATCACAATTCTCAAACGAAGAAGAAGTGCAGAGGTGTTAGTCACTGTGAAAGTTGCCCTATACTCAATCTCACAACTAAAAGTGGCCATAGTAGGTTGCTTCTTGCTCAACCAAGATATGCATGAGCTACCAAGCATGAAGCAAAAACCACTAGTGGATACATGAGTGTCATAGTAACCAACCCAATCAAAGTTAGATTAAGCATGTAAATCTAGCGGTAATGATCTCCCCTTCAGATAAAACAATCCAAGTATCCTGGTACCACTCAAGTAACGAAAGATGCGCTTAACCGCCTACCAATGCTTGACACCTTGGTAATGCTAAACATGTCCATATGAGAGACAACAAATTGAATAACAAGCTGAGTTATGCATTTCTCAACCTGCACACTTTGTTTTCATGCTCTTTCTACACAAAGTCAGGGGGCTGAAATACATGCACTTCTTCATGTAAGTCACCATTCAAAAATTTAGTTAATGCCAACTGATGTACATTCCAACCATAAAGAGCTTCAAGTGCACAAATGCTATGAATTGTGGTCATTTGACATTTGGGAGCAAAGGTCTCATCAAAATCAATGCCTCTCTCTTGAGCATAACCTTTTGCAACAAGCCTAGCCTTATACTTGTCAGGTTGTCAATTGTTCCATGAGGCTAACGCTTCAACTTCTATACCCATTTAGTGCCAATAAACCTTTTTCTTGGAGGCAAATCACATAAAGACCAAGTACCATTCTTCATAATAGCATCATATTTTGATTGTATAGCATTGCCATCCAATTTTTTGAATTTTCTGGTTCATAAAAAGAAATAGGCTCATTCTCATCACAAAGACTAGAGGCAGACATTGCATTGCAATCTGATGCAAAAGAAGCACTATGAGAGCCTGAACGAGTACAAATGACAAAGATGCATCTAATTTTCTATCTCGTAAAGTCTGCACTATCCATTTAGGGATAGTTTTTGCCTCCTCTATAGCAGCCCTCTCATCAACAAGTGCATCATGTAAATCTGCATCAGAAATGGAATGATCTGTAGCATCATGTGAAACCTATAAACGTTCAAAAATTGCCTCATTTGGACCAGCACTTCACTGTCCACCTGTAAAAAGAGGAAGCAAAGTGTCATACACACCCTTGGAGCTTATTGATGTCTCCTTGGTACATGCAAGTAATGGTTGAATTGCATCTTCCAAAACATCATGGCTAACCAAGATGTGTTTAGTTTGTGGACGATATAGATGGTCATCTTTTTCATAACTGTATCCAACTAAAATACATTTCACTACTTTATCATCCAATTTCATGCATTGTTTTTCAAGCACTAATGCATATGCTAGTCAAACAAAGAGACATAAATGAGCACCAATAAATGGCTTGCGACCATGCCAAGCCTCATATGGAGTGATAGATTGCATTGCTTTGGTGGGACACCTGTTAAGTACATATGCCACACACATAATAACCTCATGCTAGAAGCTATGTGGTAAAGCCTAACTTTTAACCATACACCTCGCCATCTCCATGAGAGACTTGTTCTTTCTTTAATAAACTTCATTTTGTTGAGGTGTATACGGCATTGTACACTAATGTTTTATCCCATGTTCAGCCAGAAATGCGTTAAAATTAGAAGACATGTATCCCCCCTTCAATGAGAACGGAGGGTGTCCATTTTACATGTTTGACATATTTTTAGCTAAAAGCAAAAACTACTTGAAGCACATAAACACTTTGGAACTTCTCTTTCAATGGATACACCCATGCATGCCTGAAAAAATCATCAATAAAAGTCACATAGTAAAGGTAGTTCCCAAAAGAAGGTGTCTACATAGGACCACAAACATCATTGTGAATAAGCTGCAATTTTTGAGTAGCTCTAATTGAACCATCTTTTGGGAAGGAGGAATGCTACATTTTGCCCATAATACAACCTTCACATACATGTTTACTAGGTGCTTCAAGTTTAGGCAGAGAGGACACCATTTCAGATTTCTGCAGGCATGCATAACTAGCAAAATTCAGATGACCAAAGCATGCATGCGAAAGTTTTGCTTACGAGATAGCCTAGGAATCTTGAACTACACATGTTGAATCATTGAGAGATTTTGTATAGTCTATGAACTTATATAGCCCATGACATAAAATGCCAAAAGCAATAATAACATTGCCCATGAATTGTACATCTTCCATCAACAAATTTGACAACAAAGTGGATCTTGGCTAATGTTGAAATTGATACGTATTTTTCTTGATCCCTGGCACAAACAATGCATCTGACAATGTGAAAGAACTACCATCAGCAATAGTCATAATGATCTTACCAACTCCCATGATAGGATAAGAGGAGTTGTTGGCACATGTGATGGTATTCTTTGTAGGGGCAGGCTCAAGGAAACTGAAGAAACTATGCTATGAAGCAATATGTTTGGTTGCCTTACTGTCAAAGTACCAAACATCTGAGTCTACTATAGACACACACTATTCATGAGAAGATATGTCATAGCTGCAGAAATGAGTAAACACCCATTCTTCATTTTGCACAAGATTAGTAGACTTTGTTTTAGGTGTAGAGGCCTCTGCAACAACCATCAAGCCTCCTTTTTCATTGCCTCTTTTGTAGCTAGTTTTGGACAACTCTTAATGACATGATCATTTCCTTTATAGTATTTGCAGAACTGTTTTCACTTTTCTATTTTCTTCTCATGTTTGTCTTCCTTGTTCGATCGTGCAACAGTAGCAAATTTTTGCTTACTACTAGATGAGCTGCATTTACCTTTGCCCTTCTGACTAGCTAAGAAAACTTGATCTTCAACATGCATAATGAATCTGTTCTGCCTGGACTGATCTTTTGGCAACAACATAGAGACTAAATCCTCAAATGTTAGGGCATTTGGATCACCTTTCATTATCAACTGAAGAGTCGAAGCAAAACTCTTATATGAATATAGAAGACCATTATGAATGGTCTGCATAAGTGAACTATTTGGCAAGGCTTCATCTACAAAAATCAACTACTCTTTCAAATCTTTTATCTTTGTCAAAACAATATCCATATAATCTCCTTCATTCATATGCTCACTCTCCAACTATTTTCAGATGTAAGCAACACAAGCCTCATTTCTTGTCTGGTATAAAGTGGTAATAAGTGTATTCCAAGCATCCTTTGTTGTTTTGCAAGAGTGAATGTGAGGGATAATGGCATGTTTGATAGAAAAAGCTATCAATGCATATGCCTTAGCATCTCTACCATCCCATCAAAGTCTTTGTAGTAGGTGCAATAGGAAATGTAACACAAACAAGAATTTAAGGGTTGTCATCTTCAACGCCATTTGTATCACCTTCAATAATTGTATTCACAGGTGTAGCATCATGTTTTTCAACATCCTACACAATATTAAACATTCCTTTTGCCACCAATACATAACCCATCATATATGCCCATAATGGGTAATTGGTACCATCTAACTTGTCCTCAATAACCAACATACAGAACACATCATTGCTTGAAGGTACTATATCTATTCCTTATAGTATTTCTTGAATCACATCTTCAATTATCACATTTTTCACCTGGACAATAGCTTTTTCCTTCCTATTTTCAATTTCTTTCAACAATTTTGTTCTCTACTACTACCAAGTAGCTCTTTTCTTTTCAATTCTTTCACTGAGGTTACTAAAACCTCTCATAGTTGTAGTAGCATGTGTGCTTGCTTGCTTTTATAATTCCTTTGCATCTTTTAATTCTTCCTTCATCTTCTCTATTTCCTACCTTAATGTTTCTATCTTTGTTCTTTGACTATGTGATTTACGTGATTTTGCCTTTAATTGACCTTCCTCCATCAGGATCCTATTGATTTTATCATTACCTTTAGTTAACACCTAATAAGAGGTTTGGAGAACTCTATTTTTTGACTCCAATATTTTTACATCTTCTTCCGTCTTTTTTTATAATCTTTGATTGCTTTTCACACTTCTCTTCCAAAAACTTGATTCTATTTTTTCCTTGAACTACATCTATTTCTAACTTTATAGCATTCTCTAGATATGTCTCGATTCTCTTTTGTTCCTCTTTGACTTCCTTTGCTAGCCTATTCTGCTCTTTTCTCTGTTCCTCTATTACTTTGTTACCTTTTATAAAGTCAAATTATGCAATTATTCCTGACATGATTATGTTTTTGTTGGAAGGTCTAAAATTTTCAATGTGATTCATTGTAAGTTGACATGTCCCTCTGATGTCTCTAGGGATTCTATTGAAACCCACATTTTGCTTATTTTTCTCCTATTTCTTCAACTCTATCTATCCTTCCTCTCTTTCTTTTTCATCATCTTCTTCTTTTGCCTCTGAAGAGTGTTCTTCCTTATGATTATCATGATCTTCATGATTTTCTTGATGTCTTCCTTGAATTGCTATATCCTCATGATGATTCTCTTCTTCATTTCTTTTTTCTGATTCCTCATGTTCTTCTTCTAGACTTGAAACTTCCTTCATTTCTATGTCATGCATTTCTTCATCGCGTTGAATATCATCCAAAATATTATGGATTTCTTCTACTATATTTTCCTACTTTTCTTCCTCTTTTTTTGTTGCTTTACTTTCTCTTTCCTGAGAGACCACCATGTAAATTGAATATTTTGGTTCTTCGTTTGTTTCTTCTTTAAATCACTCTGGTCTATTGCTAAAACAAAGCCTTCTTGTTCTTCATCTTCTATAAAGTCTTCCAAAAGTAAGTGTTCTTTTTTAGACTCCATAATATTTTTCAACCCTTCTGTCTCTATGATTTGAACTCCCATCTACTTACCAGGGGTGTTGGGTTCTAATAAGTTCAAACTTCTTAATAGAAATCCTAGAGTTCTTAGCCTTGTTGAAGGGTCCTTTAGCTTTCATGGCCGCTTTTTATGATGTTGAAGACTTTGCTCGTGAGTCATGGATGAGAAAGGGACTTTGTACTTCCTCGTGGTTTAAGACTTAACCTCGATTGTAAAGTGCCATTAAAAAGTTTCATATGACTTATATATATATTTTAGAAGCCTAATAGCCATATGTTTGATTGATAATTGTTTGCCACACAACACAATTTTGCATTGATAATCTTTGAAAGTGACAATGAACTTGTGATGGGATCCTAGGGCCTAATCACTAAGTTATGAGATTTTGCTTCCAAGACATAAATTCTAGAGGGAGTCTGATCCTCATGGGGATCTTGAAGTATCTTCCAAGCCTCATGATAAGTCTTGCAAGAAGTAATATTCCCTTTCCTTAAGTCATCTCAAGCTAGCAATCACTACTTGCTTATCTTTTACATTGCAAGCATTCCATGAAACTAGGTCACTATCCTAATTGAGCTCCTATTTTATAGCATCTAGCAAGTTTGTGTATGATTAAGCCTTAATTATGTCCTTCCATGAATTGTAATTTGTGTCATTCAACCTTTCATCTTTCGAGCATGGACATAGGCATGAATGATGGAAAGCACAACATCCTAAATGAATTTGCATTCAAAATGGTAGACATTGTGGCCCTTGAAAAAGATAAAAAAATTGAACCACCACACTTGCAAAAAATGGAGTCGGCACCAGAGTTTGGGAGGGGGTTTTGGGGGACCTCAATGTGAACAAGATGGAAGATCATTGGATCATAACTACATGCCACTACTACTCATACCACTTTGAGAGTTGTTTATGAAGTGGGGGCTTAATTTTATGGAGCCCATCTCACCACCTTCAAAACAAAAATGGAATTGCTATATTCTTATTGCCACTCATTGTTGCACAAAGTGGGTAAAATTGCCTTCAAAGGATAACACAATAGAAATTGTAGCAAAATTATTGCATAAAACATTATGATTAGGTTTGGATGTCCAATAGATTTGGTAACGAATCAAGGTGTGGACTTTGGGAATCAAGTGATTAGAACATTGTTTGAACACCACATGATTGTGCGCAAGAGCTTTACAACATAGTATCTACATGCAAATGTTCAAGCCAAAAACTATGAACAAGCTTTTACTTCGGATATTACATGGGCTTGTTGATGCACATAAGAAGGATTGGGACCAAAAGCCAAATTTAGCATTATGGGTGTTTCATACCACAAAAACTACAAGTTAGATGCTATTCAAGCTTGTGTATGGGTTAAAAGCTATTGTGCCCATGGAATTTATGGCGTTGAGTTTAAGTGTGGCTGTGAAGTATGATTTAGTAGGAGAAACTTCATGGAAGGAGAGGTGGATCAGTTTCCTTAAACTTTAAGAGTAGTGTCTAATTTTTTTTATCAAAAGGAAGTTCGATTGAAGCACACTCTCCCATGCTTGAATAAATAAAAGAAGAATTATACAATGAGTGGACTTAGTGCCCTTGGGATCCCCTATATCTCATAAAGTAGGGGTAGGATGACCCAAAGGCATGATATCTATGATGGTCCAAAACTCTAGGATACCTAAGATCCGATGGGTGACAAACATTTTAAAAAGAGTTATTGAGAAGCTTACTGATTTTTTTGTCACCCTCATAAACAACCCACTTGCTTTTAATCTTTTTTCCCCCCCTCCAATACAAACATCATATGGTGTCTAAAAGGCCGATATTGTTTATAGTTAGATATCCTTCTACCTAATAGGTAGAGGGATTTTTCAATCGACCACTCTTTCACATGGGCATCAAAGTTGATCACACATCTTTCTTTTTATAGCTTCCAAAGCACTTCCCCTCTAATGGTGTTCCACAAAGTAGAAGAGCAGCCAATTATTTCTCCAAGTAACACTTGTTTCCAATTGATTTGTCTTTGTAAGCTCAAAATCTTGGTAAGATATTTCCAGATCGAGTAGCTACTATGGCACGAGAAGAAGAGATGGCCAAGGTCCTCTCTACCCTGAATGCAACGCTTACACTAGTGAGGGGCCGCACATATTATTATTAGCTTTGGCATTGGTCTTGATTCCACGATGGAGGATTTGCCACATAAGAACATATTTTTTGTTCTCTTTGGGAGGATGGCATAGGTCTCCCCACAAAAGTTACCATTTGAAGTTAGAGTAGTTCTGACACCATATCCTATTAAGTGCAATATGCAATTCAAGGTGCTTATGGATCCTCAAATTTTTTCCAATTTATTATCATTGATCCATCTTTAACCCTTCAATCTGGGGCAGGTCATTCTTGAGAAGGAGACAAGTCTTCGAGTTGTCCCAATAGTTGATTCTATGTATGAGAAGGCACCAATCATCATAATCAACTCTCCTAACGTGGTCTCTATCCTCAAATCATATCCAAATGATCTTTCTCATGGTTCTAGAGATGTTTTTACTTGCTAAAACCTTTGTTCCATAGCTTCTTTGTTCTTTCGATGTTCTCCAATTCAACTTATCTGATTTCCTTAACAGGAAACCAAATAGAATCATTTTGCCTAATCCTAGATGCCCATTTACAATATTCATTAACCTTGATATATAGTTTCATCTTATTGCAACTCTTCCATGTGGAGCAAACAAGGTTAGAGCCCTTTGGAGTCAACCGGACACTGAGAAAACAATAAGGTGAGTAGATCGAGATCCTTCAACCTACGGATTCCCTTAAGCATAAGGGAGGATTCGTCTCTAAGAATTAGTTTTTCCCATGAAGCTTGCACATTGCACCATGCTTTGATCAGCCACTTGGCAGCCAATTTACGAGCTTGAGGAGTATTAGAAGTATCATCCTACCGATTTTCATAATTTTTAGACTCCGTTTGAGCCCTCAAATAAGCCTTGGAACTTAATTTTTAACTAGGCGGGACACTAGGTCTGGACAGGGCCAAAACTAGTCAAAAAACTATAAAAAGAGCTAGAGAGCTCATTTTTGGGGTTACCTTGTTAGAGATTTAGCTTGTTGTAGATTTGAGCTTTTGTAACAGAACTCTTTCGTAATAGAAGCTTTCCATTGTTCCTCTCTTTGATCTTGCCTTGTGCGCATGTGTGTGTATGTGTGTGCATGCTTGTGTGCTTTCACTCATGCACTTGTGCCTTCACATGCTCACGATCTTCATACCGGTCCTCACGTCTCCGTGGATTGACAAGTAAAGGAGGTGGTGCTTACGCTTGAGCTACACCAAATTTTGGCACCGTTGTCGAGGAGAGAGCTTCGAGGATGAGCATTGTGGTGATGGTAAGATCGTAGATTTGCGATGTTGGAAGGTAAAAAATAGTTATTTTCTGTTATTTTTCTGATTTTTCTTCTTCATCTTCATCATCATCACATCTCCATCTTCATCTTCACTGAAATTTTTCGTTTTTCACTCGATTTTCCACATTTTCACCTCATTTTTCATTCGTGGGTATGCAAGAAGAGGTGCTTGTGTGTGCAAGTTTCTGTGATTTCCATGACCCTATGCTCTAGGCACAGGCGCTGAAATTCAAAGTTCTTGCCAAAAATCTCAGAAAATCACAATTCTGTGATGAAAATCGCAATTCTGTCAAAAATTCAAATTTTTTGAAAATCACAATTTTCTATTTTTTGCCTAATCTCAACAAGTGGAGCAGTTTAGTTAGCTATACTAGAAGGTGATGTTCTCCCTAGTTACATTAGCGAATGCAGAGTCAAAATATATCAAGAACCCCTCACTGAGGAAATGCTCAATCGGCTCAACACTACCAATAAACGTAAGGAAGAAGAAAAACGAATCCGAGAGGAAGCACAAGCAAAAGCATTGGAACGCATCCGAAGAATGAAAATGAGAAAACAGGGTAGAGATCAGCCTAAGAGACCCAGGATATCATGTGGCTATATGCGAAGTCTCGGGTGTAAGTTCCCATAGAATAATTGATCAATATCCTTTTGTAACCTTAGAGATAGGACAAGGACATAGTGCAAGAATTGCACGAGCATTGATTGACTCAGGTGCAACCACTAGTGCATTGAAACTCTCTTACTGTCAAGAATTGAAATTAAAAGTCAATCCTATAGAAGCGTATCTCATAGGATTGGGAGGTGTGGAAACCCCTTGCATGGGCGAGGTGGAACTTACCCTCTACATTCAAGATGTTCTTATGACAGTTAAGGTGTTAGTGTGTCAAGATGAGGACCTCACTGAGCCTCTTGTCTTGGGTCAAGACTGGATCTATGATCATGTAGTCAACCTAAACCTAAGAAGTGGACTTCTTCAAGTTTGGGTAAATCAGAACCGCATTACAATTGAGTTAGAAAATGAAGCACTCAAGGAACTAGGAAAGGCACGAACTCTTGGTCCTTCTAGGAGTACACATGAAGATGACGACGCTATTCTTGTCCAAAACTATGTGATGCAAAGGAATGATTGTCTCAACAAGGAAGTCAAGGACACGATGGAACTCCCTTCTTTTCCAAAAGTCATAGGGATACGGCAACCAAAGGAGTGCCAAAGGCAAAAGAAGCAGGCGACCTATGCTCGAAGCCAAAAGAAAGTACGAAGCAAGGTGTCTCAGCCACCAAAACAAGTGTGGGTGCGGAAAGGTGAACAACCTGTGGCGGTCCAATCACAATCACTAGCTCAACTTCATATTAGTGATCAACAACACGACACTAATAAGAAGTCTTTCAAAAAATCTCTTGCGAAAGTGGAGTCTATCTGGGTACCCAAGAAGTCGATGAAGGTTGACCCATAATCAAGACAAATTTGGGTGCCTAAGGCTTGCTTGCAGGCTCAAATGGCCGCACATAAACCACACCATGTGCATCATGATTCATTCACACGAACAATTGATTCCCACACTCATTCGACACGCACAAACACATATTCATCCATGAGCACGAGCAGAATCACCTGTAAATGGGTCCCTAAAAAGCCTCATTTCCAAGTAGACATTCTGATAAAGCCCTACAGAGTCTCCACAAAATCAAAAGAGAAAGCCATCCACTGTATTTGGCAGCCCAAACCCTATAATAAACCACCTAATCCCATTTTAAAACCACCTTCGCCTACTAACTGTATCCACACTGCACCCCACCACCCCAAGTAGCACATAAGAACCCTGCATCTGCTAACCACACTTCACACTCACAACCACATGAGCACTAACTAACTAACTACCTTACAGTTCATCATGTTAATGTTGTAATGGAGACACATGACCACTTTGTGTCCATTTGAAATGTTAACATTCATTTGTATATTCTCACAGAATTGGCAACTAACTTCCTCAACATGGCTGAGGCTGTAGGAACGAGCTCCCAGGCAGGCACCAACCCTCATATAGTAGACATTGAAAGTCTCCCCATTCAGGAGGAGTTGAAGGAAAGGCCACATGCATTGAGAGCACTACATGTCATGCCGATTCAAAATCTTCTTCATCTTCATCATCATCACCATCTTCCCCCATCTTCATATTCTCTGATTTTTTCCATTTTTCGAGTGTATATTCACCTCGTTTTTCACTTATGACTGTGAGGAACAAGCGCAGAGGGTGTTCAGAGCTGGAGCGCTGAAGAAATCGCCTTGAAATCCACTTAAAACATCAAAAATCTGATTGGAAGTATCGCGGAGTGACAAGACCTGCATCTGGTATCGCGACGGTGGTATCATGAGTTTGGAGGGTGACATTGTAGATACAGGCACATAGGAGTGATAAGGAGAACCCAAGGTACAAATATTTGCAAAATTTTTTGAATTTGGGCTTAAAAATCTCCAAGTATCATGTCCGATTGAGTTTTGGTATCGCAATACCAGAATTCCCGAGTATCGCGATACTTGTCGAGGTATCGTATCGTGCACGCGCACTTAAGGTATCGTGATACCATTCTGGTATCGTATCGTCAAGTGCTGGTATCACGATCGTTGTCACCTCAGTGGTATCGTATCGTGGTCCACCTAGTATCGTATCGTGTCGGTCACGGTATCGTATCATCGATCGAGCGGTATCGTATCGTGCCTATCCTAGTATCGTATCGTGCAAAAAAGTGGTATCGTATCGTCTAATCCTTTGGTATCGTATCGTCCATAGAACCAGTATCGTATCGTGAGAGTTCTAGTATCGTATCGTGTAAATTTTGGTATCGTATCGCCTGTCTCCTTGGTATCGTATCGTGAGCAATCTAGTATCATATCGTGTAGTGCTCAAGTATAGTATCGTCCACTAACTTGGTATCGTATCGTCGAATGCAGAGGTATCATATCGTGTGGATAGCAGTATCGTATCGTGGAATTTGGTATCGCGATCTTGGTCTTCTCGGTGGTATCATATCGTCAAGTGCTGGTATCACGATCGCGGTCGCCTCAGTGGTATCGCCTATCGTGGAAAATCTAGTATCGTATCACCTATCCTGAGGTACTCCCAGAGAGATCCTATTTCCTTGTTTTAATACTTCCTTAGCTTGGAAAATATGAATAAAGAAGCACTAAGTTCTTTGGAACACCGTTCTCAAATGAACACATTAAAACAGATAAGTTAGCACTTCACAAATTTTGAAGAACCCTTCTATTTTGGGATGCAAAGGTCACAAAAAATTCCTCAGATCTCACAACTTGGTATGAATTGACTAGAGAGCTTTTGCACACATCTAATTGAATTCTAATTGAATTTAGCTGGACCATACACTGAGAAATAATTTTAACAAGTCTAGGGAGTCACCCCAACTTTTCAAGAACAAGATGGTGTAGACACAATGTCCTTCAAATATTCATAACTCAAGATCTAGTGATTCAATGATAATGAAAATTCCCATGTAAGCTCATAAGAGTCCTATCTAGGCGATCCAAGTGAAATTTTGGAAAATGGGTACTCAAACATAGCAAAATAAACCACACAAGTTGATTGTGTACATCAAAGTACTGTAGCAACACATAGAGATTGGTTACTCATGATGTATGAATCATAATTGTTGGTTGTGTGTAGAAGTGCAAGAGACACACAAGAAGCACACACAAGGAGCACAAACACAGCAAGACACATGGAGAAGATGATGGCTGGAATAACTCACTCTATTGACGATGAACTGAATTGAAGTAAGAGCTGAATAATCTCCCTAATTACTCCTTTATGTTCAGCTTCTGTTGATGAAAGTGTAATAGTGGGTTGCTTCTTTGAGGAACATGAAATCAATTTTGTACCTACAAAGGTGAGGTACCCAAATGTGCTTCTTCTATCGTCTTTAGATCCTACCCAGTCTACATAAGAGAATAGCTTGATGTCTATATCATATGTGTAAGGATAGTACAAACCTTCATTGATAGTTCCCTTTAGGTAGTTGAGGATTCGTTTGGCATTCCATGTGTGGTTTCCTTGGAGTATACATGAACTAGATTAAGACACTTACTACATAGCAAATGTCACTCTAGTCAATGTAGCATAATTCAAACTACCAAGTAGACTCTGATAGCTAGTTACATATTCAATTTTCTCACCCTGATGATCACTTAACTTCAAGTTAATCTCCATAGAATTACCTGCAACCTTTGAATTCTCCATTTTGAATTTGACAAGCATGTCTTTGATGTAATTCCTTTGAGTAAGATACATACTTTTTTCTGTATGTACTACTTCAAATCCTAGGAAGTATGTGAATAGACCTAGATCAATGATTTTGAACTCCTCTTTCATCTGAAGCTTGATCTTCCTAATTCCTTTAGCATCATTACCTGTAATTATGATATCATCAAAATATACACATAGGTATATGACTTTATATTGATTCTTCTTGATGAAGAGGGAAGGATCTACTTTGCTCACATTGAGTCCCTTACCCTACAAATAGATAACAAGACTATGACTCCAAGCCCTAGGGGCTTGCTTCAATCCATACAAGGCCTTTCTTAACCTGCATACATATTTAGGACATGACGAATCCCTTCTGTCATTTTTGAATAATTTTTTCCTTTTGTTGCTTCCAATTTAAGTTCCTTTTCTTCTTCCTTTTTTCCCTAGATGTCTCCAAATCTAGGGATTAAGGAGGTGAATAATTATCTTCATCATTTGACTATTCGGCCTATGCTTAGCTTATTCTTTTGCTTGGGCCCGCATTACTACTTCAAGAGGCACTTGCCCTTTGAAATCACTACCACTTTCCACGGTCTATTATACTCTAATGGTGTGTAACTTGGCACTCTATTGCACACGTAAGTGGGATGATCCCCATTACAGTGTTGACATCTCCTAAGTCATAATGGTCTTTGGCCATATTGCACATTACGTTGCCCTTTTCTTGTTCCATCTGAAGCTTCTTCACTACCAAATCTGCAATTTGTTCAATTGAATATTTTATTTAACTAAAGGAAGTAGATGTTCCACTCTTTGTATCAGATGGTCAGATCTTCAATTTTGCAGCTAAACTGTCTTTCAAGTCCGCCCACTCTTTGATACATTCATTTAAGTTATTGCGCCTTTGAATTTACACTAATGAGCATAATTTTCCATTATTCAATCCCTCTAGGAATAGAGAGATCAACTTCTTTTCTAGTGGATTTTCTCTAGGTTGTCATTTGTCTATATATTGTTTAAAGAGGCTTTCTTCTACTCACACATATTCATGACTTGCTTGATTGAACCTATAGGTTAAAGAAGTTGAATCATGCTTAACTCCCTTTTGGAAAATTCTCCAATGAAATCTTCCACAAGGGCTTCCAAGTTCTAACATGCCTATTGATAATGGTTGACAACACAGTTCCAAACAAAGTTAATCCAATCATAGGTTTTGCTAATTGAGGATTAGCTTGCTCATGGGATGGTGCTACATGATCATATTGCTCTTGTGGTGGCATTCACACTTGAAATCTATTTGGAGGTGCCTCTAAAAATCTAGAGTTTGACTTCCTCATCGATATTGTCCAATGGAATGCTAAAAGGGCTGTTACTTATTATAGGAATGGGCCCTATGGTTTGCCTATAGCATCCTTCAATTCCTAAGTTCCTACCCAAACACTAAGGATTAAGTCCTCTGAAAGATTGTTCTTGTTCTATGACTTCCCAATATGAGGTACTTGTCTTGTGTCTCATTTTAAGCAACATAGTAGGAGCGTACTGATTATGGTGCACATAGACTACCACTTGCTTGATAAGTGGAGTAGCTGCATTATTAGTCCAATACCTCTTTTGCGAAATCCTTTCCATGTATATGGTCTTGCACAAAGGTTTGGGGCTTAACAAATGGAGTACATGCATGCTTGCTAGTACCATTCCTTCTGGGGGCATGGCCATAATTTCAAGTACGTAATCTTCATTCATGCTGTCAAAAATTACCATCTCTCCTTTCTCCTTTGTATAAACTCGATTGGAAGTAAGAAAGTAGACAATTCCTTCCTTGTCCTCATAGTGGTTTGACTATTGAGTATGTGTCAACTATTAAGCAATTATGATTTTTAAGCCTAACCACTTGCCACCTAGATAGATGCCTATTCTATGGGCATTGAGTTTCTCAAGTTCTAGAATGGTATGATAGTCTCTGCTTGATGATCATGCCTCATTAGGCTTCATAGGGTTCGTGTAAATATCTTCGTAAGCTTCCATAAGATCCCAATTTAATTTGGACTCACTACTTGATGAGAGTTCTTATGTGTGACTAAAACGTCGAAAACTATTTCCTACAAAAGAGAAATGATTTTTTATAGATATTTGGTGTCCCAATGTTTTTTGATATCTCAAATGCATGCATAATTTAATAACAAAAAAGAGATTCTCATTTTTTTCGGGAAGGTATTATGCATGTGTGCTCAATGCCTTTCAATTGAAAAGAAGAATAAACAAATAATGCACAAAGAGACGTTAACGAAATTGGATTCCTCTATATGACAATGTTTTTCAAAAGTGTGAAACCAATCATCAAAGTGTGAAAGTGGTCTTTTTAGTGCTTCTTTAAGTATAAAAATGAATTCCCTTTTTCTTTAATACTAAAAAACCCTTCCATTGAGGTAGTAATGATTCCCAAATCCTCCTTTTGCAATAAAAAAAACAAAGATTATATCCGTGGATGGGAAAGTGAATTTTGTGATTCACAATCTAAAGGTCAAAATGTCCTAAGAAACATATGATGCCAAATGGATAGTCCTTGCAATGTTTTCATGGGTACTTGCAATGGGTCTTCGAGTCCAATGGAAGCTAGTTACTTTAGATACTTTGATGTTTCTTTATATAGTTTTCCCTACTAATCCAAGAGAATTGATGAATTCCTTGTAGTTAAATTAATTTGACGAACGAACAAGCTAGTCAAGTAGGTGCACTACAAACTCAAATAGAATCTTATAAAGAACAATGTGAAGACAAGATAGGAATAAAAAATTCTTCTAATGAAAGACATCAAGGAAAACAAAGGGCGTTAAGGCAAAAAATTGATCAAATGACATCCCAATTTTCCAGCCAATCACTACAAGAGAATGGGGGCCAAAGTTATGCCAATTCTCATTAGAAAAAAACAAAAAGCATCACTTATGTGATACTCCCTATACAGAGCATCACATAAACAAACGTAGAAAAAAAAATGGCCATCGCATAATCTTTGCAAAGCCTCGCTTATGCAACATATTTTAAATGTGTCGAAAAAGCATTGTTTTTAAAAAAATCAATTTTTCACGGCACCTTTGTTCTGGGAGCACATTGGAGCAAGAGGCAATGCGAATACATACACACACACACACACACATATATATATATATATATATATATATATATATATATATATATATATATATATATATATATATATATATATATATATATTTTACATGAAATGAAAAATAGAATATTTTCCTTGAATACTTCAATTCAAAACTCACAATCAAGGTTGATATTGTATAAATTTTGTTGTTGAATTCCACCAAATTTTGTTGAAGAAGATCATCATACATCAAATTGAGATCATCATCTTCATGAACTCTCAAATAATATCACATATTCTCAAAGATGAAGGTCTACATTACTAATCAAATGTGAAAAGAAGTACAAAGCTCAATGCATCAAATGATCCATAAGAGATTCCTCAAAATTGGTTTCTCGAGGTTTATCTCAAGAGTAACTAGGTCACAAGTTCTCAATTTGCTCAAGGCACTCAAACTCTCAAAAACTAGGAATAAAAAACAAATGAATGAACTTGTGCTTTTATAAAAAAAAAAGACCCTTTGATCCATGCTTGATTTAAATGTACCAATCTATATGATATTTTACATAAGCTTTGGAGGGTTAAAAAGTATCGAAATTTGAATATGTTTGTTTTTCCTTGTTCCTCTTCTTCATCTCCATCATTTCAATATATTTGAACCCTTTGAATTACCTTCATGGTCCTTCCTCTATTTTGGAAACTTCATCTCTTAAATTCCACGCAAATCTTTAATTAATCCATCTTCATGACTTGATATGGGTGCATGGCTGCAATCATTACCACATCTTTCCCCCAACAAACATGTGCTTCCTTTGGAAGTGCCAACACTGATCAAATTCTTCTAGCATAGAAGATTAGAAGAGATGATATTTTCTCATGAAATCAAGATCAAATTATGCATGGGTAAAACAATTTATGTGTCTTCATCCAAGGCGATGTAATGTAGCCCTATCCTTTGCATACTCTTTAAATGCATGAGAGAAAATTATGGCGCATCATGAGGTACTTGGGTGACTCTCAAATGGCTCTTTGATGAAGAAGTTAATCACTCATAACGTTCTCACAATTTAATAAGACCCTTAATTTTTTGAGTGCAAATATATTAGTGCATGGGTTTTCAATTTCAATGCATGTGCCTTTTATGCAAGGCATTGGTAATGTTTCCCTAGACATGCATAATTTAAGTGCAATTTTTTTCGCACATGGTGCAAAAAAAAAAGATACTTTTAAAATCCAAAGTGGCACATTTATGTAGAGGCATAAGCTTGTCACATTTCATTACTTCAATAGATTGAAATCATTCAAACATGGTCTCACATTCACTCATATGCAATTGAACTATAGTGTATAGGTGAAACCTGAGTGTCTATATGCAATCCATTGATAATGTATGGCTCTATTTAATGATACTTTAGATGCATAAAAAATTCAATGGTGCATATAAAGATTTAAGGATTTTGATGGAGAGGATTTCCACTCATTTGGAAGTACTTTATGTTGATATATTCAGGTAGTAATGTGTGTGGACAGACTAGGATTGTCAGGGTACTTTTTTTCCCTCTTTACGAGGTTTTTTTCCTCAGGCTTGTATATACACCTATAACCCTAATGGGTCGCTTATATTTGTACACTCTCTTGGTAATACATTCAGTATTGTGTGTTATGCTCCAAGCTTCTTCCTCTTCCTTGTGCTCTTTGTGTGCTTCCACAGATCTCAAATGCCAACAACTAGTATCAGAGTAGGTCGCCACTTCATCTAGGGTGTCATCGACACCCCTTGATTCACAATCTCAAAATGGCTCGAAATTTGGTGAGCATACTCAAGGTGATTAGGAGTTCAAAACATCTTCAGTTTGTGGTGTCGAAATCGTGATATGAGCTTGTTTTGGCTCCCAAACGCACTATTACAATGCTTGTGTAGGCAATTTCATCTTTTTGGGCCATATATATATATATATATATATATATATATATATATATATATATATATATATATGTGTTGGAGTTTATTGATCTCCAAAGTACAGCTAGAAGTAGGTGAAACCCAATAGGACCTAGTTGACTTTTTCACAAACTTGTATGCACAGACCAATTTTCTTGCAGAGCAAATTTCTCTTTACTCACTTGGATTTTTCCAAAACTGTTTCACACACATAAACTAGACTCTAAGAGCTTTCCAACAAGATATAGAACACCTCAAATGGATAAATACACAATGAGCTATGACCTCTGCAATATGCAGCTTTAATGGAGACCTTGAAACAGAGATGAACCTGAGGACACACATCACTTGCAGAGACTACTGCTCTTAACTCACAACTCCAATGACTTTGAAATTTTTTCTAGAATACAAGTAGAGTTAAACAGCTTTCTAACAAGCCAAAGAACACATGATTTGGATACATACACAAGGAGATATGACCTCTGCAAGTTTGAGGTTTAATGGAGACCTTCAGCAGGGATAAAAAACAGAGAACACACACTACTTGCAGAGAGTATTGCTCTCAGCTCACAAATCCAATGATTACGAAAATTTACAGGAAGAAAGTAGACAGTAAGAGCTTTCCAATGAGCTATCAAACATGTAATTTGGATATATAATGAGGGAGATACAAGCTCTGCAATCTCTGCATACAAAACTACAGCAGTGTAGAGATACACATATGACTCTCTTGGACATCCCACAAGATCACGACTTTTCTCCTCTTTTTATAGCATGGGAAACTAATCTAAAACCTTCCTAATACATCTAAATTCGTGGTAGACACTTGGATGGAGGTATTACATGACTCAAGTGCTCAAATAAGCAAAGTATTGATGGACTTTGAGAACTAGCCACATCGACCTTCCACTAGGACACCACTGAAGCTCCCTTGTGACTCACTAATTTGACTCACCATGTTCTAGAAATCACGTGGTATTTTTGCTACATTTTATGAATAATATGAGCCTTCTTGAAGTATTTGAAGACTTCCCAAAGGTATTTACATAATTTGAAACTTGTACACTACATAAAACAAATGTTCGCAACATTCTCCCCCTCAAGTTTCAAAGGGTATTTCCTTCATGCCAAGAATATAGTTGAATCTTTGAAGCTTTGGTCCATCCAAGGATTTGGTGAAGATATCTGCAACTTAATCCTTTGTTCCAACAAAAGAAACCTGCACTTCATTGTTCATGGCCTTCTCTCGAACATAATGATAGTGAACCTCTATATGCTTTGTTCTAGCATGAAAAATAGGATTTGAGGTCATATGAATGCTGCTCAAGTTATCCCCATATATTAGTGGTACATCAACCTGCACATTCAAGTCATGAAACAACTTTTTAAACCACATAACCTCAGTAGTAGCCAATGCTAAACCTCTATACTCAGCCTCTGTAGAAGATAAAGCAACTGTAGGCTGTTTCTTTGAACTCCATGTTAATGTCTTGTTTCCTGCTATTACCACATATCCACTTGTGGATCTTCTGTCATCTTTGCTTCCAGCCCAATCTGCATCACTAAAGACTTTAAGAGTTAGATCAGCATCATGACTATAAAATAATCCTTCGTTCATGGTACCTTTCACTGCATGCATATGAGGTACTCTAGGTTCATGCATAAACTGTGACAATACTCCCACTGCATAACATATATCAGGTCTAGTTTTTGTTGCATAAATCAAAGATCCTACCATGGATCTATATACATTCATATCATGCAACTCATCACCTTCCTTTGCACTCAGCTTTACATTACATTCCATTGGAGTAGAAACAAATTTACATTCTTGCATACCAAACCTTTTCAGCATATCACATATATACTTTCTTTGTATCAACCACATACCTTCATCGCTATACGCAATTTCAATCCCAAGAAAGTATCTGAGCAAACCAAGATCTGAAATTTTAAATTCCTTTCCCAAATTACCTTTTATCTCATCAATTGCTTTTGCATCATTCCCTGTAATCAACAAGTCATCCACATAAATGCATACATAGACACACATGCCATCTACATGTTTTACATAAAGTGAAGGATCAGCATGACTCGCTGTGTATCCTTGCAGCATAAGATACTTTACCAACCTTGCATTCCATGCCCTTGGTGCCTGCTTAAGACCATACAATGCCTTCTTTAACCTGCATACATGATTAGGACATTTTGCATCCACATAACCATCTGGTTGTGACATATACACTTCTTCATTTAACTCACCATTAAGAAAGGCATTCTTTATATCGAGTTGATATATATTCCACCTTTTACTTGCAGCTAAAGCCAACAAAGTTCTCACCGTTGCCATATTTGCTACTGGACTAAATGTTTCCTCATAGTCCACACCTTGAGTTTGATTATATCCTTTTGCTATAAGTCTAGCCTTATATCTAGATACACTACCATCACTATTTCTTTTAATCTTAAAAACCCACTTGCAACCAATTACCTTTTGTTTTGGTGTACTTGGAACTAAATTCCAAGTCTTGTTATCCTGTAGTGCTTCCATTTCTTCTCTCATTGCTTTCTCCCACTTTTCATCTCCTTTGGCCTCATCATAACATGTGGGTTCATTTTCCTGCTCAACTTTTGTCATAAAAGCATAATGAGTATTCATGAAAGATTCATAAGTATACCTTTGAGGTTGATTACTTACTCTTGAAGTTCTTCTTACCTCCAATGTAGATGCTCTTCCTTTCTTATTAGGAATCTTTGATGATTCTCCATACTCACATACATCACTAATTTCCTCTCCTTCATCATTAACTTCAACAAGTTTGAGTTTACCTTTACTTTTAACACTTGGAGGTGAATCTTGCCTTAATCTTCCATTGAAAGGTGATCCTCTTTCTTCATCTAAACCACTCCTTTCATCATTTAAACTTCCTGATGGCTGAACTATGCATTCATCTCCTTCAACCACACCTTCTTCATTTTCATCCATGACCTGCAAACAATTCTTATCTGCATACCATGAAAGTAATTCATCAAAGTTTACATCTCTTGACACAACAACCTTATTGGTATGAGGATTATAGCATCTATATCCTCTTTGAGTATCTGCATAACCAATAAATATACATTTTTCTGATTTTGCATCAAGTTTAGATCTCACCTCACTAGGTACATGTACATAACATACACAGCCAAATACTTTCAAATGACTTACACTTGGTTTCCTTCTATGCCATACCTCATATGGTGTCAAATGATGAACTCCAGCAGTCGGAACTCTATTCATAATGTAAACATTTGTGCTAACAGCTTCAGCCCAAAAATAATTAGGCAAACACATATCATTAAGCATGCTTCTAGATGCTTCTGCTATGATTCTGTTTCTTCTTTCTGCGACTCCATTTTGTTGTGGAGTATACCTGCATGTAACTTCTCTTTTGATACCTTCATCATACAAAAAATCAGTAAAAGCTTGAGAGAAATACTCTCCCCCTCCAGATCTTAGCTTCTTAACATACCTTCCTGTTTGCTTTTCGACATATGATTTGAACTTCTTGAAACAATCAAAAACCTCACTCTTATGTTTAATAAAATACACAAATGTCATTCTACTATGATCGTCAATGAATGATACATAGTACTTATTACCAACCAAGGATGCCTCTTTAGTAGGTCCCCACACATCTGTGTGTATGAGATCTAGCAAACCATCACTTACATAGCTTGAATGCTTGAAAGGTTGTCTACTCTGCTTACCCATTTGACATGCTTCACAAAGATGCACCATATGTTGCTTAGTAAGATCAGGTAATCCTTCAACAATCCTCTTCTTTGATAGCTCCTTTAACCTGTGTACATTCATGTGTCCAATCCTTTTGTGCCATAGATCAAGCTCTGCTATTCGATGCATACCATAAGAGAAATAGTTTGTATGATTTGGGTTTACCTTGAATGTAAACAATCTACCTTGTTTTTGACCTCTAGCAATTAACCTCCTTCGCTTTGGATCCTCAATGAAGCAACCTGCATGATTAAATCTCACTTGTAGACCTTTTTCTACCATTTGACCAACGGACATCAAATTCTTAGTGATCGTTGGCACATAAAGTACATCCTTCAAGCAATTTTTCTTGCTCTTATCCTGCATAACAACATCTCCAACCTGCATAATCTTATGTGTTGTAACATCTCCTGTTTCAACATGACCTTTACATGACGGATTATGCATATTAGAAAACCATGAAGCATCATGAGACATGTGATTAGAACAACCACTATCTACATACCATACATCGCTATTGCAATTCATCTTAGTTTCTACATTCATCATAAGAAGAGAATCATAATCATCACTTTTACCTTCAACTGCATAATTTCCTTGTTGTTTACCTCTTCTTGAATAGCCTCCTCTTCGATACCACCTTGATTATTTTCATTTTGATAACAATCTTTGGCATAGTGTCCATACCTTCCACATATATAGCAATTGTTCTTATTATCTTCACTCCTTTGTCTTTGGTTGTAGTTGTAGTAGCCTCTCGTACCTCTAGTGCTTGATCTTCCTCTTCCTCTTGTGTTGAAGAAGCCACTTGAAGTCCTTTGATCATCGCTCCTTCTTCCTCGACCTCTATTTGAACCTCTTCCACCTCTGTTTCCGCCTCTTGATGATCCTACATAAAGAGCTTGCCCTTGAGATCCTTTTTGATTTGAAGTAGAACCATTTAGATTCATCTCCTCCGTGACCATGAGGGCAATAAGTTGATCAAAATATGCTAATTCTCCTCTGACATAAACTGAAGTAATGAAGGGTTTCCATCTCTCATCATCTTTGAGTCCGTTGAGAGTATGTGCAACCAAGTCGTCGTCCTCCACATGAGCTTGAATTGATCCTAGTTGATCTGCAATCTCTTTAACTTTCAATATGTAATCATTGACCGATGTCCTTGTATCTTTCTTTATGTTATTCAACTCATTTTTGAGTTGAATCTTCCTTGCTCTTGTACCTGTAGCATACAACCTTTCCAATGCAAGCCAAACATCTCTACTTGTGTCTAGATCTTGTATGTGTCCTACCATTGAATCTTGAATATTTTGTGATAAAATGAATATAACCCTTTTGTCTCTCTCATTCCAAAGTCTAAACTCCCTCAATTGTTGCTGATTTGGGTCCTCTGGTAATGTGGGTTTGATATATGTGCCGTCAATCAAACCATACAAGCCTCTACCTTGCAAGTATGTTGTGATTCTAAACTTCCATGCTTGATAATTGGTCTTATCAAGCTTCTCTATTTGTGCATGTTGGTCTCCCATAATACAAATGCTAAGCTTCCTCCTTTAAGCCTCCTTTCCAATGTGTGTGATGAGAAGAAATATAATATTTACCTTGTAAATGAGGTATGTGCACCTTTCTTTGCTTGGATGTTGCTTCAGATGCCTCCTTGCAATCTTCTTCTACCTTTGTGTAGTGTTGATGATGAACTGCTTCTTTGATAGCTTCAAATTCTTCGTCAAGGTATGATAACCTTCTCCAAGCCTCCAAGTACTTGCTCTGATACCAATGTTGGAGTTTATTGATCTCCAAAGTACAACTAGAAGTAGGTGAAACCCAACAGGACCTAGTTGACTTTTTCACAAACTTGTATGCACAGACCAATTTTCTTGCAGAGCAAATTTCTCTTTACTCACTTGGATTTTTCCAAAACTGTTTCACACACATAAACTAGACTCTAAGAGCTTTCCAACAAGATATAGAACACCTCAAATGGATAAATACACAATGCGCTATGACCTCTGCAATATGCAGCTTTAATGGAGACCTTGAAACAGAGATGAACCTGAGGACACACATCACTTGCAGAGACTACTGCTCTTAACTCACAACTCCAATGACTTTGAAACTTTCCAGAATACAAGTAGACTTAAACAGCTTTCTAACAAGCCAAAGAACACATGATTTGGATACATACACAAGGAGATATGACCTCTGCAAGTTTGAGGTTTAATGGAGACCTTCAGCAGGGATAAAAAACAGAGAACACACACTACTTGCAGAGAGTATTGCTCTCAGCTCACAAATCCAATGATTATGAAAATTTACAGGAAGAAAGTAGACAGTAAGAATATATATATAGGTTTCAGTTCGCCAATATAAGTGCCTCGAAGTCCGCTACAGGTTTAGTAGAAATCGATAGGGTAGTTCTGTTCAACCTTTTGAGATACAATTATTTTTCTGCATCACGATATTTTAGTCCTTGGCCATGGATGAAAGCAGTGATGTATTCTGCATGTTGGTTGTTGAGGATAAGCATGTTTTGCTTGCAAAAGGACTGTGAAATATTGTGCAAGGTATTAAAAAATGTCCTATTACACTTATAAACACAGTTGTTGAAGGTGATGCAGATGGCATTGAAGATGGTGATATTCTTTAGGTTCCTATTCGTGTTGTGGTTCCTATTGCACCTACTATAGAGCAACTTTATTGGGATGGCACAGAGGCTGATGGCACAGAGGCTCAAGCACATGCATTGATAGCCTTGTATGTCAAACGTACCATTGTTGCTCACATTCGCTCTTACAGAACAACAAAGGATGCTTGGGATAAACTTACCACTTTATACTAGGCAAGGAATGAGGCTCGTGTTGCTTACCTCCAAAAACAGTTGGACAGTGAGCACATGAATGAAGGAGATGTTGATATATATAGGTAGTGATATGTGTGAACACACTAGGACTATCGGGCACTTTTATCCCTCTTCAGGAGGTTTTTCTCCCCTGACTTGTATATACACCTATAGCCCTAATGGGTCACTTATCTTTGTACATTCTAGTGGTAATACATTCAATATTGTGTGTTGTGCTCCAAGCTTCTTCTTCTTCCTTGTGTTGTTTGTGTGCTTTTGCAGACCTAAAACTTCGACAATTGGCATCAGAGCAGGTCACTACTTCATCTAGGGCATTATCGACACCTCTTCGATCATAGTCTTAGAATCACATGAAATGTGGTGTGCATACTGAGGGTGATTAGGAGATCAAAACATCTTCGCTATGTGGTGTCAAAATTGCGATCTAAGCTCATTTTCGCCTCCGAACGCACTATTATAGTGCTTGTGCATGCAATTTTGTCACTTTTTGCCAAATATATAATAGGGTTTGGCTCGCCAATATAAGCGTCTCAAAGTCTAGTACAGGTTTAGCAAAACTCGACAGGGTAGTTCTGTTCAACTTTTTCAGATACAATCAATTTTTGCATCAAGTTATTTTTGTTAGTGGCCATGCTGAAAGCAGCGATGTATTCCGTATGTTGGGTATTGAGGATAAGTTGGATGGTACCAATTACCCATTATGGGCTTATATGATGCATCATGTATTGGTTGCAAAAGGATTGTGGAATATTGTGCAGGGTGTTGAAAAATGTCCTATTACACCTGCAAACATAGTTGTTGAAGGTGATGCAGACGGTGTTGAAGATGACAATATTCTTCATCTTCCTATTCGTGTTGTGGTTCCCGTTGCACCTACTACAGAGCAAATTCATTGGGATGGTAGAGATGCTCAAACACATGCATTGATAGCCTTGTCTGTCAAACGTGCTATTATTCCTCATATTCACTCTTGCATAACAACCAAGAATGCTTGAGATACACTTACCACTTTATACCAGGCAAGGAATGAAGCTCATGTTGCTTACCTCCAAAAATAGTTGGAGAGCAAGCACATGAATGAAGGAGATTCCATGGAGAGTTTTCTGACAAAGATCAAAGATTTGAAGGAATAGTTGATTTTTGCTGATGAAGTCTTGCCTGACAGTTCACTTGTGCAGACAGTCCTGAATGGTCTTCCTGATTCATATCAGAGTTTTGCTTCTAGTCTTTGATTGATGATGAAAGGCAATCCAAATGCCTTAACATTTGAGATTTAGTCTTTGTTCTATTGCAAGAAGATCAGTCTAGGAAGAATAGGTCCATTATGCATGTTGCAGATCAAGCTTTGTTGGCTAGTCAAAAAGGAAAAGGAAAATGGAGCTCTTCTACTAGTTCGCAAAAATCTGCTAATTCTACACAATCAAAGAAGGATGACAGGGACGGGAAGAAAACAGAAAAGCAGAAATTGTTTTGCAAATACTGGAAATGATCATGTCATAAAGACCTATCCAAAACTAGCTGCTAAAGAGGCAAGGAAGAAAGAGGTTGGAATGGTTGTTGCAGAGGCCTCTACACCCAAAACAGAGTCTGCTAATCTTGTGTAGAATGAAGAATGGGCATTTACCACTGCTTACAATTATGACCCATCTTCTCATGAACAATGTATGTCTATAGTAAACTCAAATGTTTGGTACTTTGATAGTGGGGCAACCAAACATATTACCTTGCAACGTAGATTCTTCACTTCACTCAAGCTTGCCCCTATAGGGAATACTATCACATGCCCCAAAAACTCCTCTTATCTTGTCATGGGAGTTGGTAAGATCATTCTAACTACTGCTAATGGTAGTTCTTTTACATTGTCAGATGCTTTATTTGTGCCAAGGATCAAGAAGAATTTGTTATCAGTTTCACCTTTAGCCAAGATTGGATTGGTTCTGAAATTTGTTGATGATAGATGTACAATTCATGATCTATCAAATGGCGATGTAATTATTGCTTTTGGCATTTCATGTCATGGGCTATATAAGCTCATAGACTATGAAAAATCCATGAATGATTCAGCATGTGGAGTACATGATTCTTAGGCTATGTCAGATGCAAAGCTTTGACATGCACCCTTTGGTCATCTAAATTTTGCTAGTTTGCTACACCTACAAAAATTTGAAATGGTGTCCTCTCTGCCCAAACTTGAGGAACCTGGAAAACATGTTTGTGAAGGCTCTATTTTGGGCAAAATGCAGTGTTCCTCATTCCCAAAAGATGGCTCAATTCGAGCTACTCCAAAATAGTAGCTTGTTCACAGTGATGTCTATGGTCCTATGCACACACCCTCTTTTGGAAACTATCTTTACTTTGTGACTTTCATTGATGATTTTTTCAGGAATGCATGGGTATATCCATTTAAAGAAAAGACCGAAGTCATGTGCTTCAAACAGTTTCTACTTTTGGCTAAAAATCTGTCAGCATGTAAAATGGGCACCCTCTGTTTTGATCGGGGGGGGGGGATATATGTCTTTTGACTTTAATGCATTTCTGGCTAAATGTGGGATAAAACATCAGTGTATAGTGCCATATACACCTCAACAAAATGGAGTTGTTGAATGGAAGAACAAGTCTCTCATGGAGCTGGCGAGGTGTATGGTCAAGAGTCAGGCTTTACCACATAGTTTTTGGCTTGAGGCTGTCATGTGTGCAACATATGTACTTAACAAGTGTCCCACCAAAGCATTGCAGTCCATCACTCCATATGAGGCTTTGCATGGCTGTAAGCCATCTATTGCTCACCTGCGTGTTTTTGGTTGTGTGGCATATGCATTAGTGTCTGTACAACATTGCCGGAAATTGGAGGATAAAGTAGTGACATGTATTTTTGTTGGGTATAATTCTGAAAGCAAAGGATATCATCTATATCATCCATAGACTAAATGCATTCTGGTTAGCCATGATGTTGTTTTTGTGGAAGATGTTGTTTATCCTTTACTTTTATGCACTAAAGAGACATCTGTTAGCTCCAAAGATATGTATGATACTTTGCTACCTCTTTTTATAGGTGGACAATCTAGTGCTTGTCCTAATGAGGCAACTTCTCAACCTTTAAAGGTTTTGGATGCAATTTTACATGATCCACTTATTGATGAGAGAGCTGATATTGTCTGATTTTGCATCGTCAGGAATACTTAAGTGATTTTTCACACTTGAAGTTGATCGCAACATAATTATTTCTTTCCCTTGGGGTTATCATCACACGCATAGATTATCTCTTGACTTGAACTTAATTACTTAGGTAGTCTTCAACTTGTCTCGTGCCTATCGTCGCCCTAACTTACTCCTAATACTATGCGTTCTTAGCCTAAGCTAGGAATTGACTGAGGGGGTTTCAAGAGAATTTCCAACCTCAAGTCCTTTGCCTTTTGATTGCTAGTCAAGCCCAGGATGTGCTCGCCCAAGCTCTATGATCACCTTGCTAAAGTTGCTTAAAATCCTTGCTTGCACACCATAGACCTGTGAAATTTTACTATTTAATGATGGAGTTGACCACAATGTATTGACATACGAAAACAACCTTCAACATACATTGAAAAGTATAGACCTTTGCTTTCCTTTTTGCCCTAAAATGTATTCTCACCCCTAGTAGCGACTGATGGTCAACTTAAAAACACCTATACTAGAACTCCACGTATGATTATTACAAAAACAAGTGGATGTCCACGTAGAGTTCTCAACGAGCTTTCCAAGGGGACCAAAATTGTAGCAAACGGAGTTGATATGAAGAAGCTACGGCTAGTCAGGCACTTGGGAGTTGAAACAGGTGAAACAGGCACTCAGGGATAGCTCATAGCATTTTCTAAGGTTTCTTTATGCTCTAATGACCCTTAATTTTCCCAAATTTTGGCAAAAAATAGGCTAAATTTTTTAACCTTAAAAAAAGTGCTACATATGCCTGTCGATAGGGATCGATTGGTCTGTCAATCATGATTGATGTGTCTGTCGTGATTGATTGTTCGATCACGATGGACAGGTCCGACGGGGCTATCTATCATGATTGATTGGTCAATCACGATTGAGACGTGGCATCGATAGACTCAGTCAGTCGTGGGTCAAACAATCGTGGACGGTGTCCGTCATGATGGATATGTCCGTTGGGGCTGTCGGTCGCCATTGATGAGTCAGTCATGATTGACACATAGCACGCGATGGCTCTGTCAATCATGGTCAATTGGTCGTGGACCCTGATGGTCGCGATCGACGTGTCGATCGTGATTGACTGGTCTTTTGGGATCTGTTTGTCGTCATTTGTCAGTCGCAATTGACGTGTCAATCATGATTGAGAGAAAACTGTGGAATTTGAAAAAATTAATCACACATTTAGGATCCTCTAGGCCTAAGCATCATGGTTATGCACTTAGTTTTGCAAAATGTTCAACTGTTTTGTGAGTCACGATTGACAGAAGTCAATGCCTCGAGACCTGCACAGTCAAAGTTTTTACCTACTGGAGCTGGTACAACTGTTGGAGATGCTGATTCCTGCAAAAAATCTCAGAAAACGCACAATACACAATCGCATACAAGTCCCTCTCTCGCTCTCGCACTCAAATGAAATGAGGAGGTGAATGGAGATGGAGGTATATGGTAGCGATGGTGAAGATGATGATGATGGATGGATATGGAGTGTAGAAGTGAAGAAGAAGATGAAAACAAATAAAAGAAAAGCTTACTTATGCTTCCAACATCTCTACTCTACGTCTTACCATCACATGCTTGTCCTCAAAGCTCAATCCTCGGAAACGTCACCAAAATTTGGTGTAGCTCAAGCGTAAGCATCACCTCCTTTACTTATCGATCCGAGAAGACATGAGGATGGTATGAAGACCTTGAGCAAGTGATGCACAAGTGGTGGAAGAGAAGCACACTCACATGCACTCACACACACACAGGTAGAACAAAGAGTGGCACAATGGAAGCTTTGATTACTCAAAAAAGATTACAATTGCTTTAGATTTAGTTCATTCTTTTACTTGCTCTCCCCAAAAAATGAGTCTTCTAGTCCTTTTTATAGTTTTTCACTAGCTTTGGCCCTGTTCAGACTTAGTGTCCGGCCTAGTTAAAAATTAGGTTATAGGGCTTATTTGAGGGCTCAAATGGAGTCTAAAAAATATGAAAATTTATAGGTAGGTACCTCTAATACTCCTCAAGCTCAAGGACTCCTTGAGTTGCACAAAATGGAGCTACAAAAATAGGAAATGGTATTTATAATGAGTGTTAGTGATGAAAATAACTATTTTCAAGGTTTCTCTTGAGAATTTTGACATACATTTCCATCAGTCCTTTCTTTGTTGGCTCCTTTGTCGTCTTGTGCTCCTTGTCTCTTCACCTTGCCATGTACTTCCTTGATGAGTTAGCCCTTGACTTCCAACACAAGCTGAAGCATACACATGATGGAACAGTTGACAAGGATAAGGCTAGGGTTGTTGCAAAAGGTTATGCTCAAGAAAGAGGCATTGATTTTGATGAAACCTTTGCACCTACATGTCGAATGATTACTGTTTGTAGCATCTGTGCACTTGCAACTCATCATGGTTGGAATGTACATCAGTTGGACATTAAAACTACATTTTTGAATGGTGATGTGCATGAAGAAGTGTATGTTTTTCAGCCCGTGATTTTGTGCAGAAAGGGCATGAAAACAAAGTGTACATGTTGAAAAAGGCACTATATGGTTTGAAGCAAGCACCACATGCTTGGTATGAAAAGATACATGCCTACTTGATTGCATATGGTTTTGAGAACAGTCCAACTGAGAGCACTGTATATGTTAAGCATGCAAATGATGTGCTTTTGATCATTATTGTCTACATTGATGATATGCTACTCACTAGTCCTCATGAGAAGCATATTGCGGATTTTAAGGCTGATTTGCATGCCTCATTTGAGATGTCAAATTTGGGGCATTTGCATCATTATTCGGGCATTCCGTTTATGCAAGTTGATGGCGGAATAGCTTTGTGTCAAACAAGATATATTGACACATTATTGTAGCATTTTGGCCTTCAAGACTGCAAACATGTTGCCACTCCTATGGAGACAGGTTTACAATTGAGTCTTCATGATGCTAGAGATGCATTTGATGTTGTTCTCTATCAACAAGCTGTTGGATGCTTAATTTACTTATGCATTTTTCGGCCAAATATTTAGTTTGTTGTCTCACAAATGAGCAGGTTTATGCATTGCTGAGGTGTTAAGCATTGGTAGGTAGTTAAGTGCATCTTTCGCTACTTGAGTTGTACCTAGCTACTTTGATTGTTTTATCCCAAGGGGGAATCACGACCGCCAAATCTACATGCTTCTTTTTACTCTAATTGGGTTGGTTGCTATGACACTTGTATGTCCACCGATGGTTTTTTTCTTCATGCTTGGTAGCTCATGCATATCTTGCTTGAGCAAGAGGCAGCCTACTGTGGCTACTTCTAGTTGCAAGGCTGAGTATAGGGCAGCTTTCATAGTGATTGTTGAGTGTGTGTGGCTCAAACACGTTATGACTGATTTGGGTGTTGGTTAGCCTTTTGCCACCACTATCTTCACTGACAATCAAAGCACATTGGGAGTTGTGAGGAACCTTGTATTCCATGCTCGCACTAATCACATTGAGGTGCACTATCATTATGTCAAGGAGAGGTCCTTTGCTGGAGAGATCAGTTTGGTATATGTGCCCATGCAGAAGAACATTGCAGACCTTTTCACAAAGGCTCTGCCTAGGGAGAAGTTTGAAGTTTTCCACAAAGCATTGGGCTTAATACTTTTGTGGATTGATTCCACATAGCTTGGAGCTTCCTTATACATAAGTGCCATCTTCTTGTTCACTGCATCACTCCTAAGGGGGATTTGTTGGTATATTTGGGTAGTGATGTGTGTGAACACATTAGGACCATCGGGGCACTTTTTTCCCAGTATTGTGTGTTTTGCTCCAAGCTTCTTTTTCTTCCTTGTGTTGTTCACATGCTTCCACAGACCTCAAACTCCATAGCACATCTTTGATCTTTCTATAAGAAAATAATTAAAATGAAAAACTCTTTTGACTCCAATAATGAAACTCGATCAAAATTAAGGATTTTGTAATTTTTATGATGTTTTTTATTTTGGAAAGAAAAAATTGAGTCAAACTCTTATGTGAGGAATCCATGAGAGAAGTTATTTTCTAGGAAACCCAATCAATTGTGAAAAAGCATTATGCCATTGAAATTTTTGGATACTAGCATGTCTTAACACTCTTTGGAAGTTCCATGAAAGTGCCTCTCTGAAATCAACTCTTAGATTACAAAAAAAGTTGGTTAGTTCATCTTTTGGAGTTCACTTCATGTTGAACATCAATATTTTTACAATTGTGTAAAGATTTACATGGGTTTATAAAATAATTATTATCATTTAAACATTCTTCCACTTCTTTTTGTGAGATCAATGCATCCTTTACATACATTTTTTCATTCAATAAGACATGAGTATTTTCATCTTCAATATCTTCAAAGAACGTTAGGTCATCATTAAATTCTTCATTCACATTTTCATCATGACTCTTTTGATGGTTTTCATCACATACTCTTCTACTGCATGCAATTCTTTTCATAAACATCATTAAAAATATGCATGCATATAGATTGTTTCTACACCATAAGCACACATTTTTTTTACTTTCCAATTACAATCCTTACGCATTTCATCAAACTCAAATATATTTCTTTGAAAATGTTCACAATCATACTTTTGAAGATTGAAAACGACTTTCATTACATTTACATAGAAAAGAGTTTGATTAGGAAAAAGAGATTCATGATTAAATTCACTCAAATTATCTTTAAATTCTACTATCCCTAATCCCTTGTTTCTGTCTCTATCAATGTGGTAAAAGAGGGTGATTCATTTTTGTTCGATCATTTGAGAAAAACTAATTTCTTAATGATGTGACAAAGTCACTCTAATTTTTATATTCATATTGTTGAATGCTAGTTCTCAAAGAATCTTTCACTATCCTTGAAAAGTTTTTGGTTCGATCTTCTTTTGGAATATCAACGTATCGAGCTTTGTTTCTATAAAATTGAAGAAATGCATTTATGTTATTACCTAAAAACTCACCTTTTTCTTTCACAATTGAGCCAGACATTAAAAGTAAGTGGTTGTTTCTACTTTCAGAAGCCATGAATTGAGCAAAATAGGCTTGCAATAAAATCTCCATTACCTCTTTTGGGTTACCTTGAAGTTCCTTAGTACAAGAGTTTTTTTTTTTATGATGAAAAAGAAGTTAATGTTCAAAATCTTCCCAATACATAAAACAATAAGCCTTTCAAAAGTAGAGGAAATCCTTTTCAAAACCATCCTTAAAATTTTATACTTTGTATTTTAAGTTTTGATTTTAGGAATGAAAGAGTTTCAAAGTATATTTGGAAGAATTTAGAAAGAAATGGTTGAATGAGTGCAAGGAAAGGAATTTCAAATGTAGTTGAAGAAATGGGAAATGTCAATGAAAGAAAAGGAAAATTTTTGTTACCTTCGAAACTTGAACCTCTTAAATTTTTCACCTTAGTTTAAGAATAATCATTTTAAGATTATCATCAAACATTTGTTCAAGTTAACTTTACTCTCAATCATATACACTCATTTACTATGCTCATTCACTCATACATGCATCCTTTAATATCTTTCTTTCTTTATGTCTTTCTTCTCTTATGCTCACTCAATCTCTTTCTTTTTCATGATCTCGCTTACTCTTCTCTTATTTCACTGCCCTTCCTTTCTCACGTTACTCATCTTCACTTCACTATTTGTTCACTTTTGTCAATCTCTTTTCATAGTTCTCAACTCACCTTTCTTCACACACAATTACTTTATTGAACTCAATTTCATTTCTTAGTTTTCTTTGCTTGTCACTTTCACCCTCTCTTCTTCTTCTTTTCTTACTTACTTCTATTTTGACTTTACACTATCACTTACTCCATTCTTACTTTACTTCACTCTTTTCTCTCCCACCTAATACATTTACTAGTTGCCTTCATATTGTTGAGTGCAAGCCTCGCTACCTTTCTGCCTTTTCTTAGGGTTGTCAATTTGGTCAAGGTCTCCATTACCTTCAATTCTTCTTATTATAGGGTACACATTATCTACTCCGCTTCCTCGCTTTGTCCCCAACTAGTTGTCTACTTTGGTTAAAAGGAGGTCATGTCAAAAGCCTCGTGAAGACATTCCATTGCAACCATTGGCTATTCTTTGGCCCATACTATCACCTTCATCCCTTTCTCTTATCACAATGATAAGATTGAGCTTCTTGATGCGAAGGGGCTACAATAGATATTAGTTCTATTAGGAATGAGATGCTTACAACTAGAATCAGAGTAACATAGAGGTGTGAAGTGCACTTCTTTGGTGGTAATCAACTATGAATTTAATGCATTGAGTAATGGGATTCTAGAGACTCAATAGCTAAACGAGTTTGACAGTAAATATGATTTTGAACAAGTTGAATATCAAATGGTACAATGTATTCTTTCTTTCCATGTTGTTCAATCAATTGGAATCAATATCACCAATGCATGGATCATTTGTGCACGGGATTGTGGTTGATTATATTGGAATATTTTCTTTTCAAATACTCATGTTCATTGACAATGCACTTGCATCAAAACTAGGATCACGCATCAAAAATGTCCAAACATCCACAATATTCATGGGAAGAGTTCTAGTCTTGATATGTCTGGCAGTAATTCTTTATCCCTTTCTTTGGGTGTGGACTATTAACAACATTGTATGATTTACAAATGCAAGAGATTGTATTAACGAAGGAAAGAAATGGGGTTTTCTTGTATGCCTGCTTCTGAGTTACTATGGTTTGATTTGCATTGCATGCTTATCAAGTACACCTTCATTAAGCTTCATAAGGATCAAATCTCTTTGAATGGAAGGTCCTACTAAATCTTATTAGAGTTCCTCATAGAGTTGTTGAAGGAGGAGATACTAGACATGGTGCAAGAAGAATTTGGCTTGATACTGGGAAATATCATCCTAGACTATTTTTAACTCAAAATCAAAGGGAAGTAGTTAAAGGATTGATTCCCCAACTTCCAGAATTTTCCTAAAGGGGGTCCCTATGGATTGCAGGGAATGTTTGATTTTCTTAGAAGAGTTCCATGCTAGAAGAAAGTTTCAAGGACTACCATGTGCCCATAATTTATTGCCTACTGTTGAAGTTGTAGCAAGAGAAGACCCAAACCCTCACCACCTTGCATGGAAGCAAGAAGGAAGGATCAAGAGTGACTCTCCTCTCATCCACCCTTACCTCCATCATGTTTAAGCCATTGGCCATCAGCCCCATCCTATGCCATATGCTTGAAAACATGGAGGATAGGGAGTGAAGGATCCTAGTCTATGAGTAAAATACAAGCAATGCAACTACTCTAATCACACAAAGGAGAGACATGCATAGGCACACACACACACCTCACTCTCGCACACTCACAAAGACACAATACATAACTGTAAATAGTCTTTGAGTAAAAGAGAACATTTTTCCATTCATAAGAGATATTACATGAGAGCACGTCTACCAAAAGCCCCCCCCCCCTTTACAAAAATGAGCCTCTATATATAGGCTAAGCACATTTCCCCATGTGCTTCTTTGAAAAGTAAAAAAGGGAGCATGTGTGTAACTACCATATCTTTGGCAAATATTCCTTTTGTAACAAACAAATCCCAAGAAATATAGGTGTGGGATTTTTACGTGTGTTCTCTCATATGTGTACAAGAGAGGTGGGTTATTTACAAAGCTTCTCTACCATAGTATTAGAGAAATATCAAAAAGTATCCTAAGAGGGTGTTTTTATGTGGAAACTCTAAGTAGATACAAAAAAGGGGTATTCTTATGATCTAGGGAGGGTTCCTATGCACAATTGAAGATGTGTGCATACCCTACAACCCAACACTCTCCCCCCTAGACTTTGTCGCCCTTGACAAAGCTAGGAAAGAGGAACATTCACAGCTGAACTGTTCCAAGCTGGAGTCTTCAATTCTGAAAAGCTTCAGGTCTTCAAATCTGCAATTCTTCAGTCTGCAAACCTTCAGGCTGCAAGTCTTCCGGTCTTCATAATCTTCAAAATACAACACTTCAATCTTCCAATCTGCAAGCCACCAGTCCTTCCTTCGATCTGCAAATCTTTAGTCTTTAGAGTCGGGCGACACAATCCCCATGGGGGGCAGTCAGTCCAGCATATATTTCAACTATGCTGTCCTTTGTAAAGCTGGAAATGCCTTCTCAGGTAGCTCCCAAAACTGAATGACATGCATAAAGCAAGTAGATTGCTTTTAAAAATGAAATAGACAATAAAATTTGACTCCTAATTTAGTTTCCACTTTAGGGAGCATCAAGTCCTTCAAGACTTGCTCAACTAGAGACAAGTCCCCATGAAGAGCTACCTGTTCCGGCAATCCACAAATTAAAGCTCAACAGTCCAAAAGCCCAAAAATTCAAATTTCAACCACTTTCAACTAAAATCGTTCCTATGTGCAGGTCTTGATTCTTGTAATAGACATTCCAAGGTTAGCACAACCAAGACCTCACTCTCCACGTACCCTACTGTCAATTAGAAGACTTAAAACATATTTTTTTGAAGAACAATAATCCCTGTGCTTTTGAAAAAGAGCTATTTGGAAAGCATTAAAAGGTAAGTGGATTCATTAGTGCATAGTGTCTAAATATTTTGTTAAGGTTTTGTAAAGATAGAGGGATGTATGGCAATGTGAGTGTTTGCGAGACATAACAGCCCTATGAAAAACATTCAAAACACCATATAAATGCACAGAGATGTTTATGCATGACACCAACAAGGCACATAAGATACTCAATCCTACTTTGGCAGTAAAACAAACCCAAAAGATCCTATACAAAACAAAACACTGGTAATTTAAACAATCAAGACAGATCATTCCATTATCAAATTTCTTTGATATGCCCTTCGAGTGATAGCAAGAAGTGTGGCAAAAATCACTGCCAACCCCCAAGTGCCTTGGTACAAGAGCCTTCAACCTGAAGCACAAAACAGAGAAGCCAACATAAATAATGCATTTCAAATTTCCCTCTGAGATCGAAGAGCTCAATAATGTCTTTCAAGCATCATGCCACCCATTGGAAAAGTCACACAGCTGGTCATCACGTCATTGGGAGCACCAGGTCTGTAACTTTGCAACACACAGAACACCACCCAACTTTGGGTATTCGAACCTATGGGTATTCACAATAACTTGTCCTTAAGGTAGCTCCGAGGAATTCCCAAAACCTGAAAAGATCTCGAAAACATAGTCAAGAAATTTTTTCATTTACCCAATCATTCATCATGTTCATATGTTGGTGACCCAAGAGAAAACAATATGGACTACGCCCAAATTATGAAGCAAAAGTAGGTGTGACCAATTGCAATGTGAAAAGTAAGCTAGATGTAGCTCTTTGGAGTGCCTCATAAATGATTACTGAGTGATTTGAACACATAATTGTGCCCTTCATATATAGCTATGAGGTATATAAAATTATGAAGCACATGTTTGCTTTGAACCACCATCTCAAGTCAACACATGAATCAAAGAGAAAAAATGAGGAACTTATTACGCATGGTTTTCAGATGTACACGTGGATAAAATCATGTTGCATAAGTTGGTGAGCAGACACATGAACATTTTAGGGACCAATATTCTCAAATAAATTCATCATGTGGACACAATATCAATGATTGCAAGTGGACCAAATAAATCAACATTGGACCATGATAGAGTGATCTACAAATAGTCATATTTACCAAACATATGTCCTTTCCCTAAACATCCACGTGTATATTAAGCTCCAGAAAGGATGCCACTATTCCAGCTTAAACCTATGCAAGTTTTTTGAGTGATGAGCCAGGAAAACAACAATTCCCACCGACTCGAAATCGTGCTAGAAAATAAAACTTTTTGCCACAGAGATCGACATCATCATAACACACATGTACCTATAAATCATGCACACCCTGATAGTAAAATTAAACAACCAATGAGACTTCTCTGATTTTCCATGCATTCGTTCATATCAGAACCACCCATGAAATTTTGGTGAGGACAAGATCTTGTGCGATTCAACTGAGCATAGAAGCAAAAGAATAGATTTATCACCTTATGTTATGAAAAACCACATTGGTGAAACCATCTTGGAAGTTCCTTATAAGGCTAAAACCTTTTCCAAGCCATAACAAGAAGAGTAAGAAGAGCTCCTCATAGAGCCAGAACATGTGCTTTTATACCTTAAACATCTGCACTCCTTTCCCACTTCCCACGAAGTTAATTCCAAAGAGTATTGGAAGTGATCGATAAACAAACATGAGAGAGACGTAGTGCATTTCAAGTTTGTAGTACCGATTAGGGGAAACGAAAGACCTGTGTGTAGGAAAATACATAAGGCCAAAGAACAATACCAATAATGTGCCACGTGAAATGGTGCAATCTTCCCTACTAGCCATATGCTCCTTCTTGGGCTTATGCAGACAACTCTAATGTGATAAAGAGGATAGTGAGGATAGTGGCAAGAAGGATATCAACTACCATTCCTGTTGGAGTAGTACAAAGGAAATAGGTAGGAGCTTGGATTATCTAATAGTTCATTACAAAGACAACCACCTTCGATGACATGGTTGATGCAAGTTTAATAGTTAGAGCCGAAAAGTGTGAGTGATCATAATCAAATCATGCTTCAAAATGTCCTACTGTAATGAGAGCATTTTCACAAAATTGACCAGCAAAAGCCCATTATCACTCTATAAATAGGAGAGGTGAACAAAACACCAAATCAAATGAACAATCGAGCATATCCAAAAGTAATGTTATCAACAAAAAATAGCACATCAGTTAACATTTTAGCATTGTACCACATTGATAGTGTTGTGCACCAGCTTATCAAAACCTTGGTTCACTAGCAAGATTCACATCATGGTACCATCTAAAGAGATCCGAGGACAGCAATTGCGGAAGTAGAGAGTGCATGCATGACTCCCTAGACAGCAGGCCTTAGTCATAACAAATGAGGATTCAAAATTTAAGTTGAGAGGTAAGCCATCTATGGCTAAAAACATTTGATTAAACGGGTTGTAGTTTGGGAGAACCATAGCTTAGAAGTTACAAGTGTCAAAGTCGTCATTACAGAGAGACAGTTTCAGACATAGGTACATTGTCTGAGTCATTTTTCACAATCTACTCAAGCATTTGAGGATTTTTAACTTGGAGAAGATGCGCAACCTCTAGGCGACACATTCTACAAAGTTTTATGAAAAACTTTACACGAATGATCAATCAATGAATGATTAATGTGAAGCAGACTTTTTCTGAGAAGTGATTTTTCACAGTTGATCAATTTCTTGATAGTTTGGTGATTGTTCTTTAACATCAAGGATAGCTTGTTCTTTTGGAGATTAACACTCTCCATCAAATGGGAGGTCAATCAAGAGCATTGAAGCTCATTTGGGTGCAATGAAAGAAATTCCAGAGATGATATGCATTAAGAAAAACATTATTTGACTTTTTTTTTTGAAATTGAAGAGAGAGAGCGATAAAGGAGGGTATCCAACTCCCTATCCAAGGCAATCACTTTGTACAAGAAATGTCAGTGGTGAGAAAGTTGTGCAATATGGGTGTGTGTGGAGGTGTGTATATGTGTATAAGAGAGAGAGAGAGAGAAAAGGGGGTTAGGGGATGTTTTTGTGAAACCACCAAAATGAACATAAACTACACTATTAAAAACAAGAAATGGGGAGCTAATGGCCTAATGGAAGGGTGAACGTGCCATGCCAGAACTCAAATCCTATGCAATTGAGCAAAAAAATTGCAACACAATACTTTACCACAGCTCTCCAAGTGATGAAAGGCTGAACATCCCCGACAACGGTGCCAAATAATGTTGAAGTTGTAGCAAGAGAAGACCCAAACCCTCACCACCTTGCATGAAAGCAAGAAGGAAGGCTCAAGAGTGCCTCTCCTCTCATCCACCCCTACCTCCAACATGTTCAAGCCATTGGCCATCAGCCCCATGCTATGCCACATGCTTGAAAACATGGAGAATAGGGAGTCAAGGATCCTAATCCATGAGTAAAATACAAGCAATGCAACTACTCTACTCACACAAAGAGAGACATGCATAGGCACACACATACCTCACTCACACACTCACAAAGACAAAATACATAAATTTAAATAGTCTTGGAGTAAAAGAGAGCATTCTTCGATTCATAAGAGATATTACATGGGAGCACATTGACCAAAATCCCCCCTCCTTTACAAAAATGAGCCTCTATATATAGGCTAAGCACATTTCCCCACGTGCTTCTTTGAAAAGTAAAAAAGGAAGCATGTGTGTAACTACCATATTTTTGGCAAATATTCCTTTTGTAACAAACAAATCCCAAGAAATATAGGCGTGGAATATTCATGTGTGTTCTCTCATATGTGTGCAAGAGAGGTGGGCTTTTTACAAAGCTTCTCTACCATAGTATTAAAGAAATATCAAAAAGTATCCTAAGAGGGTGTTTTTATGTGGAAACTCTAAGTAGATACAAAAAGGGGTATTCTTATGATCTAGGGAGGGTTCCTATGCACAATTGAAGATGTGTGCATACCCTACAACCCAACACCTACATTGACAAGTGGTTGAGGCTCAACATCAAGTGCCCTCGATGTCAATGTTTAGTTTTCCCTAATTTAGACCTTTGTCCTTGTCAGTGGTAGCTTTCAAAGGCATCCAAGAGTTGCAAGCATTTATTTCGGGGGTGATGCAACTGATCAGAACAGAGTATACTAGTTGTGATGCATGCTTCAACATGTTTGCATGAAGAAGTGAGTAAGAGTAGCTCTTACACATAATTTTTCCTCCAAGCATATTCATCATGATTGGTAGCTTTCACTAGAGCAATTTCAACTTCAGGTGATCATGTGATCCCGACTTTCATAATGGAGATAATTGTCTCATTTTTCACGATTCCTAGAGTCTTCATGAGCATGCCTTGTTCCACCACTTATACAGATTGAGGACTATAAATCTTCTTAAAGTAACCTTGCAACTCACATGCTTCTGTTGTTTCTTTCGGTTAAGGGATCTAGTAGGCCTCATATGACCATGAATGTAGCCTATAGATTCACTCAATTTCTTGGTTTGTCACTACCATTGTGACAAATTGCAACAAAAAAACCCATTGTCATTGAGATTTTCTCTCCTCTCTCACTTGTGAAGGACTACAGGAAACACATTTGGTGAAGGTAGCTAAAATTCCATGAGAATTCCAACATGCATCAAGGATGTCAAAGTCACATAAAAAGTTTGGAAGAAATCAAGAAAGTCCATGATAGTGGTCAAAGCTTGTCAAATTTTGGAAATTATGGCAAAAGATTCATTGTCACCAAATCACATGAAGATTCATATACTTGTAAAGATTATCAAAGGCAATCAATAACCTGAAATTCACCTGTAAATGGATTTTCTAGCACATTGATATGCCCATGTGCATTTTATAAAAATATATGTTTTCCACTTAGACCTTATAAACTCTTGTATATTATTTTTTGTTAAACATATGCTATGGTATATATAAAGATCATGTGAGTCTAAATATTTGAAGAAAGTTTGAAGGCTATCAAAGCTTTCTATACATCTTAATGCCACCTTGAAAGCTTTTGAATGGAGTCAGAATTGTACAAGGGAGATTCAGATGGGAGTTTTTGTTGCATATTTTTTAAGGAGATATTTAAAAACATAGCCCTACAAAGTTTCATCCTCATCAAAGCATATTTGGAGGGTCAAAGAGCACAAAAGCTAGTTTTCAAGGTCATCACTGTTTTCTAGATTAAGCAAATTGAAGGCTTGAAGGACCGTCACATGGTGAAAGCTGATTGATCCATATTGTACAATCAGGATGAGCTCACATTCAAGGATGGAGATGCACCAAAGCTTAAAATAAGGATCCATGAGTCTTTTTCATTGGATAATTCCTAATTTGATGGCCAAGAGAACTAATGCAAAGTTCTTGCAAAGAATGGCAGCTAATCCTATCCAAATCCATATCAACATTGATCCAATGGTCTAGATCTACCCATATCCAAGGATGGAGAATGAAAGCATCTTTTTTCTCTTCCTTTATCCTAGATTTGGTAAGAAGAATCAATTCTAGCCACCCATTTGATGAATCCAACTGTTGTAACAAAACTAGTTGATCCTAGGGTTAAAAATTCATTTCTCCATGATCCAAGGGCCTATATTCATTCAAAAAACTATAAAAGCCCCCCTCCAAACTCATGAAAGACCATTCTTAAGCGCCCATAGGACCTTGCTAGCACATGGCTTCTTTGTGACAATCAATGGTGATTATCCTCAATTGAGTGTGTGAGGATCCAAGATGGGCTAGTAAGAGCATAGGTCCTAGATTCAAATTCAAGTTCGACCTCTAAACTAGGATAGACTGATAAACTCAATGTTTCTCTCTCTTTGCTCATCCTCAGTGGAGCATGTGCGTGATTTAGAGTTGGTTTTATTGGTCTTATACTTCTTTAGATAAACATTGCATTCCTAGGTAGATATAGGATCATTGAAGTGGTTCCTATCCTCTCACATCTGGCATTTAGTTGAGCTATCATTATGAGAGGATCATGTAGACTACATTTGATTATTAGATTGCCTAGCTTGATGTACCATGACACTCATATACATGTATTGCATTACAATCTTTTTTTATTCACGTCATCTTGTCTCCTAAGTCATTTTACATATCTACTTTCAAATCTTTCTATATATGAAAAGGCTCCATAACTTTGCGTTGAACTGGTGAGGATTTTCTATTGAGTTGTGAGGATAATTCTTTTCCCATTCATAATTTATGTCCCACATGCATACACACTTTCCACAAGCATCCATGCATATGTATTAATATTAAAAGTATTTAAGAAGCTCCTTATGAAACATTCTTCCTTTTAAGATTGATTCATGTGTATGTCTATTATTGATCTTGAAAGTGTACAACAAGTTCCTTTTGGACCATTCTTTCTTTTAAGATTGATTCATGTGTATGGTATTTTAGTAATATCATCATTCATGTTCATGCATTTATCTTGCATTCATAGATTCACATTCCCACACTTAAATAATCACATCTCTTCTCTCTATACCAAAATTCAACTTCACTTTCATATCCCTATTACATAAACCTTTCAACACTCATTAGCTTTATACACCCTGCGTGTTTTGCGATCGGATCGAATCTACCCGGATTGCGATCACTTCCACATTATGAGTTTAGGAGAATAAAATCTTGGGAGTCACCAATAGAAGATCAATCTCTTATTTCTCACATATCCAATGAAGAAGAGAAATGAAAAAGAGATAAAAATGTAGCCTATGAAAGAAGAGTGACTCGAAAACAGACCTCAGAGGGAATAGAAACCATCATAGAGTAAGGGGAAACATCATAACCCAAAGATAGAAACAAGAATCACAATCCAATGAAAAAAAATAAGATAAACAAAAAGGTAAGAAGACAAAGCCCAAACAAACACAACCAAAGCCTTTAGAGAGATAAGAACAAACAAGACAAACTAAGGAGCAAACACAGGAAGGTGAAAAAAAAACAAGATCTTGAGCAAACACAAAAGAAACCAAAGAGAAAACCAAAAGCAATCTTGATTTCAAAAATTGCGAGAAAAATAGATCTTATGGAGATTTTAGATGACATTTTTCGTAAGAGTTAAGTTCCATGTCTTCAAAACATGTTTTCTCTATTGCAAAGCCTATTTTTAAAGATAACTTTATCAGTCTAATTAAAACGAAGAGGTTTTTGCTTAGTCTAGATACCGATGTGCAAGATTCTCTAGATCAAGATCAAGGTATGAATGAATCCTTAAGCTTTGATTAATCTTATGAAGAGGACCTTGATGATGATAAAGTAAATGTTAATAAAAATTTCTTAGGACCTATTCAACATGACCATGAAAATCATGAAAACAATCCTAAAAGTCACTTTTTTTTTTGATCTAGAGGTACATTAGAGATGCATGACAAAATAGGCAATAATAAGAATTCTATCGTTGTAAATGCATTAGTAGATTACAACTCTGAAATCAATGTGATTTTATGAAAATTCTATGATAAGTTTCGATGGCCCATACATAAAGATTGTGCATGGCATATGAGAAATGCACATAATGGAGTAGGCACCTTGTATGGAGCTTGTGCTAGCATTCCTATATCCATAGGAGGAATCACAAAAGAATTTCACTTCTTTATTCAAGATAATTGCTCCTATGAAGTTCTCTTAGACTAGTCATTTATTTGTGAGTTGTATGGAAATTAAAGCCATGGATGATGGATCTACCTATGCTAGAATTAAGTCTAAGGATGGAATGCAATCACTTCAAGTCATGGTGGTAGAAGTAAGTCATCCTAGGAATCGATTGTCAAGTATAAAGAAGCCTATTGTTACTCACGATCACAGGCATGTTTGTAGTGATTGTGCACCTCAATTCATGTTTGGAGCCACATATGATCAAAAGTTAAGATAGAATCCATTTTTAGGCGGGACAAAAGTGCACATTGGTTTGATAACACTCAACCAACCAACCTAAGCAATATTTTGTCAATTTATTTTCCACATTCTAGATTCAATTTTCTTCATAAGTGTCAATTATTCAAATATTTTATCCAAAAAACCTAAAAAAAAATATAGAACTAATAAAATCATGGAACATGATGAGAACATTGAGCATGTGATTTAATCTTCTCATTGTTTCACTACTCTCAAGGAGTTGGAGTTATGTCTTGAGAAAAATTCTAATTCTCATATTTTTCTTATTTCTTCCCTTGATGAGTATACTCTAATCCAAGAGTATGCTCTCAAAGTTGACAAGTCCTCAAAATTGAACCAACACATGATGCCTTAGTCAAACAAAGAACAAGATAGTAGACAAGAAAATCAAACCCATAGATAAGCTATTATCCCAAGTAACAAAAACGTTGTTGATGGTTACAATTCTTTGGAATAGGAAAAACATAGGACATACATTCATGTATGAGACAATCAAACAAGTGAAAATTAGTAGAGTAGTGACTTTCTTTTGCCAATAGAGAGAGAGAGAGAGATAAATTTGAGAGAGTGATACGTATCCATGGAGAAGTCTTTACTATGTATCCTCATGAGATAGGTTGCACAGATCCTAAGCTAGTTGCACCCCATGATTATCTTTATTGTTCCACATATTCCATGGAAGCTTCACCGCATACCAGTTCTCAAAGGCTCACTTGCCTAAGCTAATGAGACTACTTATAGAGAAGATAAGCATGAGAATTTCATAGCCATCTTTTATACCTTACGTAAATAGATGGTTCATTATGGCTAAAAAGAGTGGGAAACTAAGTTTTATTCAAGATCTCTAATCCATCAATAAAGTCACCATAGGGAATGTAGGAATAGGACCCATTGTAGATGAGTTAAATCATTTTCTAGGAAATTCTATCTATTCAACGGTTGATTTGTATTTTGGGTATGAACAACTCCAATTAGCAATTAACAGTCATGGCATAACCACAATGAAAACTCCTTTAGGCTTAGCGCAGATGTGTACTTTACCTCAAGGAGCGACTAATTTTGTGGTCGATATCATGAACGTTATAAATATGGTCTTACATGACTTTATCCCTCATATAGCTATGATGTTCATTGATGAAATTCCAATTGAAGGGGTGTGAGGAACATGTAAAGACACTACTTTAGATTCATCTGGATGTTGTAAATGTTTTCTTGACCATATCTCTCATTATGAACGAATATTTCAATGATTATAAGAGGTAGGTCTCACATTCTCCATAGAAAAATCTATTGTTGGTATCAACGACATTCTCATTGTTGGACATTTATGTGATCACTATGGTCAAAAGCAATACCCACAAAAAGTTTATGCTATTAGTAAGATTTTTGAAACATGTAACAATATGAGTGAGGTACGTAGATTTCTTGGTGCCTCCATCTTCTATGTTATTTGGATCACACACTTTGCTCATGTTTCCATTGTCTCTATGACTTGTTGAGAAAGAGATAAAACAATACTTGGACTGAAAAACACACACAAGCTATGTGTAAATTGAAGAAATTGTTGCTTGAAGCTCCCATCTTAAGTGTGTAGACTAAAATTGTTATATTGACTATTGATACTAGTTCTATTGGTATAGGTTGGATCATAATTCAAGATAGTAGTGAAGGGAATAGATATTCAATTAGATATAGGGCTAAAACTTTACATGAAACACAATGGAAGTATCCACAAATCAAACAAGAACTATGGGATATGATAACACCTTTAAAAATGGATAATGAATATTTCGTAGGTGCAAATGTCAAAGTTAAGACTGATTATTTGCCTCTCATTGGAATTATAGCTAATTGTTCATCTCTTGATATAGCCATGCTTAGATGGATCTTATATATTAAATTCATAAATCCCGAGTTAGTTCATATTTCAAGTGATTCAACTTCAGTTATTGATATGTTTCAAGAGATAGATTTGATTATGTTCTTGAAAGTGATCTAATAAAGAATGTGACCTTAATTGACTATATTCCACATATATATGACTATTAGCAATTTCGTGAGTCTGAGTACAAAGATGAATGGAGTGATATAAGAAAGTATTTGAGTATACTGCAACCATTACCTAGCTGGAAAATGAGTAGATTCCATAACATTAGGAAACAAGCTTATAGTTTTTTCCTATATGATGGTTTCTTTGGAGACATGCTAAGGGCAAGGTTAAAATCCACAATGAGTCCTAGGAAAACAAGGTCCTCAATTGCAAGTCATGAAAAACATGCATGAGACATTATGGGTGGGTCATAAAGGATTGTTTGGAACATATGAAAAAATTAGAAGTACCTATTATTATCCTAGGATATATGTTGAGATTAGTAACTATGTTTCTACATGTTCTGCTTCTCAATTTCATTCATCAATCAAACATAGAGATCCTTTGCATCCTACTTATCCACCTTGTATTCACTATAAGTGGATAGTAGATATTACGACTATGCCTAAAGATATTGAAAAAATGTGTTACATCGTACTTGCAAGAGAGGAATTAACTAATCATGTGGAGGGACATTCATTATGCTCTAAGAACACTTATAATATTTGTAAATTCTTGCTTGAAGATGTCATAAGTCGCTTTGGGTACATAGAGAAAGTAGTTGTCGATCATGGAGAGTTAGATGCGAGAGAAGCTAAAGAAAGTCTTTGAACATCACGGTATTTGTTTGTCTCTCCCTACTCCACATAGTCCAGAGGTCAATGGTAAAATAGAGAGATAACATCAACCTATTGTGAAAGCCATCTCTAAAGCATGTAAGAGTGACAGTAAAAAATGGCCTAGATACTTACCTTTTGCACTTTGGGTAGTTAAAATGACATGCACATGTACCACAGGATATATGCCTGTTGAACTCATATACTTTAAAAAACCGTTGTTTCTAATTCAGTCCCATATTTTTGCATGGTCAAATTTACCTTGATCTAAAAACATTTCTACTGATGACTTTTTGAGTTTGTGCATTAAATAGTTAGAACAAGGTAAATTAAGACTTGATGATGCCATTGAAAAACTAAAAGAATCTAGACTAAAGAACAAGCTTTATTTTGATAAAACTCATTGATTGCATCCTAAGCCGATTAAAGTAGGAGATTGAGTGCTAATTTAGAATAATACATTTGACTCTCAATATAATGCACGCAAAAAACTCACTCAACGATGGTTTGGACCATACACTGTATCAAAAGTCAACAACCATGGTATGTATACTCTTTGTGAATTAAATGGTATTTCATTAAAAACTTTGATTGTAGATAAAAGGATAGATCTATTCAAGAAACATGATAATGACGATTACATCTTGGATGAGGACATTGAAGAAGATGACAACAACAAGGCCAAATCATAAATAGATGTATCCACTAAAAAAAATAATACTAATTTAAGAAAAGAAAAGCAAAATAAATAAATAAATATATATATATATATATACATATACATATACATATACATATACATATACATATACACATACACATACACATACAGATACACATACACATACACATACACATACACATACACATACACATACACATACACATACACATACACATACACATACACATACACATACACATACACATACACATACACATACACATACACATACACATACACATACACATACACATACACATACACATACATATACACACACATACACATACACATACCACACACATACACACACATACACATACACATACACATACACATACACATACACATACACATACACATACACATACACATACACATACACATACGCATACCCATACGCATACGCATATGCATACCCATACCCATACGCATACGCATACCCATACACATACCCATACGCATACGCATACCCATACGCATATGCATACGCATACACATACGCATACGCATACACATACGCATACACATACACATAAACATACACACACACACACACATATATATATATATATAATATATATATATATATATATATATATATATATATATATATATATATATATATATATATATATATATATATATATATATATATATATATATATATATATATATCAAGTTCATGTTGCTTTGTTTCTTCAAGTTCATTCCAATTTTTTCCGAATTCTTGCTTGTTACCAATTTCATATCATGCATGTTTCTTTTCAATCTTTGCATTGCACGGCATATCCATATCACTTGAGTCAAAAGGGCAAATGATGATTTCTTTACTTATTGTGAAAAATTTTTTCTCAACTAATAATGTGTCTACTAAGAAATTGACTATAATCTAGGATTATGAAAAGATAGAGCATGAAGTTTTGGATGTTTATTTTGATAATATGACTTTCATATATAAACATGAACATGTATCCTATATCAAAATCATACTTGTTGAAGTCCCAAATCTTGCTACTGCATGTTTCTAAATCCTTAATCCACCTCACAACACTTAGATCATGGTTTAAACGACTTTTCTCTGATATCAAAGAGGGTGTACCTTGTATTTTGGTTTTATCTTTCCTTGAAAAAAGATAAGCTACCATCTGTTATTGAGAAGTTTACACTTTCTTCCATCCCAAAAAAATGAGAAAGTTTATACTTTCTTCCATCCCAAAAAACTGAGAAAGTTTACACTTTCTTCCACCCCAAAATTTGAATGTAACCATAAAGTCATTCAATCATGAAGAAGCAACAAAAAGATAGCAATTCAAATGAATCTAAGGAGGCATAGAAGAATAAAGCATGTGTTATATAGGAAAAATTTATGCATTAGTGGAGTTTAGTTAGATTTCCTTGCATGTAATTAGAGAAAGAGCATATAATGAAAGAATTTGATGTTAGGTACTTGTTTTTTTTCAAAGATATTAGAGTGATGCTTTCGAAGGAATCGTAGGTTTAATGGGTGCAAACGTAGTTGAGATTTTCTCCTCTCTCACTTGTGAAGGCCGTTAGGAAACAATTTGGTGAAGGTGGTCAGAATTCCCCTAGAATTCTAAGATCCGTCAAGGTATCAAAGGGAGTTCACAAAGTGGAAGAAATCAGAAAGTCCATGGTAGTGGTCAAAGTTGGTCAATTTTGGAGATTAGGATAAAAGATTCATTGTGACCAAATCACATGAAAATTCCTATACTTGTAAAGAATATCAAAGGTAGTCTATAGCTTGAAATCACCTGTAAATGGATTTTCTAACAAGTTGATATGCCCATGTGCATTTTGTAAAAATGTAATATTTCCACTTAGACCTTGCAAAATCTTGTATAGGAATTTTTGTTAACCATATGTTCTGGCATATATAAATATTGATATATTTTGGTAGTGATGTGTATGAACACACTTAGGACTGTCGGGGTCCTCTTTTTCCTTTTTAGGAGGTTTTTTCACTTGGCTTGTATATACGCTTATAACCCTAATGTTCACTTATCTTTGTACATTCATTTGGTAATACATTCAGTATTTTATGTTGTGCTCCAAGCTTGTTCTTCTTCTTTGTATTGTTTGCATGCTTTTGTAGACCTCAAACTCTAAAAAATGGTATCAAACCAGGTCACCGCTTCATCTAGGGCATCATCGACACCCTCCGTTCATAGTCTCATAATCGCATGGAAATTGGTAAGCATACTCAAGGCAATTAGGAGTTCAAAAGGCTTCACTATGTGGTATTGAAATTTAGATCTAAGCTCATTTCAGTCTCCAAGTGCACTATTGTGGCGCCTCTACACGTAATTCTATCCTTTTGTGCCAAACATATATACATGTTTTGGTTTGCCAATATAAGCATCTCAAAGTCTACTACAGTTTTAGCAAAGCTCAACAAGGTAGTTCTTTTCAGCTTTTTGAGATAGTCATTTTTTTGCATCAGGGTATTTTAGTAAGTGTCCATGGCTGAAAGAAATGATGTGTTCTGTATGTTGGCTATTGAGGACAAGTTAGATGGTACCAATTACCCATTGTGGGCATATATGATGTATCATGTATTGGTCACAAAAGAACGATGAAATCTTATGTAGGGTGTTGAAAAACGACCTAGTACACCTCCAAATATAGTTATTGAAGGTGATGTAGATGGCGTTGAATATTACGCTCTTCGAATTCCTGTTCATGATGTGGTTCCTACTGCACCTACTATAGAGCAACTTTGATATAATAGTAGAGATGCTCAAGCGCATACATTGATAGCTTTGTTTGTCAAACGTGCCATTATCCCTCATATTCGCTTTTGTAAAAAAAAAAAAAAGAAGTTTAGAATACACTTACCACCTTATATCAAGCAAGAAATGAGGCTTGTGTTGCTTATCTCCAAAAACAATTGGAGAGTGAGCATATGAATGAAGGAGATTCTATGGATAATTTTTTGACAAAGATCAAAGATTTGAAGGAACAATTGATTTTTGTTGATGAAGTCTTGCCAGACAGTTCACTTGTGTAGAGTGTTCTGAATGATCTTTCATATTTATATAAGAGTTTTCCTTCTACTCTTTCGTTGATGATGATGGGCAATCCAAATGCCTTAATATTTGAGGAGTTACTCTCCATTTTGTTGCAAGAAGATCAGTCTAGGAAGATCAATTCAAGAAGATCAATCCGGGAAGAACGAGTCCATTATGTGTGTAGCACATCAAGCTTTCTTAGCTAGTGATAAGCAAAAAGGTAAATGGAGCTCATCTATTAGTAAGGAGAAATCATCTAATTTTGAACAATAAAAAAAGGAAGACAAAGATGAGAAGAAATAAAAAAAGCAAAAATTGTTTTGTAAATACTATAAAGGAAATGATCATGTCATAAACAATTGTCCAAAATAGGCTACAAAAGAGACAAAGAAAAAATAGGTTGGAATGGTTGTTGTAGAGGCCTCTAACCCAAAACAAAGTCTGCTAATCTTGTGCGGAATGAAGAATGGGAGTTTACTACTATTTGCAATTATGATCCATCTTCCCATGAATATTGTATGTCTTTAGTAGACTCAGATGTTTGCTACTTTGATAGTAGGGCAACCAAACACATAACCTCGGAGCACAATTCTTCAGTTCATTTGAGCTTGATGCTAGAGGGAATACTATCATATGTGCCAAAAACACCTCTTATCCAATCATGGGATCTAGTAAGATCATTCTTATTAGTGCTGATGGTAGTTCTTTTACATTGTCAGATGCTTTGTTTATGCAAGGAATCAAGAAAAATCTATTATGAGTTTCAACATTAGCCAAGATTGGCTTGGTTATCAAATTTTTTTATCAAAGATGTACAATTCATGATATGTCAAATGATGATGATATTATTTCTTCTAGCATTTTATATGGTGAGTTGTATAACCTCATAGACTGTGCAAAATCTGTCAATGATTCAGCATGTGCAGTTCAAGATTCTCAAGCTATCTCATATGCAAAGCTTTCGCATGCACGCTTTGGTTATATGAAGTTTTCTAGTTTTCTACGCCTATAAGAATCTAAAATGGTGTCCTCTATGCCTAAACTTGAGGTACCTGGTAAACATGTCTGTAAAGGTTGTATTTTGGGCAAAATTCAACGTTCCTCCTTCCCAAAAGGTGGTTCAATTTGAGCTACTATGAAATTGTAGCTTGCTGACAATGGTGTATGATCCTATGCAGACACCTTCTTTTGGGAACTACCTATACTTTGAGACTTTCATTGATAATTTTTCTAGGCATGCATAGGTGTTTCCATTGAAAGCAAATTCTAAAGTATTTATGTGCTTCAAATAATTTTTGGTTCTAGCTGAAAATCTATTAGTATGTAAAATGGGCACCCTCCGTTCTGATCAAGGGAGGGAATACATTTTTTATTATAATGCATTTTTGGCTGAGTGTGGGGTGAAACATCAGTGTATAGTGCCATATACATCTCAAAAACATGGTGTTGCTAAAAGAAAGAATATGTCTCTCATGGAGATGGCGAGGTATATGATCCAAAGTCAGGCTTTACCACATAGTTTTTGGTGTGAGGCTATTATGTGTGTAGCATATGTACTTAACATGTGTCCCACCAAAGCATTACAGTCTATCACTCCATATGAGACTTGGAATGGTCGCCATCCATCTCTTTCTCATTTGTGTATCTTTGGTTGTTTGTCATATGCATTTGTACTTGAACAACACAAAAAACTGGATGATAAAGCAGTGAAATGTATTTTTGTTGGGTAGAATTATGAAAGAAAGGCCATCATCTGTATCATCCACAAACTAAATGCATTTTGGTTAGCCGTGATATTATTTTTGTAGAAGATACGATGAACCATTACTTTCATGTACTAAGGAGACATTCGTTAGATCCAAAGATGTGTATGATACTTTGCTGCCTCTTTTTACAAGTGGTCAATCATGTTCTGGACCGAATAAGGTAATGTATCAACCTTTATAGGTTTCATATGATGATGTAGATCATTCCATTTATGATGCAGATTTATATGACGCACTTGTTGATGAGTGGGCTGATATACAGGAGGAAAAAACTATGCCTAAATGGCTTGGGCAGACTTTGGGAGATAGCAAATTAGATGAATCTTTGTCATATCCTACTCATTTAGGCTCTCATACTGCTTCTTTTGCATCAGATTGCTATGCAATGACTGCCTCTAGTCTTTGTGATAAGAATGAGCGTGTCTCTTTTGATGAAGCAAAAATTCAAAAAATTGGATGGCTTTTATGTAATCATGCAATGGTTGTCTCTGGTCTTTGTGATGAGAATGAGCCTATCTCTTTTGATGAAGCAAAAAATTCAAAAAATTGGATGTTCCTAATACTTCTGGAGAGGTCACTCATCACAATATTGTTCGCCTTGGAGCTCACTTAACCAGCAATCTCTTACCACTAAGCTACACTCTTGTGGTGTTTGAAGAAGGAAAGACTCAGGTTAACTTTACCTTGAGCATGTTTTGGGCCCTCAAAGCTTCATTCTTTGCTTTCAAAGCCTCTTTTGATGCATTTTTGGAGTACTTCTTGGATCCATTTTGGAGTATTTTTGTGCATAGTTCTCTTTACACAGGTTCAAGAACATCAACAAGAGTGAGCTTTGTACTTCTTCGACAACAAATCTTCACCTTTTGGGGCTGTGTTCTCAATTACACTAGTAAATCTACATGTTTCTTGAAAGGTTTTAGTTGTGGTAGGAGCAACCACCACAACTCTATGTAGGTTTTTTGAGCCTAAACAACAAAGTTGATAGACACTTGCCGGCATTGTTGGCAAGTGTTTGGGCTGTGAATTCAGCCTTTGAATGCCATTTTACTACATATATTGAGCACATATATACTATGTACACTTCTGTGGATATTGCTTATCTACGTCCATGTGATCATTGATATAGTGGTTATGTTTTTTGCATAAAGCCTTTTACTTTTGGTAAAGAGGATCATGGTGAGGTTTTCTTATCTGGGAAATACCCTGATGTTGGGGTCTCTTTGGTGATGCAAGTGGAAGACTTAACCTGCCTTGCCCTAGGAGATGTATGCTAGTTGTTCATAGATGCTTGATAAGCCTAGTTGGCTTCTTTCGGGTAACTAATTATATACACTAAGAGTCAATGATTCACCATGCAAGTTTCCATAGTACTTGTAGTTTTATGAGATTTTGACACTAGTCATACACTCATTTTGTAGAGGAGACTCTCATAATTTTTTTCCAAATTTTTGGGTTTTTCCAACTATACAGTGGTTGATTTACTCCTTGATACACTTATTGATGTGAGGACATTCACTCTCACATAATCCTTTTGGTTGTTCATTGCTATTCATTAATCCATTTTTCTAGGAAGATTATTCTTTTTTTTTTTCAAACTCTGATACTTGGTCATCCTTTCTTGAGTCTTAGTGATGCTTAGACTATTCTAGCTCCATTTTCATTATAGTTAGTTCTCTATCATCATGGCATCAAAAATCTCAAGCACATATGGTGGATCTGGGTCTAGTTCTAGTGCTCCCAAGAGGAGGTGTAACTTGCGAGACAAAGATCATTTTGAGATCCGAAAATTTGATGGCACAAAATTTTCTCTATGGAAGAATCAGATTAAAGATATGCTGATTCAAAGGAGATAGTGGAAGCTAGTAAATGGAATCTCAAAGAAGCATGTTGATATGGATGACGATGATTTGGATGAGTTGGATGAAATGGCCAGGTCTACCATTTGGTTGCACCTAGTAGATAATGTATACTTTACAGTATTAGACTATGAAAGTGCAAAGGAGCTTTGGAAGAAGCTATGCAATACATATGAAAAAGAAAAAACATAAAATAAATTGTATCTAATGAGAAAGTTATATGACCTTCCCATGAAGGACATAGATAGTGTTGCTTCTTATGTAAAGGAGTTTGATGCTATATTCTCCCAATTACAGACTTCGAAAATGGATATGGATAATGAAATGAAAGCAATCTTGTTGTTATGCACCTTGCCATTATCATGGGATACGTTTTTCACAGCTATTAGCAATAGTGCACCTGGTGGAAAACTGGTCTATAATGATATATATGGAGCACTCGAGTGAGGAGATTCATATAAATTCTATGGTTGTCACTCAGAGTGTAGATGCATATAATGTTTATGATTCTTACCAAGAAAGAATCAAGAATGTGGCAAGAGCAAGAACAAGGAAAAGAATGGTCAACGGAATAAGAGTAGAAGTAAATCAAAGAAGAGGGATCCCACACTTAAGTCATCACATCTCTCCTCTCCATAACCAACTCCACCTTCACTTTCACATTCATATCACATAAACCTTTCACTCATTACCTTCATACACCTTGTGTGTACCGTGATCCGACCCAATCCACTTAGATTGTGATCACTTCCACACCATTGAAGCTGGATCTTATGAGGAGGCCACATGTTGAATCAATTTTTCCACGAACTTCTTTGATTTATCTTAAGATGAGCTTCAAAAGGAACTCTTCTTTTTGCTCTCCTTAACCTTGTTTGATACATGAATCTCGATATTTCCCTAATCTTATCTAATTTTGTTGTGAGGAAGAGAAATTCTTTGAATTGATCAAAGGTAAATGATCAAGAGTAATCACTAAATCATATCTTCTTAAAAATTAGCCAACATAGAGTGACTATAAAGATAAGTGCAGTTTCATGAAATCATTTTATTTTTATATCATAAATGTTATACAACACAAAACACACATACCACATGTTCTACTTTCTTCAAGTTATTGCATCCTATTCTTTCTATTAAGGAGAATCTCATAAGAGTATATATGCTCCTACACATCACAAATGCAAAATTTGATCATAATATTTATTTTTGTATATGGTCCTTATTCACTTAGAGTAAAGGTTTTCAATCATAGTCTTCAAGAAGCAAGTAGATGATCATAAGAGATCCCTTAATTGAACATTGCAGGAGTCACTATCACAATGTTAGAGATGAATGAACAAGTAGACACAATGAACATTTCAAAGTATCAAGAAGGGGAAGAATAAGGGCTATGTATGTTACAAATCCTCTTAAGTAACCTTGATGAAGAACTTTTGCAAGGCTAAGGAACATCTATCTGCATTGAGCTTCTCTTGTAAATATTCTCTTATGGATATTGAGAAATTTGATGCCCCTTTTGATTTCTTCGATGAATAAGAAGACACTAAAATGCAGTGGACTTTAAACTTGATCAAGAAGCTATTGATTCTAAACCATAGAAGACGTCAATAATCTATTGATCCGGATCAAGCTAATTACCTTTATCAAGAACTTCATCTAGAAAATGTGATTGTAAATGACAATGATGATTGTATACCACCACATGATGACATAATCATGGGTGATTTGTCTTGAATTGCAAATCCAAGCGAAGGCATAGCAAACCACTACTTAAGGACTGAACCAAAGGTTGCTATGACTCCTAGATCTCTCAAAGGATCCCACGAAAGTAGGAAGAAAATCAATCACATGTGGGGGTGTGCAAAGTTTTTGATAATCCATATGAATTCACAACATCAAATGATAAAAACTAATTAATCATGCAATATTCCAATCAAAATAATAAAAATAGAAACATTGTGAATAAAAAAGATTAGAAGTTTTGTCAATTCATGTTTAATCATGCAAAATTACATTAAAATATCATGTAAATTAACAAGATGAAATTAAAATTAGAATGTTTACCTACCTTTGAATCCATGCTTGATTTAAATGGAGTAATCAAATTCCTTTATTTTCCCTTTAGAAACAAACACAAGTGTGCATTCTATATGATCTTTTACATGAGCTTCGGAGGGCCAAAAAGTGTTCAAATTTGAATCTGTTTGTTGCTTCTTGTTCCCTTCTTCATCTCCATCATTTGAATACATTTTAACCCTCTGAATTAATTTCATAAACCTTCCTTTATTTTGAAAACTTCATCTATTTCCTTCATCTTTTCTTTTCTTCACTTGATATACACCAATGGTTTGAGCATCTTCAAGGTTGAAAATTCCAAACCAATCTTTAATTACTCCAGCTTCATAACTTGATGAGGGTGCATGGCCACAATCACTACTACTACATGCATAAACACATGCACACATCACACACACATGCATACACACACATGCATACATATTACATGCATGCATACATACACATGTATATATCACACATGCACATACATACATGCACATCACATGCATGCATATACACATGCATATATCACACACACATAAACATACATACCTACATATCACATACACAGATACACATGCATACATACACACATGCATGCACACACATATGCACAGATATACATACACACACGTGCATATATATACACATGCATATATGCATGCATACACACATGCATATATCCCATATACATGCACATACATATATACATATATCACACATGCATACATACACATGCATATACATAGACAAACATCACACACACATGCATACATACATACATACATGCATGCACACACATGCATACACACACATGCATACACACACATGCATATATCACACACACATTCATATACATATATACACATCACATACACATGCATATATCACACATACATTCATACATACATACATACATGCATATAGGCATGCAACCATATACACATGTATATATCACACATGTGCATACATACACATCACACACACGCATACAAACATGCATATATCACACATACATATGTTGATGAAAACATCCAAGCCCTCACACTTGACTAGGCATGGAAACAAATATGTACAATCTCTTCATGAAGCATGTGAACTTTGGCTTGTAATACTTGGCCATTTACCATTTGTAAAAGGTGTTTCACTTGAGAGAATTTTGTAAATGATTAAATCTCGTGGAGTTAGAGAAAGCAAGAGCTAAGGATCTCATTTGGTAGAACCACTGCTAACTTAGAGGACTAATTTTAGGTGGAGCTCTATTTGAATTTCAAATTCAAACTTGAAGAAAGTCATTATATAAGAGACTTGTAATCTCGCGGCCTTTAGTGCCCCCATTCTTGAGCTTATTGTTGATCATTTGTAAAGGTTGAGTGGCTTACATAATTGCCTACTCTTCTCACTATCATTGAGCATCATCTCTATGCCAATGATCATGTACAACATTGTTCTATAATACATTACATCATTGATTAACTTTGTTTACATCTCTGATATGACTACTCAGGACAGTGAACTTTGCATGACCATATCTCAGTGAGTTCGTACCCATTTTTCATGTTCTATAGCTTGTTGGAACCAGCTCAAAGTCTAATTCAAGCTACCAAAATTTGAAGAAATTTTCTTCAGCCAATTGGGAGAAAACTGCATCGAAGTGCTCACTCATCTTATACTGTACAGTCCCTAGAAAGTCAGGGGGTAAGCCTTTGGTTGCTAAATCAATATCTCAGTGTATGGTTTCTCATTTTTAGTGATTCCACTTGTAATCACTAGCTATCTAAGCTAATTAGATAGCCTCAAAAGGATTTTGATCAATTGCTACTGTACTATGAGCACTGAGCAAAAGATCCAATAGGCAAGACCAAAATAGCAAGTTTTTTTCACTAGCTACTTGTGAAGATTATCTGTATTGATCTAATTGTTTGAAGCGTCATCTCCAAAGTACATAGATACTTATTTGGTAGTATTTGCAAGCTAAGAGGGCCTACTACATAACCCTAAAGTGAAATAGGGAAGGTTCTAAGCAAGTTTTGGCAGTACCACCTCACTTCCTTGAGGTATCCATCCTTCCAACAGTGGTATCAGAGCAAGTTGAGGTAAAATGGGAGATGGTTTCCCTTCTTTTATTGATAAATTGGACAAGAACAACTACCAAGCATGGTCCTTGAGGATGAAGAAATATCTACAAGGAAGGAGTCTCTATGGATACATATCAGGAGATGAGGAGATGCCCATTTTCAGAAGCAAAGGACAACCTACAAGAGCGGAGCTTGAAAGACTCAACTCATGGTGTGCCAAAGATGCTTTAGCAAGGTCATATCTACCCAAATCTATCTCTGACTTCTGTCTTCCACACATTAGGAATTGTAAAACTTCCAAGATAATTGGGATACATTGTCTTCATACTTTTCTTCCAATACAAGAGCTAGAAAAAAAAATTGTGGATTGAGTTTACCACTCAAAGGAAGCAACCCAAGAAAAGTGTTTCAGAGCATGTGACCAAGGTTAAAGATGTGGTTGACCAATTGGCAAGCATAGGAGAGGAGATTGAAGAGGAGCAAATAGTGAGACAAGTAATGAATGGCATCAAGATAGATGATAAGTGGGAAGCTTTCACAATTGATATGGGCCTTTACATGGACATGCAGACTCCAGACCTTACCACACTCATGGGAAAACTATTTACCCATGAAGTCAAGCTCAACGAAAATGGAGAACCATCAAGAGATAACAACTCTTCTGCCCTATATACAGATAAAGGAAAGTCTAAAGAGAAAGGGAAAAGTAAAAAGGTTGAAGATGAAGGTGCTACTTCTCAAGCTAACTATGAAGGGAGAGGTAGGAACTCAAGAGGAAGGGGCAGAGGAGGTAAGTAAGGTAGGGGGAGACCTTTCAACTCTTCCCCATGCAACATATGTGGACTGTCTAATCACAGTACAAATGAGTGCTATAGGAACTTCAAGAATCAGAGAGGAAGAGGATATCAAACAGGTGGATACTCACAATCAAAAGGAAGATTCAACCATAATCAAGGCTACAACCATGGCTACAACAACAGCTACAACAATAATTATCAAGGAGGATACAAATCAAGAAAGGAATTCAACAATTACATAAAGGATCAAGAGGATTCTCTTCTCATTATGAATATGATTTTAAAACAAGGTATGAATGATGAGCACCTCTTCTATATTGACTCAGGTTGTTCAAACCATGTAGCAGGCAATGTAGCTCTTCTTTCTAATCTTGAGGAACCCAAGGAAAAGCACCAAGTACAAACACGTGATGACAACCAAGCACTCAGTGGTCAAGGTAGGAAATGTCAAAACTTCTCATGGGAATAGAAATCTGTTGAGCAAGATTTTTTATGTACCTACAATCACCAAGAATCTGATGAGTGTTGGACAGATAGTGGAAAAGGGTTTGCAGGTTAGGTTCAACAAATATGGAGCCTTTGTGGAGGATCACCAACATGGATTCAAGAGAATTGCCAAGGGAGAAAAAACAAGTACACTATTTACATTTGAACATGAGGACACTAGAAACATTGCACTTTATAATTACAAAGATCAAACATTGTCTGAGTTAGAGATTTAACATAAGAGATTAGGGCATATTGGTGAGAGAACCTTGAAGCAAATATGTAGAGATCAATGTGTGCCTGGGATACCTAATGTATCCAAGCAACACATGATCTATAAATGTGGTGCTTGTTAGTTTGGTAAATCACACAGGTTACCCTTTACAAAGAAAGGCTACATGCATGAGGATTATTTGGAGCTTGTCCACACAGATGTGTTAGGACCAAGCAAGGACCCTTCAATTTCAAGTCCAAGGTATTATGTGCCTTTTCTTGATGATTTCAATAGATGGAATATCTTGTATTTCATGAAACATAAAGATGAAGTATTCAGTTGCTTCAAGAAGTATCTTGCACTTGTGGAAAATCAAACAGGAAGAAGTTTAAAGAGATTAAGGTCAGATGGAGGAGATTCTTGCAGGAAAGAGATATCAAAAGGGAGATTAATACATGGTATATCCCTGAGCAAAATGGGGTAGCAGAGAGGAGAAACAGGTTGATTGTGGAAACAACTAGATCAATGCTTAATGAAAAAAGGTTACCTAATTATTTATGGGTAGAGAGTGTTTCTATTGCCACTTATCTAATTAACAGGTTTCCATCCAAATCACTTGATGGGATGATCCCATATGAAGCATGACATGGTAGGAGGCCATCACTTGATCATTGCAGAATATTTGGATGTGTTGCTTATGTGCATGTTCCATCTCAGATCGGAGGTAAGCTACCCTAAGGCAGAGAAGTGCTTCATAGGGTATGATTTAAATAAAAAAGGATACAGGTTTTATACTCCATCCAAAAAAAGGATTTATGGTCAGTAGAGATGTGTTTGATGAGAATGATTCTTGGTTTGAAAGTGAATGCAGGAAGGTCAAATTGCCATATGATTTGGAAGAGGAATTTCCAAGCATCACCATGGAGGAGCCAAACCAAATTGAAGACATCAAATCAGATGATGAGGACGCCATCACCTTAGAAGAATTCGAAGCCTGGAAATCGAAGGGAAAAACCAAGATGAAGAGGTTGGAAGACTTACTGAATCATCCAATCGAGCTCTAAGGAGATCACAAAGGGAGAGCAAGAAACCAATGAGATATGGGTAAGATACTTCATTAGTTACTAAGCATTCCATCTATCTTGCTAAAGATTTATCACTTGAGGAACCTTCTTCATATGAAGAAACAAGTACCAAGGCAGAATGGAAGGAAGCTATGGATGAAAAATAGAAGCACTCCAAGAAAATGATACTTGGGAGCTAGTATCCAAGAAGGCATCAATGAAGGTAATTGGTTCTAGATGGATTTACAAAATCAAAAGGAACTCAGATGGATCCATAAATAGGTATGAAGCTAGATTTGTGGCTAAGGGTGTGCAAAACCCAGGGAATTGATTTTGAAGAGACTTTCTCACCTGTGGCTAAAATGCCAACCATCAGAGTATTGGTGAGTATGGCTGCATCTAGGAATTGGAATATGTATCAATTGGATATAAAAAAATGATTTTCTCAATGGCTGGATTTTAGAGGAGGTTTACATGGATCAATCTCCTGGCTAATAAGACCCAAACAAGGTAAATTATGTATGAAAATTGAACAAAGCTCTTTATGGTTTGAAGCAGGTACCTAGGGCATGGAATCATAGGTTAAAAACCTATCTTCAAGACTAAGGATTCATGATGAGAAAAGCAGACTCTTCTATGTTTGTCAAGAGAAGTAACTCAAAAATGATATATTTGTGTATGTTGATGACATCATCCTGACAGGTAGTGATGCCAATGGCATCAAACCAAGCAAGAACCAAATAATGCAGGAGTTCAAAATCAGTGACCTAGGATTTCTAAAGTATTTTCTTGGACTTGAATCAGTCTATACAAATTTGGGAATCTACATCACTCAAAGGAAGTATGTGCAGGACATGTTGAAGAAGTTTTATTTGGAGAATGCAAAGGTAGCTAGCACCACTATGGAGGTAAATCATAAATTGAGTGCTCATGAAGGTGATTTGTTTGAAGACATTGCAAGACATAAAAGCATAGTTGGAAGTCTAAACTATGCAACATTGACAAGGATTGGCAAAGCTTATGGAGTAAGTGTTTTAAGCCAATTCATGCACAAACCTAGAGCACCTCACTTGGAAGCTACCAAAAGGATTTTGAAATATCTTAAAGGTATTCAAAATCAAGGTCTTTATTTCCCATACACATCAGATTTGGATGTCAAGCCATACTCAGATGTAGATTGGGCAGGTGTTGGAAGCAGCCAGAGGCACAGACGACGCGGAAGCATGTAACAACGGAGCAAGGAGCCAGTCGAATCTTTTTTCAAAGAATCATGTTTTAGAAATACTTTTCAAAGACCTCCAACAGTGATTTTCATCACTAATGTAACATATGTAACATAGACAAAACCCTTTTCTTAATTTCTAGCTCCATTTTGTGCAAGCCGAGGAGTCCTCGAGCTTGAGGAGCTTAGGTAGAACAAGCGTATCAATTTTCGTTATTTTTAGACACCGTTTACCCTTCCAAATAGCATCTAGGACCTAATTTTTAACTATGCCGGTCACTAGATGTGAAACCGATCAAAACTAGTCTAGAAACTATAAAAAGAGCTAGAGAGCTCATTTTTGAGGTTAGCTTGTTTGAGGTTAGAGTTCTATTGAGCTTGTAATAGTGTTCTTGAGTAATAGAGTTGATTTCTCACCTTCCATTGTGTCTTGCTTGTCTCTTCGTAGTGTGTGTGTATGTGTGTGTGCATTTCTATGCTTCTCACCTTCACTCTCACTTCATCTCACATTCACGATCTTCATATCACTCCTATCTCTTCCGCGGATTGACATTAAGGAGGTGGAGCTTCTTAACGTGGTTCTCACCATTGTGCTAGAGCAACACCAAATTTGGCGCCGTTGCCGGGGAGAATGGCCTTTCATCACTTGGAGTGCTCAAGAGCATGTGGTAAGATATTGATTTGCAAATTTTTTTTTCTTATACTCTTAGGATATGTGTGTTGACATGGCACTTTCACCCTTCCATTGGGCCATTAGTTCCCCATTTCTTTGTTTTTGTAGGGTAGTTTTTAGTTCATTTTGTTGTTTAATGCACAAGAACACTCCCTTAGCTTCCTTCTCTCTCTTTCTCTCACACATACACACCTCTCCACACACACATTTGGACATCACTTTCCACTTCTGCCGTCTCCTTGTTGAGTGAATGCCTTGGATAGGGGGATGGGTACCCTCACTTAGCCCTCCCTCTCTTCAAATTTCAAGAAAGCCAAAAAGTCCCATAGTGAACGTATGAAAAGTGTAATGCATCAAATAAAAAAAATCGTACTCATGTGGTTATTATCCTTTCGCGCACATCTTCGAATTGGGGAGAAGGGCACGAGTTCCCTTTCACCCTACGGGCTCCCGCTCCTTGCATTTACGGCTACTGGGTCGAGCATCTTCGTGCTCTCTTGCAAGGTCTGGCTATGGCGGGGTTGAGCTTGCTCCCCCAACCCTTGCATCCTCCTTAAGGATCTCTGACCCCCTCCGCTCTTGACAGGTTGAAGCAACATCTGATCCCCTTCAACAGTCGGCGCTGCTCGTGGTTGGGATGCACTCAGTTTGTGATCCCCGTCTATACACAACTCATTGCTATCAGACGATTTTTTAGGTCGTGTCCATCATAACCCTTCTTGTTGGCTGGACCTCGTGATGGCATTTTCGCGCTCCCCTCCATGACCCAAGCAAGTGTCGGAATTCCTTGCAAGCTATCAACTGCGCAGAGATCTGCACTTCTCTCTCAGTGTTGCTCGATGGCGCAACGACAGAGTTGTTAGGCCGCACATTTGGGAGGCCTGGAATACATCCTGTACTGCTGAAACACCCACGCTCACTGCCACTAGAGCCAAAGGACGCTCTAGGTTTCCCTCTCAAGTCTCATCTATTTACAGATTCTTCCGCTCCTTCCTGACCCTCGCATCTTATGCTCTCAATTCGGTTGAATGTGCTTAATGTTTCACCTGCTTCTCTGTGTACTCATGGTGAGGGATTGTGCTCTACATGAGCTTCCGCTTCGACTCTCTCTATTAAAATATGCACCCGACCTCATTTATGGGAGGTGTGTGAATACTACTAGTTATCTCGCCCACGCAATAGATGAAACACTGTTGCTTCATGGTTCTACAATCACTGGAAGGATGGTGCATATATGTAATTAAGGATTATAGTGGTGATGCAGGTCGATATCATCTTTGGATGGCATTAAAGCATTGTTTACAAGTTGTCATACCCTCTTTGCTCTGGGGGATCGGGCTCAGCTTCCCGAGCATCCAATATTCTTTTCTAGGTTCTTCAGTCAGCGCTATGTTGGCCTGCACATAATGAACATGCTCCTCAGTTTCACTATCTGTCAAGTTCTACTTTGGTCACCATGGAGGATGCTAAGTATCAGACCTGGAATGTGGCAGGTCTATTCCTTTCCATGGACTTCTTTTCACTTCCTCAAACTTCAGAAAAAACTAACCACTCCTTCTTGAGTGATGGGGGTTTCATGCCTTCCATGAATTCCCTCTATGGGTCGATTCTCTGACCACAGCTTCTACACATGATACCCCATTTTCTACATGTGTTCTATTTTTGTGTCCCGAGTATAATTATATCCCAATGTTAGTGTATCAATTCCGTAACACTACAGAGTTCTCTGCTTCATCTTTGCATACGGGTCTCTGAAAGAAGGAAGTTCTACCTTCCTTGAGGAGATAATGTCTTCATCTAGCCAAGAAATTTTTTGAAGGCTTAGTTAGTGCGCGGAATCAACCACAACAAGATTAACAGTTAATGTGTTGAGATCCATATTCAAGAGGACGCCAGTGATCTCATCGGGCATGATAAAGGGGTCTAATCAAAGATGACTACCCTCGGATTTTGCCTTCATAATGTACCCCATAACTGAGGACTATGTTATGCCTTCTCTAAAGATCTGTACATGATCATTTGAAGGAAGGAGCTGCTCACGTACCCTTGCCTTGGTTTGAAAGAAAGCTTGTGTGACTTCAGAAGGAACAGTCTACCTTGATGCAATACATGATTTCAGATCTCTCATGACTAGTCGACAAGCCTTTTGATGATGGGTGGCCTATGCAAACTGCAAACCCTGACTATGTTGTCGCAGAACTGCAATAATTTTGTTGCCCAAAATCCTCACTAAAACATCACAATAGGGTGAACGTTTCTGGTTAAATTCATTTAAGAAACTTTTGTAATTATTTGATATCATATGTTGTTGGCTTATTCAAGATCTCTGTACTCACATAATCATCACATGGTAAGGCATGTTTTCTATGAGTATTCTATGAGATTCTCACCTCACCATTAGACATTGAAGGTCTAGGCGTTTGACACAATCAGGAGAAGACTTTTTCGGGTAGGCATTACTTCAAGAGTATGTGAATGATTATCATATGCGCTTCAGGGATATTGTTCTTTCTATGCTCCATATCAGTATTCCCCTTCAAAAATGCGTGTACTATGACAGAGGGGAACCAATGGGAATTGTGCTCTTGGTTTGGCATGTATGACTTCCCTGCATAGGGACTATATCCACTTCCCCAAGCATCTTGTGGGGAGTCTCAATGGCTAAACAAGGCTCTGAAGTTTCGGGGCACAACATCAATGATTATGGGCTTTCCATTGCCGCTCTACCTCCTCTGTGTTGTGTAATGGTGAAATCTACTCGGAGGCCACCAATGGGTTGTTGATTATACTTCAGCATGTGCATCCAATGTCTCGTTTTTTGCTAGTGCTTCAGATTTTGCCAATCTTTTTTGCAAGTGTTTCTTCTTTCTATCAATGGACGATGAGGTCATGAGGGCCAACATTTATGAAGAAAACTCCTCTGATTTTTTGCACTTGGGTGCTACTACCCCAAAACCATGATAGGGCATTGGAACATATTGGAATGTCCTGAGTACATGGGCTACAAAAATGGAATTACAACATCAGTTGAGTCCAGCATGATCTACAACCATGGCTGAACTCTGGTCTATGTGCCTCTACTGCCTTCCTGGTGTCTGCACTGATATACACACTATTGGCTGAAGACTGTAACCTTATGGCAGGATCTGCATCATCTCGATTACCTATAGGTTGGTACCTTTCTTGACTATGCTCAGGTTTTGGGAAGTGTTGTTGAAGTTGTCCAATGCTGTCCATTACTCGTTGAAGAGGCAAAAGTACACCCTTTAGATTAAACCATGCTCCCTTTGTCTAGCCTCAAACTGATGAACGCGAGGGTTTTTTGCATCGGTAATGATGTTGAGGTCGAGCCCGCTGTTGGCTCCCTTTTCATACCCTCTACCCTGTTCTCTGTCAGTTTCTGAAACATGGTGGTGAGCTTCCCATCTCACCCTCTACTCTAGGGTAGTGATAAACCGAGATGATGGAGTGAAGCATCCCCACCCTCGAACTCCTCTATCTGTCTCCAAAGGGCTGCATCATGTTGATTCACCATTCCATGGTTGAGAGCATGGGGGGGAGCAAGGCTTCTCATGTACATCTTGGTAAGGGGTGGAACAATGCTTATGCCTCCATGGCCAAATTGAAGATTCGCTGCTTTCATACTCCATCAGTGTAAGTATTGAAGGCTTCATCAACAGTGCTCGATGCCACGGCAACAAGAGAAATCTCCACAAGCAATTATGGATCCCTTCAACCTTGTGGGCTTGTATAACTAAATTAGACATCAAGGCTGCTGCTCTTCAACACACATCCTTGAGGGGCCTTTTGACAATTGGTGATGCTTGTCCCATGTCTTTTAAACCTGAAAATGACTGATCATGTTCTGTAGGGATGTTCACCTTCTCCATGGTGATGTGAACAAGCAAATCTACATAACTACAACTTACATCTGAAGAGCTTGATGATTATGTCCTTGCCAAAGTCTCTACTTTGCAGGACCTTTACTCTCAGAACAAAAGGAGGTCGAGACAAAGCTATTGTTGCCTGCTCCAAAGATGGCCAACACCAGGTTCCATAAGCTCCTGGAGTACTCTGCCATGCTGAGCTCCTTGATATGGATACTCACTACAGGATACTCAAATGACGACACTCTTGCTGTAAGTTGTAATAGATGGCCCCAGACAATGCTGCATCTGCAACAAGTTGGAAGCTCAGAGAAGTTGTTATATGATCTTATTCAAAATATTATGTGGAGAGGATTGGGTGCAGACCAACTCTAGTGCATGAAGGGCAGATTAATTCCTTCATACAAGCCCTGGACGATACAACAAACTCAATACTTTTTAACAAAAGTTTGCAACCAGCTGGATAGAGAACTAAGATTTGTGCCATGTGCTGCAATAGAATAAACAGGTCCAGATCAGACCTGTACCATAGTGTTTCATCTATGGCGGTCAGGAAGTATGGCCATCAGCACCTTCTGATATGTATCTGATATGGCCATCAGTCAGAAAATTGAAGCTTCTGATAGCCTCCATGTCTAGCACAACAAAGATGATTGAATATACAAGGGTACCTGTGGTCCGGCTCGTTCAGCTCACTCTTAGGCACCATGGATGGAGAGGCCTTATGTTGCCACATGGGGTCTGAAAACATTGCTGCAATTCATTTTGAGGCTGGTGTTATATTTTTGTTGGTGATGCATATCAGGTTGTACTGGAAACTCTTGAGGTGGCACATCAGAATGTGCTCCTCAACTGATCCTGAGGTTGAACAGCTTGCTGAGGCCTCATGTGGGTATTGAGCTAAACTTTAATATCTTTCAGCCATGAGTTTGGTGTCTTTCAGCTGGGAGAACATGCCTAGTTCAATATCATTGCTGCTCCTGTATTTTTGGAAGCTAATTATGAGTGCATCAAGGCATTAAAGTTTTTGTTGGAAAGCTTCCACAAGGGTGTTGCTGCCAAGATGATTCTGAGGGTCCCATAAGAATCTTAAGCTCTCAGTCACTGTAAGATTGAGCAAAACACCACAAGTATTGGTTGGAGGTGGCTCATGGAATTGATAATGCTGCTGCAACTCCAAGTTGACACAGGAACAATTCCTTCGAACCTTGATGATCATGCTGGAGTGCAAAGAAATTCTTCTTCTTGCCAAGCTCATCCTTACTCAGAGGCTACTGGCAATAGGGAGAAGGCATGGAGAAAGGAGAATTTTCAAAAGACATGTGAGATGGGCAGGGTGCAACAAAAGATGCAGCAACAGATCTACTGGCAACATTACTACAGAAACTGGTCTTGGGTGCTTGATGATTGGTGTAATTTCCTTACTCTAAAATAGTTTTGTGCTTGATATGACCATGGTTCTAATGTTTTCTCTGGCCTTCTCTGACCACCTGCTCATGCCGTGAGAAACTACTGTCATGAAGGCTGAGGGTTCAATGATATATCTGGAGTGGGGATGATCACTAAGTAGGGTTGTAGCTCCTGTTCAGCTTCCTCGTGCACTTCGTTTGGAAGCAAACGCATCTCTTGGTTGTGGTGTGTTTGGCTGTTGCAACAACATCAAAGGAAATGTCATGACCAACTCATACTCTTCAGATTAGGGTTTGCACACACACCTGCTCTCAGGGTCACATGGAAGTGAAGATCGAAGAAATCCAAGATGCTGCTCATAGTATTGTATCATCATCCATCCTTCGGAGTGCTGCTCTGTTGAGTACAAGCTGGCTTATGAGAATTTTTTCGGCAGTAGCCATGCTGTTATCTATTTGAAAACTGTCACAGGACAATAAAACGAGCTTTTGTGAAAGCTTAAAGTGTGGCTATGAACGGATACCCGAGATCAAGATGACCACATGCTACAACCACTCACAGTCACACCAGTTTTTAGTAACATGGAACCCAGAGATGATGGATACCTGGAGCACTTACTAAGCTAAAAGATTCTACTTGGGCCATGTCCGGTATATTCAAAGCTTGCTTATAATCCATTGAATGCCATGCTGGACCTGTTGCATTGCTGTTGAGTTCCAAATGTGGGTGATGCTGAGTACCACATCAGGCTCCCTCCTTAAGTGTTTGATGATATCAAGCTATGGCTGCCTGCTCCAAAGCTAGCAGTTACCAGATAACACAAGGAGGTCCATCTGAACACTTTGAAGAAGTGACAAATATTGCTCATCAGACATTTACAACTCCTGATCAAGCCTTCAGAGATCTTCACCCTCCTGAAACGAAGTTTGCTGAAGCCAGGAAGTCCACAGAGTGGGGTAATGAAAGATGTTGTCTTGATATCCTTTTTGCTGGCTATTATTTGCAGGTTCTAGATGTGGCTCATGAACCTTTATCAAAAAAAAGGAACCTATCTCTCTTCTGTGTTAGCTGATGGAATGTTATGATGCTTAGCATGGGGGAGGGTTATAGTATATTTTGGTCTTCGTGCTGGACTCACAGAAGCTAATGGGCGCTTCTTCGATGTCTTCTTAAAAGCAAAGTGACATGCTGCCTGAAGATAAATCTGATGCCGGGATTACTCAGACTTGATGTGCTTCTGCATCCCTTGGATGCTATAAAGCCTATTCTTTGAATACCTCTGAGCATGAAGGAAGTAATTTGTTCTTGGATATGGACAAAAGGCCATGACTCACTTGTAGTTATGTTCTTGTATATGATGCAGCTAGTGATTAATGTAGCAAAGGTACTTGTGCCATCAGTTATGGATGCATATGAAAGGAGGGGTATCTCAGCCTACTGTTGTGATCAATTCTACCTACATTGTCTGTGCTTATACTCTGATCACATCTGTAGCTAATGCTGGGTTTGGTTCCTGTACAACTCATCATGAGGCATCTTCCCCACACAAATTAATTGCTCTATTGGGTCCTGAGACTGGAACTAACTTTTTGTTGGAAAGCTGCCAAAATGCGATTGCTGCCCAGGTTTCCTGAGACTCCTATGCAGATCTTGGCACTCAATCCTCGTAACTCAACCGACTCCTCTGGCAAAAGGTACCAGCACAGGCTGGAGTACAAGGAAACTATGCTGATGGACCAGCTCCTTATTTTGGAGTCTTAGTTGCTCTCATTTGTAATGTGCTCTTTATGGTTGATGCACATCATTTACAGGAGGAAGGCGGCTACTGGGCTTCAGTGCTTACTAGTCAATATGTTGCAGGCTGCTCCTCACCAGGTTGCTTGGGTCCAGGTTGCTCCCCATCACTCTATTGGTGGCTTCAGAAGCACCAGGTTTGCTGACTGCTAGCAGGGATGCTGCATGACATTTTCATGAGTTTATATATGAATATTCAGCAGATATTGGCTCGCACAAGATTTTTAGGTTTTTGTGTGGAGAAGATGATCTACATTATATGTTATTGCTTTGCTCAGATATTTGCTTCTCAGATTCTCAGAAGTGTGTCCTCCACTCTGTTATGATCATGTCTGCTCATATGGTCGGGGATGACAGTCAGATCTGATTGGGACTTTGTTTTTTACTGTCTCTTCTGGGGACTATGTCTCAAGTCCTATCTACACAACAAGATACTAAATGTGCTTTCTACATGTTGGTGATGGTGCACACTCACCAATCAGGAAGCTTGATGGATGCCAAAGCTGGTGGTGCTGTGTCAATCTCTTTCTTACTCAGGGTGTGCTGTTAGATTTTGGACTTGAGCTACTTCAGTGTTTTACTGCCCTATTTTAGGGATTGTGTCCACTTTCCCAGCCATCATGTGGGAAGATTGTTTTCAGGTCCTCTAAAGACTTGCTCAGAGGGATTGCTTCATATTTGGCAACAGAGGCTGCTGTGTACATGGTTGGGCTGACTGCCCCCCAAGGGGATTGTGTCGCTCAACATGGAAGACCTGAGGACTTGAAGAGCTGCAAATTTGAAGAGTTGTAGACTCAAACTTGGACCAGTTCAACAATGTATGCTTCTCCTTTCTTAGCTTTGTCAAGGACGACAAAGTCTAGGAGGAGAAGAGTGTTGGGCTATAAGGGTTGCCCACAATTTCTCTTATGTAATGGCACCCTTTAGTACTCATAAAAATACCTCTTTTTTGTATTTAGGAGATGTCCATATGAACACTCTCCTAAGCCCTTTTTTTGATATTTGCTTTAGACTATGGTTTTGATGCCTCTCAAATAAAGCATCTTTTTGACACACGTATAAAACCCACGTAGAAGTTTTCCCACGCCTATATTTCTCTCTTGAAGAGAGTGGGAGAGTGGGTTGTTGGGGAATATTTTCTAAGATTTAGAGAGATATGAGCATGTGCTCCTTTTTGACTAGTCAAAAAGAGCACATGGCAGAATGTGCCTAGCCTATATATAGAGGCTCATTTCTTGTAATAAGGGAGCTTTTGGTCGTGCTCTCATGTAAAATCCTTTCAATGGAAGAACTCTCCTTTCTCTTAAGGCTTTGTGCATATATGTATTTAGTCTTGGAGAGTGTGAGAGTGAGGTGTGTGTGCATGCTAGCATTTCCTTTGTGTGTAAGTAGAGTGTTGCAATTGTCTTGTATTTTACATATGTGACTAGGATCCTTGACTCCCATTGCTCCATATTTTCAAGCATGTGGCATAGCTGTGGGCTGATGGCCAATGGCTTGAACATGATGAAGGATGGGGTGGATGAAAGGAGAGTCTTTCTTGAGCCTTCCTTCTTGCTTCCATGCAAGGTGGTATGGGTCTTGGCTCCCAAGGGCATACTACAATTAGTGAACCATTAGTGACATACTTGAGGACGAAGACATTCCCTCAAGAAATGACCTTAGCTCGACAACGCAGTCTGGAGCAGGAAGCTCAAGACTATTCACTTATTGGCGATAATCTATACAAAAGAGGACGAGATGGATATCTAAGACAATGTGTTCATGAAAGCGATTATCTGAGCATCCTAGAGACTGCACACCAAGGTGTTGCAAGAGGTCATTTTGGACCCGATAGGATAATCAAAGCCATCCTCTTTGCAGGATTATGGTGGCCCACTCTTCACATGAATGCTCATACCTATGTAAAGAGATGTGATGTGTGCCAAAGAACTCAATTTCCTACTCGCAGAGATGAAATGCCATTGAAACCCATGATGGGAGGACGTGCATTTTCTAAGTGGGGTATAGACTTTGTAGGACCCATTAACCCCCCTGCAAAAGGTACGCATGCTGAATACATCATTGTCACGACGAATTATCTTACCAAATGGGTAGAGGCAAAAGCCACAAAAAAGAATGATGCACACACAACTACAAAATTTTTATTTGAAAATGTCTTTACAAGATATGGATTGCCTATAGAGTTAGTGAGCGATCGCGGAACTCACTTTCTAAACCAAGTCATTGAATATTTGTTACAGGATTTTATGGTGATTCACAAGAAATCCGCACCATATCATCCTCAGGCCAATGGTCAGGCTGAAAGCACTAATAAGATCCTTTGTAACGTACTGACGAAACTAGTGAACAACAAACGTTCAGATTGGGACAAACAGTTACACCACGCTGTTTGGGCATATCGAGTGGCCTACAAGACCGTACTCAATGCAACTCCCTTTCAGATGGTTTTTGGTCAGAATGCTGTGCTTCCTTTGGACTTCTTGATACCGACCCTTAAGGTTGCACAAGAACATCAGTGGACCGGCCATGAATTATCAGCGAGAATAATGGACTTGGAACGATTAGGAGAAACCAGGCTAAAGGAAGCAGCAGGAATATATGCAGCGAAGAAGCGACAGAAAGCATATTTTGATGCACACGTGAGAGATAAAGGCCTAAAAGAAGGAGATTTAGTTCTAGTATATACGCTAAAGCAACACGCACGGAAGTTAGAAAAGCGAGGTTATGGACCTACGATCATTAACCGACTCTCAACAAGTGGAGCAGTACAGTTAGCCACCTTAGAAGGAGATATAATGCCTAATTACATTAGTGGCTATAGAGTCAAGTTATATCAGGAACCTCTTACTGAGGATATGCTTAGACGACTCACGTTGGCAAAGAAGCGTAAGGAGGAAGAAAATAGAATACGAGCTGAAGCTCAGGCAGAAGCTATAGAACGCATTAAGCGCATAAAGTTAAGAAGACAAGGACTAGGGAGAGAACATTATAACCATCTGGAAACTACACCCAGATATCCCATGGCCATGTGTCAAGTAAAGTCAACCACTCATCCTAGCATAGTGGACAGGAGACCATTCATTACAATTAGGCTAGAGCACGGCAACCCTTGCAAAGAGCTCAAGGCTTTAATTGACTCAGGTGCTGCGACTAGTGCGATTAGATGGTCCCACTATAAGGATTCAGGAGTAGAAATGCGGCCAATTGAGGCATACCTCATAGGGCTAGGAGGCATGGAAACCCCTTGCATGGGTGAGGTGGACCTTCCTATCCTCATTAAGGATGTGACCATGACAGCGAAGCTACTAGTGTGCCATGATGACGACCTGATAGAACCCCTAATCCTTGGCCAAGATTGACTATACGATCACTCAGTGGACCTAAATCTTAGACAAGGCTCCTTACAGATTGGAACCTTAGAGCAAAAACGAGTGATACCGCTTGACTTCCCTAACGGCATTCCAACGGAGGTTTGTAACCCTAGACCCTATGAAATACATGCGACGGAAGACCGGAAGATCTAAGGTCAGCTCAGTCACGTTATGTCTACACCAACCCACTCGGGCTTGGCTAGGGACAGTTGTCAATCAGAAGGACGACAGGAGATCTTCCCTGGGGCTTCCTGCAAACTAGAAGGGGCAGCTACCCAACCGCTAGGGCAGATGGACACAATCAGCGGTCAGGTGGGTTGCATCAGCGGCCAAATGAGCACAATACCCTGCGGTGCTCATCCTTCCAAACTTGTTGCGGACTGGCCTAGATTAAAGATAAAGAACAAATCAGTTCCTAATGGGCAGGTCACGCAAGTGTTGGATCTCCCTTCTTTTCCAAAGCAGAGCGTCCAATGGACCTCTCAAACCCAACCACGAAGGAGTCAACCACGACACCACTAGACAAGGCAAAGAAAGCAACAGTATCAACATCACAGAACAAGTGGCACGAGACAAATATGGGTGCCAAAAGGACAGCAACCACAGCCTATTGGCAACACTGCAGACAAGAACAGGACAAAGTTTCAAAAGAAGCAGAGTCAATATTCAAAGTCCCCTCGATCTTCTTCTACAAGTACAAATACTCGACAGATTTGGATCGCCAAGAAGTATCTTATCAATCGACCCACACCCATGCAGATTTGGGTACCCAAACAATGTATTATAGCCCAACCCTCTAGCCATGTAATATATACCCCTCAGAAAGCTTTCCATCCTTCAATACCACTAAACCTGATACCACTTTTTGTCCCTCAGCAGACACACACCACCCACTCAAAGACTCTTAGGAAATGGATACCGAAACGTATCCAGACGTCTTCTTGTACCCCCTTATCTAACAATTCTCCCCCCCCCCCCCCCCCCGTTTAAACTCCACCCTTGTAATAATTCACCCTCAACCAAACCTTGTATAAATTCACACACCATAACCCCACATCATGCATGATAAAAGCTCATCAAGAAATGTATGCATAATCTGAGCATGTAGGCGTCTAGAGACCTGCATTAGTTTTGCAAATATTCATTCCATTAACCACTTCACGACACCTGGCTACACGGGTTACACATCGGTTATGGAAAGGGATTGCGGTCTCACCTTAATGGGATCATAATTAATTTCCATACTAATGTGCTAATCTTTTGTAGCAGATCTTTTCCATTAGCTCGTCAGTCATCATGCAAACCGAAGAAGGACCATCAGAAGCTGGCCCAAGCACACCAATGGCCCATATTGGAGAATTACTCGCGGAATCTTATCCGACGATGCAACCACCAGAGTTTCAAGGTTTTCCAGGACCCATGCCAATCGACGATCCTCCTAGAGGATACACTGAGAAGATTCATCATAACTCTCACTGGTTTCAAGGCCTAGCAGGACCCTTAGCAGACGCTGATTTCATATTTGAGGCCAATTTGGCATTTGATCTTCGCACATGGGCCAAATACCAGTTCTTTTCAAGAGAATTTGAAGGATTGCAGAATACACAAGATTTAACGCACGTTTGGGCACGAGCAGGATTCACAGAATATTTTAGTGACCCTCTGCCTAAACCCGATTTTTACAGATGCTTTTACCTAGTAACCACCTTGACAGCTTCAGAGAACAAGGATCTACCCGGCACATTCATGTTACCATCCTTGGTAAATGACCCTCCATTCAGAAGGTTTTATTTGTCCAAAGATTTAATTCGTGCAGCTCTCAAAATACATGGAACACACACTCCGACGGAGAGAGAACGGCTAGTCCCAGAGGAGATGAAACGTGGTGACGTAACTAAGTGGGAGGATATTTCAGCTATAACCCCTGAGCTCTCCAAGCCATTACGGATATGCATGCAGCATTTTGCTTTCCCAACTCAGGATCGTTTTACCATGCCCCACAAAAGAATCTGGTTTGGATTATACTTAGCATGTACTGGACCTCAAACGGTTGATCTAGCTAGCTGGATAATTGATCAGCTCTATTTGGCACAACATAGATGGGAACGAAAGAAGGTAATCAATGGATGCTGCGCCCTCACCAGGATCATATATATGTGCTTGGCGTATGACTTACCAATTGAGCGTGCCATGACCAGTGAGGAACTGAAAGCATTCAAAGGGACCACTAAGAAACCTAGAAAGGCTAGCAAAGGCAGAGCCAGAAAACGCATGAGAGGAACTATCCCGTGCCTACAAGTCCCAGAATCACCCTCACCACAACCATCTCCAGAGCAGTCACCGACCGCAGCCACTCCCACGGTACCACCAATTCGTATACGGTTATCAAGACCAGTTACGCCGGAGGGCACCACCAGTACTGTTGAACCTCAAGCAGCCACAACCCCAGAACCTACAACCACGACAACAGAACTTCCCACCACCATTGGTGCGGAAGCTTTCTCTTTTCCAATACCACATTTAGAAGCAGAACAAACAGCACCACTGGATCCAACTTTTGATTTTGAAATGCCCGATGCATTCTCCAATGAGTTCCAGTTTTCAGAAGGACAATTGTTTTCTCAAGAATATGAAAGACCTAGCTACCCTACCACACCCAGGGATCAGCCACAAGGACAGATTGTGTCTAGCTCTGATGATGAAAGAACAACAACCGATGACGACGAAGGAGATGACGAAGCTAGCCAGGGAACTCAGGAATCCAAAGAGCATGAACAGACAGATGGCCAAGGCCAACAAACAGACACACATGGTGATACAAGTACCCATGAAGATGAAACTTACGAAGCAGCAGCTTACACACTGGCTATTAAGAAGTTGTATAGAACTATGGAAAAAGTTTGGGCACGCAAAAAAATGACCGAGGAAGAGAGTCAAGCCATAATAGAACAGGAACTTGTCACAGGCGGATTCGAAGACGCATACATCAAAGGATTCCGCGAGTTAGTCAAATCAGTAGGCTCCAACGAAGCGCTCAGGTACCTGCAAAGAAAGCCACTACCACAGTTTGACCCCCGCCGAGTACGACTACTTTCAAAGCCCGGCGAATACATTCGTGTACCAACAGGAGCACAGTCTTCCGAACAAGCCAGGGAGGCACGCCTCGTCCCCAAAAGTTCGTTGGCAGCAGAAACCATCCTTATAGATTCCCCACCCCGCGCTACAACTGTACATACCTCAGTAGTCACTGAAGTACCGACCACCCCAACCGCTCCCCCATCACCGCCCATCCCTCCAGCCTCCCCTATTCACCCTCCTTCCCCCAGACCAACATCTTCATTCGCCGGTGGCGTAGCAGAAATCGTTTTTACGACCACTCACCCCACAATTCCTGCACCCACTAGACCTAGTCTACCCCCTCACACATCCACCTTTCCATTCAACCCATTCATCCATCTTTCCCGTCCTTCCCCACACATCCACGACCCCTTTTCCCATTCCAACCGCCATTAACCTTCTCCCCAGTCTCACCTCCCCGACCCACTGTACCCCTTTTTCCCCTTTCCACCCAGCTGCACCAGCCAGTCCCCCTATAAATTACTCCTCAACCTTTGTAAATCCCGTATTTACACCAGCACAAGCACCCACAGTCACACCCATATTCACAGTCACCGCACTGGACACGTCCAATGACATGGACATCTCACCACCCACTGCACCCTCACTCACTTCACTCACAGCACAAACATATTTAGGCACCTCACAATTTTCCACAATCACCACAACATCCACCTTCCCATCCCCATTCCCCATTCCCGTTGCATCTACATCCACTGCATCTTCATTTAGCACCCCATTAATACTATCACCCACTGTAGATAATGCATTTCGACAGATATTCATGTGTATGACGCAAGTCAGAGATGAGTTCACATCTCTTGGCGATAATTATCAGCAGCTGCAGAGGACAACCACTGACTTACAATCGAAGCTTAATTTATTGTCTATTGAGAATGCCTCACTGAACAGCCCATACCAAGAATTACGAGAGGCCTATCATAAATTAGAACTAGAAAGCGAAGAAAAGACCAAGGAAGCCACTGCTGACCTAGATAACTTATTAAGAGCCCAAACAGTCTGCAATGCAACGCTAACACGAAACATGGGCTTACTCAGAGGACATCTAGCAGCAGCAAAGGAAGAAAACCAGCGCTTACAGGATCAGAACCGAGAAAACTTAGAAGCAGCTCTTGACCACCCAGACCAACCTTTGAGTCCTAGTCGGTTCAAAGCCATTCCCTCAGACTCGATGAGGATGCTGCTAGAAGATCATGTAAGACTGCTAGATGAATACGACCGCATGAACGAGGAGTTACAGAAACTCAAAGAAGATCATAAATTACTCCAGTTATGAGCACCGGCACACCAAGACATACCAACACCTGTGGACCCCTCTCCTGACATCTTAGAGGAACTCAACGCATTACGGGCCCAGGTATCAAACCTTGAATCAAGGATTGCAGTATATGAAGCACCACCACGGCCAGATTCCCCACTTGAGCTACCAGCTTAGGAAGAAACTGTCACCATCCCGGTGGAGGAAACGTTTGAAGAGGCGTATGAGCCACAACCCATCCCAGGCGGACGCGTCACGGCCAGATGACTTACGAACTCCCGACCCCCGCGTGGATGAAGACAATTGAGGAACTTGGAACAACGCACTCAGCTAGAGTAGAGGCACAATTACATGCCATGGCGATGATAGAAGAAAGAATTTTACAGTCTCCATTCTTTGCTCATTTGGCCCCGCGACGATACATATCTGGGCATGAGCTACGGTATAAACCGTATTTTATGTTAATGGCTGAATACCAGTTAGCCATTGAGAAAGAGACAGGTAAGAAACCATCGCATGCAACTCAATTCGAGGAGGACGATCTACCACTCGATGCGCAGCAAGGAGAGATCTATCAACCAGAGTGGCGCAAAGATTTACTACAGAAGTATCCAGAAATGATGAGTACATGGGTAAAGGCACCTTTGCACTTAAAGTACAACCCATGTTGGGGACCAGTACCACGACGCCGCTCCTGGATAGCCTTTGCTATTAAGGTACAAAACAATAAGCAGTGCCAGGACTGATTAAATTACCCCTATTTTAAGCCACCCATCGAGTTACCAACTGTAGGCTACATGATGGCTACAATTCGCCACTGGCTCCCTAGATTAAAGCATATGGTTGATATAGCGGCGCATATGACTGTCAAAATCTTTGACATGATGCAAATGATTTTTAAAGTCTTTCGACACGTCAAGGCACCTCATGTAAACACCCCGGGCTTTGAGCATGGCAATTTCGATCTAGTATATGATATGAGTACAACGCCATCGCTACGAGTGTGTTATGCCTGGCATTGCAGAATAAAGTACCTACCGGCGTGCTACAAGCAGACGTTCGAAGAGATGTTCACAACCGGCTTCTGGGAATACCATTCCGAGGTATTCATAAGCAGGCCTACACATTTATTACACTTATTTGCCTGTGAACGAATGGTCTATTCCACACACTATCAGCTCCCGCCACCAGAAGAATCGCAACCTATAGACTGGGAGAAACTCGAGGCCGATCTGGCCCGAGGCATTCGTATCTCCGACGCACCCTCGCTCAAGACCTCCTACAGAACTATATCCGGCAAACCTCATAACAAGGTTCTGTCAGGGACGACAGAAGCGAGAGGGAGGGGGGTGTTGGAAGCAGCCAGAGGCACAGACGACGCGGAAGCATGTAACAACGGAGCAAGGAGCCAGTCGAATCTTTTTTCAAAGAATCATGTTTTAGAAATACTTTTCAAAGACCTCCAACAGTGATTTTCATCACTAATGTAACATATGTACCATAGACAAAACCCTTTTCTTAATTTCTAGCTCCATTTTGTGCAAGCCGAGGAGTCCTCGAGCTTGAGGAGCTTAGGTAGAACAAGCGTATCAATTTTCGTTATTTTTAGACACCGTTTACCCTTCCAAATAGCATCTAGGACCTAATTTTTAACTATGCCGGTCACTAGATGTGAAACGGGTCAAAACTAATCTAGAAACTATAAAAAGAGCTAGAGAGCTCATTTTTGAGGTTAGCTTGTTCGAGGTTAAAGTTCTATTGAGCTTCTAATAGTGTTCTTGAGTAATAGAGTTGATTTCTCACCTTCCATTGTGTCTTGCTTGTCTCTTCGTAGTGTGTGTGTATGTGTGTGTGCATTTCTATGCTTCTCACCTTCACTCTCACTTCATCTCACATTCACGATCTTCATATCACTCCTATCTCTTCCGCGGATTGACATTAAGGAGGTGGAGCTTCTTAACGTGGTTCTCACCATTGTGCTAGAGCAACAGCAGGTTGTAAAGATGGCAGAAGGAGTACCTCTAGATATTTGTCTTTTGCAGGTGACAAGCCCATTTCATGGTCTTTCAAGAAGCAACCTACAGTTGCTCTATCTTCAACAGAGGCTGAATAGAAGGGATTATCCAATGCTACACAAGAAGACATATGGATTAGATTGCTATATTCAGATTTGGGACTTCACACTCACTCACCTATGATTTTCGGTGACAATACAAGCTCTTCGCATCTTGCAACAAATCTTATCTATCATGCAAGAACCAAGCATATAGAAGTACACTATCATTATGTTAGAGAGAAGCTATTGAGAAAGGAGATTCAATTGGCATATGTATCTACAAACCTGCAATGTGCAAATTTGTTAACCAAAGCACTTGATGGTACTAAACTTTGTAGGTTTAAAGCTATGATTAGATTGTAGGACATTCAAGAGGATTGATGAAGAAGAGAAAGCCAAGATGTTTGGCTTGAGGGGGAGCTATTGGTGCAAACATCCAAGCCCTAACACTTGGCTAGGCATGGAAACAAATATGTACAATCACTTCATGAAGGATGTGAACTTTGACTTGTAATACTTGGCCAGTTACCATTTGTAAAAGGTGATTCACGCGAGAGAATCTTGTAAATGATTAAATCTCGTGGAGTTAGAGAAAGCAAGATCTACGAATCTCATTTGGTAGAACCACTGCTAACTTAGAGGACTACTTTTAGGTGGAGCTCTATTTGAATTTCAAATTCAAACTTGAAGAAAGTCATTATATAAGAGACTTGTAATCTTGCGGCCTTTAGTGCCCCCATTCTTGAGCTTATTGTTGATCATTTGTAGAGATTGAGTGGCTTACATCATAGCCTACTCTTCTCACTATCATTGGGCATCATCTCTATGCCAATGATCATGTACAACATTGTTATATAATACATTACATCATTGATCAACTCTGTATACATCTCTGCTATGACTACTCAGGATAGTGAACTTTGCATGATGATATCTCACTGAGTTCTTATTTATTTTTGGTATTCTATAGCTTGTTGGAACCAGCTCAAAGTCTACTTCAAGCTATCAAAATTTGAAGAAACTTGCTTCAGCCAATTGGGAGAAAACTGCCTCAAAGTGCTCACTGGTCTTATACTGTACAATCCCTAACAAGTCGAGCGTAACCCTTTGGTTGCTAAATCAATTTCTCAGTGTATGGTTTATCATTTTTAGTGATTCCACCTATAATCACTAGCTATCTAAGCTAAGTAGATATGCTCAAGAGGATTTTGATCAATTGCTACTATATTGTGAGCATTGAGCAAAATATCCAACAAGTGTCAAGACCAAAATAGCACGTTTTTTTGCCACTAGCTACTTGTGAAGATTATCTGTATTGATCTAATTGTTTGAAGCATCATCTCCAAAGTACATAGGTACTTATTTGGTGTTATTTGCAAGCTAAGAGGGCCTACTACATAACCCTAAAGTGAAATAGGGTAGGTACTAAGCTCGTTTTGGTAGTGCCACCTCACTTCCTTGAGGTATCCATCCATCTCTTCTAACAACATATATACACATCACACACGCATACACACATCCATACACATGTATAAGCATACACACATCCATACACATGTATAAACATACATATATGCATAGATATACATACACACGTATGCATATATGCACACATGCATACATGCATGCATACACACACATGCATATATCGCGTACACATGCACATACATACATATCACACATATGGTGCATACATATCACATACACACATGCATAAATACACGTGCATATATCACATAACCATTCACATACATCCACATGCATTTGCATATGTCCATACACACATGCATGCATACATGCGCACACATCACACACACATATATACATACATACATGCATACACACACCTATATATATATCACACACATGCACATACATACACCACACACACATGCATATATCACACACATATACATACATACATACATACATACATACATACATACATACATACACATCACACAGACATGCATAGACACACTTGCATACATACACATGCATGCATACACATGCACATATGCACAAAAATACATACACAGACATGCATACATGCACACATGAATACACACATGCATGCATGCATACATACATGCTTTTTACATGAAAACACACACATGCATGCATGCACACACACACACACGTGCTTTTTACATGAATACACACACATGCATTCATGCATACACACACATGCATATATCCCATAGAGATGCACATACATACATATATATCACACACACATGCATATGCACACACATATAAACACATCACACACATGCATATATACACACATGCACACACACATGTATATATCACACACACATTCACATAGATACATACATATCACAAAAGCACACATGCATACATATACATGCATACATACCCACATGAATGCATACACACACATGTAAATGGATGCACATACACATATATCAAACACACATGCAAATACATACACATCACATACATACATGCATACATATACACATGCACAAACATACATACACATCACACACACATGCATACATAGTATATATCACACACACGCACATACATACAAACGCATGCACACATGCATACATGCATGCACATGCATACACATAAATACAAATATATATACACAGGCATACACACATACATGCATACATACATGCATACATACATGCATGCATGCATGCATACACACATGTATATATCACATACATGCACATCGCACACACATGCATACATACACATTCATATATCACACACATATATACATAAATACAAATCAAACACACCGGCATAGAAACACATGCATACACGCATGCATACACACATATCCATAGATACACATACACACACATGCATACATGCACACATGCATACATGCACACATGCATACACACGCATATATCCAATACACATGCACATACATATACATACACATCACATACATATAGACATGCATGCATACACACATGTAAATGGATGCACAATATATCAAACACATGCAAATACAACATACATATTTCACACATGCATACATACATACATACATAGACATACATAAAGCACACACATATGCATACATGCATGCACACACACATTAAATACACACACATGCATATATACACATGCATACATACATGCATACACGAAAATGTAAACATCACACACATGAACATACATACACATCACATATGCATACATACACACATATATCACACACACATACACATACATACATACATACATACATACACATCAAACAAACACACAGAAACACATGCATTCACATGCATGCATGCATGCATGGATACATACACATATGCACAAATATACACACGTATACAGACACATGCATGCACACACATATATCCCATACACATGCACACATACATACACATCACACATAGATATACAGACATGCATGCATACACACACATATAAACGGATGCACACACACATATTACACACACATGCAAATACATAATGAGAAAAAAGGTTCCACCTCATTCCTTAGGAACAGTCATGCATGTGTATGGAGACATGCCGACTACATATGGAGACATGCCGACTATGTATGGAGACATGCCGACTAAGGAGTTAGACTACACCATACATATGCGTACCCAATGGCCAGACGAAGGCTCATCTGTCGACCCATTTGCTGGAAGACGAGAGCCTTCAAGACACAAGTATGTTTTTTTATTATAATTTACTATCTTTGATAAAATTATAAGAAAATTTTTTTTTAACAATTTTAATTTGTTCATTTTTAGCATATCTATATCACGTCAAGCTCATGAGAGCACAATCGAGGTACCTATGCACAAATGCATAGGTAGCTTAGGGTTGGAGTATAATATTGTCCCAAATAAAAGCATAATATATGTGATACATGGTTTAGAGTTCAAAAAGCGAACGAGGGCTCTATATGATTCATACCTTATATTTGTTCATTTAAAATGACTAACTATGAAGTTTATTTATATATATATATATATATATATATATATATATATATATATATATATATATATATATATATATATATATATATATATATATGATGCAGCTATAAATCTCCGTTTGATGGGATTCTTATGGAATTTCCAAACTAGATATAAAAATTGTAAATTTTGATACAATTTGAAACCATAAGATTTACAAAAATCTTGATGAATTGAAATAGCTTCTTCAAAAGAAACATAACAAAACTGATATGTAGAGCAGTGCGTTTCTTTCATAACGCATTCTACATAAAACCTTTTACAAGTAAAAAAAAAATTATTAGAACATATCCACATAAGAAATCACAAAATTTCTATGAATTTTTTTAAGTGAAGTTAGATCACTCACCAGTAAGCTATCTAATGAAGGGGAATTCATCTCTAAAGCTAAATCAATCTTCATAGACACTTTCTTCATTAGAGGCATAAAGTCTATATTTTGTTCCTCTGGAAAAAAGTTCTTTCAAACTACTAGTAGGAAGAATAGAGCAATCGGCAAAAAACTATGACCCAGATCCTTGTTTACGAAAGAGGAACCACTATTGCAACAAGTTCTTCTAAAATTCGACAATCTATCTTGTTCTTTCATATTTCTTCCAATATCATTGTAATTAAAAGCTTTTTGACCCAAAGTTTTCATATATTTGCATGTAACCAAAGGATGGACCCAAAGCTATCTAACATAAGAAGAAAGTGATTGTATCACTTCTTTTGATTTCAAAATAGAGTTCAAACCAACTTTACCTATTTCTAGAGAAGTAAAGATAATAATTAGTAAACCTCTACTTGAAATCAAAGGATTATGAGAAATACAAGAGGATTCTAGAAATTTGGACATGAGAATTCAAATTTGAAAACTATGGGATTTTCTATGACTTGAATCCTCATGAGAGAAATTTTCAAAGATATATAGAAGTTTAAAAAGGAATCTTTTGTTAATAGGGTCAAGGTGCATCAAGCATGATGGGGCATAACCATTGACATATCCCCATCCCCATCCTAGTCCATGCTTACCTTCCCCTATCCATGAAGTAATCCAATAATACTGGAATATCTTCCTACCATCTCTCTCTCATTGTGACCAATCATATAAGTCAAGGTGCATCAAGCATGATGGGGCATAACCGCTAACATATCCCCATCCTACTCCATGCCTACACTCCCTATCCATGATGCACTCCAATAATACTATAATATTTTCCTACCATCTCTCTTATTGAGACCAATCATATAGGTACTTAGAGACCCATGACTATCTAGTCACAAAGCTGACTTGGACTAACTGTCATATCCTAAACATGGCAAACATATAGCAATCCCCTTCAAGGTAAAGAAGCACATATTCGAGATCTCTATGGAACCAAAGAGAGAACACCTCATGAATCCCAAGGCAATGCATATATCTATGTGGCCTAAGGCATATGTCAACAAAAAGTTCACGACTCACTATAGAAAATAGATCACATGTCGTTCTAGTATCAAAAACCATTGATGAGCTCCTATGTCCTCTACAATGATGATGTGCAAATGATGCATTGAATTGAGTCATGCCATGTAGATGCATGTCTCCCCAGTGACCAAAAGATTCCTCAACCTTGTGACAAATACCCCTATGTGACTTAGGACCATAGTTCTTATCACAAGGTAAATGTCATTGATGGCTCAACCCTAGGAATGAGTCCTCAATCACATGGTAGATCCCATCGATGGTCATGCAAGAAAAGGATCCTCCCACATGGGAATCTCCAACGATAATATAAAGCTGCCAACATCCTCTCTCATGGCAAGCATCTTTTGATGCCTCCCATAGGATACATACAACAAAAACATGTGCAAAGGCAGTTCTTATCACAAGGTAAATGTCATTGATGGCTCAACCCTAGGAATGAGTCCTCAATCACATGGTAGATCCCATCGATGGTCATGCAAGAAAAGAATCCTCCCACATGGGAATCTCCAACGATAATATAAAGCTGCCAACATCCTCTCTCATGGCAAGCATCTTTTGATGCCTCCCATAGGATACATACAACAAAAACATGTGCAAAGGCCCCTCTCTAGGTGGTTTCATGATAAATGTGACCTATGACCCACCCGTGGAAATCCTCTCACAATGTAATGCCTATGGATGTGGAGGCTTGATCACATATAGTGACTTAAGAGAGAGAAACTTGACAAGGCACACACAAAGGTACGAAAATTAAACATGTTTGGAGAACCCATCTTTGTACCTAAGAGAGTGTCATCCCCACGAGACTATATAGGTCAATGGCATTGGATCTCAAAAAAGTTACCCAAAAATATACCAATAACTCGTGTGCCTCCTCGTCACACTGTATGATGTAAGATAGATGATTGTCTCTCTCTATCCCATAATAAGCATATCATCATGGAATGGAATGGCCTATAGCAAGGGATCACAAGGATGACCCTAATCATTTATCAACCACTAGTAATCAAGTGGAAATCCCTTCAACGAAGGCTACAGACCTAGCAAGGCATGACCCTTGCCATAGGTCTCTTCGACTATCTAGTTGTAGGTTATCTAGTTGCAATCTCACCTTGGAAGGCAAAATCCTCCCCAAGGGCTTCCTTGGATTGTCAAGGCTGCACCCTCATCAATCCCTCTCATGTATGCACTCACACCCAATGGGCTTGCAAAGCACTTCAAAGAAGTACTTCTTTCATCCCCACTCCATCTAAGTAGTTACAGGATCCAATATATCCTTGAACATTCAATCAACAATATATCCTTGAAGATTCAATCAATGCCCACGATCCTCAAAATCCTTGTTAATATGCATCCAAGGTCTCATCTTGGTGTGTCATAATCAATGAGAAAAGTGAGTGCACTCATGCCCTTCATCTCGAGCACACCATAGATATGCTTAAATCTTGGGCGAAGGACCCCACTTGACCATGAATAATTGTCATAGATCATGAAATGGAAAAACCTGAATATACCCACCTCCTTGCTTATGCATCCAAGTTCGAATCCCCATGTTATGGAAGTGCTAGAGAAGAAGTTCCCTTCGGAGACATATACATGCTTGTCTATAGGGTGTGAAAGTCCTCATATCTTCCATTTGCTGAACCGAATTGGCTAAAGCTGATGGTTGAGAATTAATGATGTGGGAATATCTCCATGACGACAAAGGTGGAGTGGATGAAGTGCAGTATGGAGATTGAAGTGTGAAGGACTCTTCCCTCTACATGTACTTTGGTAAATATGTGCTATGTCAAGCTGGCTAAAGCTGATGGCTGAGAATTAATGATGTGGGAATATCTCCATGACGACAAAGTTGGAGTGGCTGAAAGTGCAGTATGTAGATTGAAGTGTGAAGAACTCTTCCAATACATGTACTCTTGGTAAATATGTACTATGTCAAGATGAAGAGAGGAGAAGCCCACTTGTATGTTTCTAAGTTAAGATTCTCCCACCTCCACTACTTTTCAGATACTTAATTGAGAATGTTTTCAAAACTTTCTAAATATACACATCAGCAAGAAATACCAGCCATATGGAATGTATGCACGAGAAAGCATGCACCCAATTTGATGAGGTGGGTCCACCAAATTATGCCATGCAAAAGAGCCCAAATGGAAGATTCCTTGTCCAAGTAATTGCCCTACAACCCAAGTAATTACCTTGCAGCCCAACTAATAGCCTACAAAAGGTAAAAAAAAGCCATTGCCCATCTAATACCACTTCCTCAAGGATGCCTTCCCCAAAGATGTCTTGCTGCCCAAGGAAGATGGCTGCTTTGATGAACAAATGAATTACAGCCATGCACAACTGTGCACTCACATAGGGGTGCTGCTGAGACAAAAATTAAGCTGGGATGGAGTGCAAAAAAGGGACATCCAATAGATATGGTTGCTGTCCAGCTCAAGCTCCATCCCATTCCTTTCATCTTTTCGCATCAAGCCCCTTCATTTTCGAGTGCACATGTCATATCCTCGAGCCAACAAATGCATCTTGTGAGCAGTGGTGTATGGGCTTCCCTCGAGGCATGCATCATAAATCAACAGCACTCATCAAATTTTCTTCGCCCAACAGGGCTGAAGGTAATCCCAACAAACAACTATTCAATACGAGCTTGTTTCTTGCCTCTCATTTTAAGTTGGATGCTCCCACACAGCCTCCTTTCTCTACCCAGCCACACACAAGGGCCACTCATGTTGCTTCCCTTCTCTGCAAAGGATAGGCAGCAACCATGGCTTCCAACAAGGGTGTGGTTGAAGAGAACCAATCATCGAACCACCTACCTACATGGATAAGACAAAAAAGGGGCTTACCTGTGTTCAACCAACCATCAGCTTGCATGTGCTCCTCTTACTCCCTCCTACTGGAAATGTCCCATACCACCCCATGCAAGAGAGTGAAAAGCATGTCAAGCTCAGCCATCACAGCTCCATGAGCTCTATTGGTTTTGTGAATGTTGTCTTGCCTTTTTGATACGAGCAGAAAGCTGCTCTGATAACAATGTTATGATCTCCACGATCCTTTTTGTTGGACAAAACAATGCACAAGCCATATTCACAAACAATAGAAGGGAAGACATCAAACTCACCTCCCAGCCGTAGAGCCAATATGGGCTCAACCCTGGGCCTGGAAGCCTGTAGCCAAGCAAGCAGCCACCTCCAAGGGACTGGCTTCCCATACCACCAGCCCCCTACCAATACAGGTGGCAAAGCTCCACCAAAGAGCCAAGAGTCCAAGTGCCTCAAGCGAGGAATGTCCCATTAATGAGCCCATGAGTCCTATTTAAAGTATCAAATGAGAACTGGCTGGCAGCAATGACACTTTTAACTACAGTACAAGCGCCCATTCAAATGTCCTTTAATTTTGACGACATAACACTCCCCCACTCCCCCCTTGGAAGAAATGTTTGGTTCCTTAGGTTGTTCAACCAATAAAATGGCATAAAGATTTGGATTCTGAGAGGCTATCGCCACTCTCTGTGAACTGAACCCGGCAGTACATAGTATGACTCATCAACCTTGTGCCACCCTATCTATCCCACCCTTACCTTACTGAGCTACCAAAACTCCAACCACCTTTTCTCATCACAGCTACAATGTTGCAGGCAATGTGCTTCTCACAATGATGGAATGGAGAGATTTGGATTTTCAGAGGCTATCGCCACTCTCTGTGAACTGAACCCGGCAGTACATAGTATGACACATCAACCTTGTGCCACCTTATCTATCCCACCCTTACCTTACTGAGCTACCAAAACTCCAACCACCTTTTCTCATCACAGCTACAATGTTGCAGGCAATGTGCTTCTCACAATGATGGAATGGAGAGACTTGGATTTTGAGAGGCTATCGCCACTCTCTGTGAACTGAACCCGGCAGTACATAGTATGACTCATCAACCTTGTGCCACCCTATCTATCCCACCCTTACCTTACTGAGCCACCAAAACTCCAACAACCTTCTCTCATCACAGCTACAATGTTGCAGGCAATGTGCTTCTCACAATGATGGAATGGAGTAAGTCCCATATGTAGAACTTTCATTGTGTGGAAATCATCCAACCCTCATCATTAACATAAAAAAACTATTTGGTTCTCCATAAACTGCTATCTTTTACATCATTATTTTACTATGGCAATATATCTTCAGATATTAGGGAGACTTTGATATTAAGAGCTTAATTAATATTCCTTTCACGAGTAAACAAATATACAAAAATAATGATCATATCACAATAATGATCACAATAAGAAAAACTTTGTTTTAGCTTATATGCCAGAGGAGACAGATCATGAAAGAGATCCAAGTCATGTTCATTTGCCACAGAGGCCCGGACACCAGGAAGCATTTCTTCATGGATCCTTGACAATGTGCCTTCGTCTATTGCTCTCATATTCTTTGTCATCCTGAAAAAGAAACAGAGGATTCCACTTCCTGCTTACCTTTACTGAGCCACCAAAACTCCATCCAGCTTTTCTCATCACGGCGCAAGCAATGTGCTAAGAAATGATTGCTTGGTGTCTGGACTCAGTGGCAAAAAAACACAACAGCTGGGGCCTCTCTAACTGTTTTACTCAATAGCACATCAACTTCAACAGTACTTTGGCCTTTAAAGGAAACAAAAGTGAACATCACAAATATCCATAAATTCATTCACTATTGGATAATTGTTTCTATAATTATCAAATATAACAAGGTCCCTCTCTCTCCCCCTCCCTCCCTCCCTCCCTCCCTCCAAAACATGGAAATGCTGGACAACAATGACATTACACCTTCAAAACTGCCGCCAGCTAGAGCTGCAACCTTTCAAGCTCTAAATCAAACAAAGTGGGCACCTAGAAGCCCTAGAACTGTGAGCAATTGCTAGGCAATCGTGTTCCAAACTATATTCCAATTCAAATAAAAAGTAAAAAAATTACTTCAAGAAACAAATAAGCAAGAACAAAATCGAGCATAGAGGGATCTGCACATACTGTGCATACTGTACAGCTCAATAGAATTGGATAGAATTCCAAAAATAGCTTGCTATTCATCAAAATTTAATATTCACAAATCACTATATGCCAAATGTACTGCAACATGATCGATGACAAAGTCCTATAATCATTAGATTTTATAACATTAGTGACTATATAGCAGAATGAAATAAAGGCAACCCCCTAAATTTACCATTTGCAATCCTTCCATAAAATATTATGATAAGATACATGGATCACAGAGAGAATTAAAGTTCAGCTTGAGACATCTGTCAAAAATATTATACCTCTGCAAGTTAAAGTTCATCTCAAGTTACAACGAAAAAGTACGAATCACGAACACATAAACATTAGAGTACATTACCACGAACCAAAACAAAAGTTCCTTTGGTAGAACATAGACATTTACATATACTAAATCATGAACAAAATCCATAAAAGTTTGTAACTACCCACAAACCAAAGCAAAAGCTCCTTTGGTAGAACATAGACATTTACAGAAAATACATAATGAACAAATCCATAAAATTAAGATACAGTTATAGCAAGTGTACAAAACTCAAGCATGTTCAAACAATAACCATTCAAATGCACTATATGACTAAGAGTTTGGCAAAATGGGCGATGATAAATTGGAATAAGAAGAGAGAGTTATTATAGACCCGACGTGTTCATATAGACCCGACGTGTTCATATGCCACCGGGGCCCAGATACCAGGAAGCATTTCTTCATGAATATCCTTGACAGAGTGCCTTCATCCATGAAAGAGAGTTATTATAGACCCGACGTGTTCATATGCCACTGGGGCCCAGATACCAGGAAGCATTTCTTCATGAATATCCTTGACAGAGTGCCTTCATCCATTGTTCTCATATTCTTTGTTGTCCTCAAAATGAAGCAGAGGATTCCACTTCATTCTTCCCTTTTACTGATCCACCAAAACTTCGTGCCACTTTTCTCGTCCCAGCTACAATGTTGCAAACAGTGCTAAGAAATGATTTCTTGGTGTCTGGACTCGGTGGCATAAGAACACGCCGTATGAGGCCTCTAACTGTTTTACCCAGTAGCATATCAACTTCACAAGTACTTTGGCCTCTTACGAACAAAATGTATATTACCATTATACATATATTTGTTCGCTCTTGGCTATTTATATCTATGATTATCAAAAGAACATCGTAGAAAATTTAAATGAACACCTCTCTCTCTCTCTCTCTCTCTCTCTCTCTCTCTCTCTCTCTCTCTCTCTCTAGAAGATGGCATCAAAGACCTATAATATAGTGCCTTCCTTGATGTGTGAGCTGAGAGCTACAATGATGTCATTCATTTCTTAAAAGCACAACTTTGAAAGTTAGGGTTTGCCGGAAGTTAGGGTTTGTACCCCTAAATGTGACATTGTATTCTAACAGGTTGTTGGTTGTATTCTAACGAGTGATCTTGATGGATACTGATACTGCACACATGTTGAGCGTGCTATACAGCTCCGAGGATTTGGAACACATCCTTAAAATACCTAGCAATGCAGTTAAAGTTAATATGCACAAATATAGTGCAAAAAGAAATTCAAACAAAAAAGCAGGAATGTAGTTTGATTCATTCTTTGAAATCAAATTAAGCATGACCAGTGGCAAAGTGCGAAAGTCAATTGATTATATATTATTCATAACAGGGTGAATTCAAGTGCAATCCTATCACACAACATTATGATAAGATACATTGCTCACACAAAGGATTTAAATTCATTATGGCACATCAGTCAAAATACATACACCTCATCGAGTTCAAATTCAAACCAAATAAAGAAAAAAAGAATGAAAAACAAACGCAGATGCATTTGGAAGTACTGTATATATACATCAGTTGAAATATGATTTGAAGTTCAAAATTAAAATCATCAACCTGGAACCAAAACAAGAAAATCTACGCTAGAAAGTAAACTTTTGCAAAAACTAAATCATGAACAAAATCCTTCAGGGCAAACTAGCACAAAGTTTCTACAGAGACCATTCAGAAGCACTACATAGCTGAAAGATTATAGAATGAGTGATGATAGGTAGGTTAGCTGAGCAGTTAATTAGAGACCCAACATCAAGTGATGATAGGTGGGTTAGCTGAGCGGTTAACTAGGTAGGTTAGCTGGGCGGTTAATTGGAGACCCAACATCAAGTGAAACTAGTCACATTCTCGAGCATTCGAAACCCCAAGTCAAATGCATTCGAAACAAACCGTGATAGTTCATTTTGAATAATGTGCGTAGATTTTGAGATATATTATGCCCCATTAAATGTACTTTCATTCTGAAGAACTTATCATCCAACACTCACCTTAAATATGAAAATTACATAATTATCCACACATTTACTGCTATAGATTGATCATCATATTTATATGCTATGGTAATATTTCTTTGGATGTTGAGGCATACATAGATATTGAGACCTTGAAAACTATTCATCTCGTGAGTAGATGAATATACAGATGATGATCATATCACAGTAGTGCTCATAACAAGGCGAACTACGTGTGAGCTTATATGCTAGAAAAACAGATTGCGAAAGAGACCCAGGAGTATTCCTTTGCCACAGAGGCCCAGATGCTAGGAACCATTTCTTCATGAATCTCCTTGACAGAGTGGCTCACCCATTGTTGTCGTACTCCTTGTTGTTCTCAAAAACAGAAAATTTGTCCTTGCTTACCTTAACTGAGCCACCAAAGGCTTAATGCAGCTTTTCTCATTCCAGGTACAGTGCTGCAAGCAGTGTGCTGAGAAATGATTTCTTGGTACTTGGACCCGGTGGTAAATGCTAGGAGACGATTTCTTGGCATCTGGACTCAGTGGCAAAGGAACACGACGTATGTGGCCTTTCTAACTGTTCTACTTAGTAGCACATCAGCTTCAAAAGTACTTTGGCCTCTTACGAAGATGAGTAACTATGAAGATTACCGATATATTCATTAACTGGTGGACAAGTATTTCTATAAGCTTAAACTTAAAGGACAAAGTTTGCCTCAATATCCACATACGTTTTAGAAAACGGCACTACCTAGGATCAAACATATCATGTCAACCATAGGTGCTATGTACATGTATAAATCATAGAAATCTCAAAATTATGCTAATATGCGTCTGTCTCTCAGAGAAAACAGATGCCGTTGTGTCTCAAACAGAAAAATGACACACTTGTAATGGTGTAGACATGAATAGAAAGCCGGCACACTTGTAATGGTGTAGACATATGAGAGAGAGAGAGAAGAGATACGATTGGTACGGTCGCCTGCTCACAGCTGAATTGTTTGGTCGAGAACGTCAAAGCTGCGAAAGATAAGAAGCACACGCTTGAGATTGACAAATGTTTCGAAACTGGATAGTGATATCGGTCTTTTGAGAGAGGTGAGCCCAACGGAACACAGCCTACAGGAGCTCTCCCAGAAAAAAGCTGTCACCGATCAACCTTGAAACTTGTACGAGAAAAAGCTTGCCCTAAATGTACCTGGTTTCACATGTGGGCGGTATAGAGAGGGTCACAACTCACGTATTCAAACATGAACATGAGAGTGGAACGAATGTGCTGCCTTTAAGTGCCTCCGGTTTATGTGTTTATGTGAGTGTACCAATCTTGAGGGAATACATCGATAAAGTGTTGCTGAAGTAAGATAAACCAAATGCTTTTATTTTACATGATCTTTGTTTTGAATACATCAAACAAACTTTGGCTGAAGTAAAATAGATCAATAGTTTTATGTCATGTGTGATATTTCATCTTGATTTTTCCATAGGGTGGAGGGGGTATCGAAGCGTTTTTGCCATGCATGATCCATGATGTGTCTCTTTGCATTGAATGGGGTTGCACGCTTATCTCAAAATATGTATATATATAGTTCAAAACCCATAGATGAGTTGGTTGGGCACCCATCTGTTGAGACAAAGGTTGTATGTTCAATCCTTATAGGTATATTATTGGGTGAGTGTTACCAGTCTGTACATATAATGCTTTCGGAAAGCTTTTTCTTTGTAATGCTCCAAAAGTTTAACACTTGCTTTGTGGATTAGGGGTCCCATAGGTACTATGTCCTTAAGTTGTAGAGTTGTTATTTCAATACATTCAAGCTAGGATAGGGAGATTAACTTCAGTCAAACTTCTTTTTTTTTTAATATATGTAGATGTCAATCAATCATTAATTATTTTTTGGCGAGTGAATGTTACGCCACTTTATGTGAAACAGCTCTCGAAAGCAAGAGCATACTATGATCGAAAGCAAGTAGTGTTGGGAACTAGGAGGAAAACCAATACAATCAATAGCTCAAATGTTTGCTTCCTTAATAAGTGTCTAGCCTTCTGAACTCACCCCTTTGTGAAAGTCCTACGAGTTATTCGTTAAGCCCTCTAGTGATAGTTTTGTTGATACTACGTGACCCATACACCGACACAACATACTTAAAAAAACACTTGGTGACCACAATGGGATTGGTTTGCTAAAGCATCATAAAGGATACTACAAGGTGGAAGCAAGACAATTCAACGACCAACAAGGACCAAACGAGACACTAGGAGAGAGCCTAAAGGAGATTGTAGCATGCCAACTACGTGTTCCAACTTAATATATTCATGGCACATGAAGGGCTAAACTGATACCCAATGTGACAAGGATAAGCAAGCATTGGGAAGCACTAGAATCGACTTGGTAAAAAAAAAAACTAACTTTTTGCAATTTCTTTTAGGAACAGCTTGCAAGCAAAGCTCAAACAAAGAAGAGGTGGGTCCCAACTCTTTATTACCCCACAACAAAATTGTTCATAATAAGCCAAAACTAAACTATGATGCCCGCATTCATTAGCTTGAGCACAATCATAATAGAGCAAACTCGTAGTATGGTGGAATAGCCCAAACAATCAAAGTTGAATTAGCATTAACAAATATTGCAAGGCAAGATGCAAAAGAATTAGATCTTTTGAAAGATACGATCATTCATTTGGAGGACCATTTATAAGACATGGTGATTGGTTCACCAAAGTTGCACTAAAGCAAGCTGAAGTCAAGCTTCAATATTTTCAAACAAATCTACCCATGGGTGTTTACAAAGCCATTCCACTCACCATTATTCATGGATAGATGATTCGAATCATATTTTCATGAACAATGTTTTTCAACATTTCGAGCCAAGGACTAAAGGTTATCAAACCCGACTTTAATTGATCTTCAATGATATTCACATGGTAGCCTTAGATGCTAGTAGTCATCCAAGCAAAATGTCATAAAGTAAGGTTATATCTTGAGTGTTAGAACGGTTCACATAGATCTGAATTTGGGCATCATCTATTTGGTCTATTGTTAGCTCAAAGGCTCCATATTAGACTTAAGCATAAGTTCATGTGTTCTCTTAAACAAGAAAGAAGCTTGATCAAATGGTTAATTCAAATGTATAGGAAGAGTTCTAGGGCCTTCTCTAAGCATCCACTTGAGTTAACTCTAGGTAATTGGGACACTTATCCATCCAATTACATGGATAACACTTGCATGGATAATATCAACTTGTTAGAGAGATTTGTCCCTTGGAGAGACATATATATAGGGGCATAAGGTTGGAAAGAGAGTCATCTCTCTAGCATGTGGTGGTCTTAATACTCTAGTTCTTCACACTAGTACGAGAGTTATGGAGGATCCATGGTGGCCTTAACACAAACTTTTTCTTCAAGCTCCTGTGGAGATATGTATTGAATATATAAGTGCAGACTCATTTTCATATGAGTTATGCTTGGATAAACTTACCAAAGGTAAAGGTAAAGGTAAATATAAGTCTATTGATGAATAAATCTGCTCAAAAGTCATGATGAATAAAAGATACAATTTATGACTTGTAGTGAGTGGCATGTAGTGGGCAATAAAATGAACGTGGCGATTTAATAAGAATCACAAACTTCTTAACATGCCCATCAGTGAAAAAAATAGAGTGTGAAAACGTTCTCAAGAAGGAGAGAAAGGGAAAAGAGCCCCCAAGTAGTCGGCTTATTTGTTAAAGCCATATGTCCATTTGAGTTTTCGGGTAGAGCAGCAAGCAATACAAGGTGCATGTGTGTGTCAAAGTGTTGAATCTACAAGGGCTCTCTACATGCTTCTTATTGTGCATATCATAAATCATTCTCCTCATTTGTTATTAGAGAAAAATTGATGCATGATCTTCATCCACAAGGCCAGAGTTAAAGCAAAGCAAAAGAGGAGCTACAAATCAAAGGGAAACTTCATGAACTCAAGAGAATAGGACCATATAACTACTCGAGGTAAATCTTAAAGTCTTTTTAGAGTTTTCAATGGCTGAGTTGGGTCAGCAAGTAAAGAAGTTGGATAAGGATAAATATCTCGGTGGAAGTTTAGAAAGACCAACTACTTAATGAGCAAAGACTTGTGTGGTATCGTGAGCAGAGATGATGCTCAAACTCAAATCAATCAAGCTACACCCATTGAAGTTCAAAGAAGACAAACAAAAGAATGGGAAGAGAGGAATATGAGAGTCATGTTAATCATTTCACAAATCATTACTAATGCTACACTAGGGCATATTCTACATCTAGAAATAGCTAAGGATGCTTAGGAAGCTCTTAAAAGGATGTATCAGACAAATACAAGAGCTAGGAAACTTCAACTCAAACAATGAGCTAAACATAATCAAGAAAGTTTCAAGTCAATCCATAGTTGAATATACTTTGAAGATTAAGGAGCTAACTGATGCTTTAGCTTCTATTGGCACAATAGTTAAAGATGAAGATCTTGTGTGATGTACCCTCAATGGATTGGGATAAGATGAAAGATGGAAGAAATTTATAGCTTCTATTAGCTTGAAAGATGCATATCGAGTTTTTTATTAACTAATCCCTCATCTTTTCACATATCCCACTTTCTCTCAAGTCATTATTTGTCCCTCCCTCTTCATGTTGCTTTTATGAGAGCTAGCAATGATCGGAGGTGGCAAATCATCATCATCATCAAGCAATGGAAGGAAGCAGTTTGCTCGCCATGTAGAAATTGATAGAAAGTAGAGGCCTCCACCATCCATTGGCTCGCTCAAACACAAAAGATAAGGCAATAACTTTGAGTGTGGCATGAACCTTTTTTTTTAAAATAAACCCACTACATCTTAACAATATTGCTTATCTATGTGATCTTTCAAATCAAAATCTTTTTTATTAAAATATTATACTAACTCCCACTTCTCATGAAGCAACATCCACATACTCATGGCTAAGTTCATCGACATGCTATTCAATTTCCCACTATTATACTTCCCCTTTGTTGTCTCCATTGGTTGGTTTTGCCGAATCAATTATCCTTAGAGCTAATGCTTAATTAAATTGCCACATTGAGTTTGGAGTAACCAAATAATTGCATAGTTTGGGTGTATTCAGTCAAACCACATTTCGACAACAATTAGTTTCATCAATCTTAGTAACTTCAATGGGCTTTGATTTCCTCCAATAGATGTGTAGATGAATTGAATAGTATTAGGCATTACTATCACTGACCCCTTTGACCCATGCCACGTGGGTGACTTTCTCCATTTTTTCCTTTGATTCATCCAGATTGTACTAAAATAATTTAGGGCAAAAACCATCAACTGGTTTTGGGAATATCCTCCCTTACTAGTCACTTAATTTATAGGTTGACAAACCGATCTACTTAGCTACCTAAAAAGGACCAATATATTCAAGCTCATTGTCCTAGCTTGGTATTGTACAACAATACCAAGTCAAATCATTGAATTGCTTATGCTTTAAATGTTGTTCCAACGATGCTTGGAATCTTCCATGGATAACTTTTGCAATGTATGCAACTGGCAATCTTTCCTCTTATAGCCATAATAACTCTTTGCAATTTTCTTTCTTTGTTTGTTCTTCATATAGGCTATATTGAGCAGCAATTATGGATTGGGAACTATAAATTCTATAGGAACAACTACTTCCAATCCATATGTTAGCCTAAACAATGTCATGTATGTACTTATCTTGAAGGTAGTTCAAAATGTCCATAGTGTTGACTCCAACTGCATATCCCAATCTCTATGATTGTCAACAACCAATCTTTTTAAGTATACACTTCAACACCCTATTTGTGGCTTATGCTTGTCCATTAGCATGTGGATAGTATGGGGTTGATTTCTTATGAAGTATCATGTGTATTTTGGTTAGCTCCTCCATAACAACATTTATAAAATGAACTCCCCTATTGGATACCAACACTATTGGGCATCCAAAGTGAGTCACAATATTCTGATACAAAAACTTTGCGACACTACTAGCTAGTTTTTCCCTTAATGCAATTGCTTCCACCCATTTGGTATAGTAATCAATTACTAATAGAATATATGGTTTTCTTGTTCTACCTGATCGATGAATGGGACACCCAAAATCTAGCCCCCATTTTGTAAAAGGTAATAATGGCATAATTGGCTACAACTGGATGTGATCATGATTTAATGGTTTGCTATCCTTTTGTCATACTTCACAATTCTTTGCAAAAATATAGGCATCATGAAAGATTCTTGGCCACCATAATCATGACTACAAAATTTCCATTATTGTTCCCTCTCATGAAACATGTCCTCGAGTTGGCCCTACATGTGCTTCAAAGAGAATATGTGCTTGATCTTCCTTCAACAAACACTATTATAATATGTGGTCCACATCATTTTTATAGAGCTCATCTGCTATGATATGATAATTGTGATACGATAATCCTCGCTTTTAAGTGCATTAACCATCTAGTCGGGGAACATACATGTTGATAAAAACTACAACATTTTTGTATACCAACTACTAGTAGTTGCATCCGGTTCCATACCAAACAACATGCAGTATGGCAAGTCTTCCACTCCTTCCTTCACTTGTTTAGGTGTATCCATACCTACTCAAATAATCTATAATAGGATGTCGTTGAACTGCATCGATGCATAATCGTGTAATCCATTTTCTACATTAAGAAAATCTAGTGTGCTATTCTTCTTGATGTATGCGCCTCTCTTACCATGAATATAATTGCTTGGTGATCCACATAAATAACTACCTTGTTTGTCAAAAGATAATGCCAAAATTTTTGAATCCGATATATAATTCCTAGGCACTCACATTTAGTGATAATATAATTGCACTCAACTTAAGTTAATACTCTACTAGCATAGTATATCATCTTATATGAGCCATTCTACACTTCTTCCATCAACACTACCCCTATGGCTATATGTGATGCATCTACAAGTAAATGAAAGGGAAACTCGCAATTTGGGGCTATAAGGATGGACATGATAACCAACATATTTTTTATAGGACTAAATGCATGTTATTGTTCATATCCTCATGCCACATCCTTCCTTGCAAGCATTGTTATAGGGGCACATACATGAGCTAACTACATCAAAAATTTGAAATGCCTCTTAACATGTCCAGTGAATCACATAGTTGTTTTAAATTTCATGGAGGAATTGCATCTACGATCTGATCAGTTTTTCAAGGTTCAATGGCTATGCCTTGCTTATTGACAACGTGTCCTAACAATATCCCACTTAAAACATAGAATGCACATTTGGAGGGATTCAGAGATAATTGATATTCCTTGCACTTCTCGAACCATAATCAAAGCTACTCCAAATGTTGTGGCTCGGACATTTTTCACTCCAAAACTCATAAGTGTGGAGGTGAAGACCTAAATGCAATTTTTTCTCTATCTTGCAAAGCCATTTTAATCTGGTTATAGCCACTGAAGCCATCTAGAAAATTATACATCTCAACTTCTGCAATTGAATCTAGCAATGTATCACAATATTGTAAGGGGAATGGGTCAATGTTTGTTGCTACATTCAATTTGCGATAATACACACACACCCACAGTTTACCATTCTTCTTAGAAACAACAACAATCAGTGATATCGAAGAAGCTTTTTCAACTCGGTATATAAAGCCCATTTCCTTCACTTTATCCAATTTTTCTTTAACCTTCATGGCATGATTGAGATTCATGTGGTATTGTTGTTGTTGATCCATAAAGACTACATCCTCCTTCATATTAATGTGATGTTGATTTAGTGTTTGGTCTATGCCTTTCAAATTTGTGTATGAACATGCAAATGCCTCCATATACTTCACCAAAAGTAATCATAATTCTTCCTTGAATTCCCCATTCAAATGTGTTGAGATCCTCTCAATTTTACAATCTTCCATGATCCCAAGGTTGAGAACTTCCAACTGTCATGGTTCAATCCACTTATTGCACATATAACTTTTATGCTCATTCAGCAAGCAAGACTCAAGCAAAGAAGAGGTGGGTCTCAATTGTTTATTGCCCCAAAATGAAGTTGTTTATAATAATCCAAAACCAAACTACGATGCCCACATCACCAGTTTGAACACGATCATAATAGTATGGTGAAATAGCCCAAACAATCAACGTTGAACTATCATTAACAAATATTGTAAGTCAAAATGCAAAAAAAATATTTTTTTGGAAAGATACAACCATTCATTTAGAATACCATTTAGAAGACCATTTAGAAGGCATTGATTGGTTCACCAAAGTAGCAAGTTGAAATCAAGCGTCAGTGAAATTTTTTCATCATATTTTCAAGAAATTTCACCAAAGAGTGCTTACAAAGCCATTATAATCACCATTATTGATGGATAGATGACTCAAATTATATTGAATGACCAATTTTTTTCAATATTCAGATCCAAGCGCTAAAGGTTAATGAACCCTACACTAGTCAATCTCCAATGATATTCACATGGTAGCCTTACGTGCTAGTAATCGCCCATGAAAAATGTCATAAAGCAAGATTATGTCTTGAGTGTCTGATCAACTTAGATAAATCTAAAATCGTGCATCATTTGTTCAGTCTATTGTTAGCTCAAAGTCTCAAGATTAAACTTAAGCATAGGTTCATGTGTTCTCTAAAAGAAGAAAGAAGTTTGGTATAGTATGTAAGTCAAATGGATAGGAAGGAGGAGGTATTGGGCTCAACTCCTCTAAGGGTCATGGGAGAGTATTTTACCACAAGAGCTCTAGGGCTATCTCTAAGCATCCACTTCAGTTAACTCCAGATAACTAGGACACTTGAAGCACATCTAGTTACATGGCTAAAACTTGGATGTATAATATCAAATTGTTAGAGAGGTTAGTCCCTTGGAGAGACCTATATATAGAGGCATAAGGTCATCTCTCTAGCATATGGTCATCCTAATGATCTAGTTCTTCACACTAGTATGAGAGTTATGGAGGATCCATGGTGACCTTTATTATCTCCTTTGACACAAGCTTTTTCTGCAAGCTCTCATGTATGTGTTGAAGATATATGTGCAAGCTCATTTTCACATGAGCTATTCTTGGATAAATTTACCAAGGGTAAAGGTTAATATAAATCTAAGGATTAATAAATCTACTCAAAAGTCATGATGAATAGAATATACAATGTCTTGTTGGAGATAGATGTCTGCGGAAGCACGTGAACAACACAAGGAAGAAGAAGAAGCTTGGAGCACAAACACACAATACTGAATGTATTACTAGAGAATGTACAAAGATAAGTAGCCCATTAGGGCAATAGGCGTATATACAATCCGGGAGAAAAAAACCTCCTAAAGAGGGAAAAAAGTGCCCCGGTGGTCCTAGTGTGTTCACACACATCACTACCTAAATATATCAACAAATCCCCCTTGGGAGTGATGCGGTGAACAAGGAGCTGGCACTCATGTATAAGGAAGTGCCAAGCTATGTGGAAATCACTCCACAAAAGGAAGTAAGCCCAAAGCTTTGCGGAAAGCTTCAAACTTCTCCCTAGACAGAGCCTTCGTGAAAAGGTCTGCAATGTTCTCCTACGTGGGCACATATGCCAAGCTGATCTCCCCAGCAGAGAACCTCTCCCTGACATAGTGATAATGCACCTCAATGTGCTTAGTGCGAGCATGGAACACAGGGTTCCTCGCAACTGCCAATGCACTCTGACTGTCAGTGAAGATGGTGGTGGCAAAAGACTGGCCAACACCCAAATTAGCCATAAGGCATCTGGGCCACACACACTCAACACTCACTGTGAAAGCTGCCCTATACTCAGCCTCACAACTGGAAGTGGCCACAGTAGGCTGCTTCTTGCTCATCCAAGATATACATGAGCTACCAAGCATGAAGCAAAAACCACTGGTGGACACACAAGTGTCATAGCAACCAGCCCAATCTGAGTCAGAAAAAGCATGCAAATCTGGCGGTAGTCATCCCCCCTTGGGGTAAAACAACCCAAGTAGCCGAGTACCACTCAAGTAGCGAAAGATGCGCTTAACCGCCTTCCAATGCGTGACTCCTGGGCAATGCATAAACCTGCTCATCTGTGAGACAGCAAACTGAATATCTGGTTGAGTAATGCATAAGTAAATCAAGCATCCAACAGCCTGCTGATAGAGAACAACATCAAATGCATCTCCAGCATCATGAAGACTCAATCGTAAACCTGTCTCCATAGGAGTGGCAATAGGTTTACAGTCTTCAAGGCCAAAACATTGCAATAATGTGTCAATATATTTTGTTTGACACAAAGCCATTCCACCATCAACTTGCATAAACTGAATGCCGAAATAGTGATGCAAATGCCCCAAATCAGACATTTCAAACGAGGCATGCAAATCAGCCTTGAAATCAGCATTATGCTTCTCAATAGGACCAGTGAGCAGCATGTCATCAACATAGACAACAATGATCAGAAGCACATCATTAGCACGCTTAACATATAAGGTGCTTTCAGTTGGACTGTTCTCAAAACCATGTGCAACCAGATAGGCATGTATCTTCTCATACCAAGCACGTGGTGCTTCCTTTAAACCATATAATGGCTTCTTTAACCTGCACACCTAGTTTTCATGCCCTTTCTGCACAAAGCTACGGGGCTGAAAAACATACACTTCTTCATGCAAGTCACCATTCAGAAATGCTGTTTTAATGTACAACTGATGTACATTCCAACCATGATGGGCTGCAAGTGCACAAATGCTCCAAACAGTAGTCATACGGCATGTAGGTGCAAAGGTCTCATCAAAATTAATGCCTCTTTCCTGCGCATAACCCTTTGCAACAAGCCTAGCCTTATACATGTCAACTGTACCATCGGGTTTACGCTTCAACTTGTATACCCACTTAGTGCCAATGGCCTTCTTGCCAGGAGGCAAGTCACATAAAGACCATGTACCATTCTTCAGTATAGCATCATATTCAGATTGCTTAGCAGCCATCCAATTTTTTGAATTCTATGCTTCATCAAAAGAAACAGGCTCATTCTCATCACAGAGACTAGACGCAGCCATAGCATAGCAATCTGATGCAAAGGAGGCACTATGAGAGCTTGAACGAGTACGATATGACAAAGGTGCATCTAATTTGCTGTCACGCAAAGTCTGCACCAGCCATTTTGGCATAGTTTTTGCCTGCTCAATATCAGCTCTCTCATCAACAAGTGCATCATGTAAATCTGCATCAGAAATGGAATGATCTGCATCATCATATGAAACCTGCAAAGGCTGAGAAGTTGCCTCATTAGGACCAACACTAGATTGTCCACCTGTAAAAAGAGGCATCAAAGTATCATACATGTCTTTGGAGCTAACAAATGTCTCCTTAGTACATGAAAGCAATGGTTGAATAGCATCTTCCACAAAGACAACATCACGGCTAACCAAAATGCATTTAGTTTGTGGATGATACAGACGATAGCCTTTACTTTCAGAACTGTACCCAACAAAAATACATTTTACTGCATTATCATCCAATTTCCTGCGATGTTGTTCAGGCACTAGTGCATATGCCAAACAACCAAAAACACGCAGATGAGCAACAGATGGCTTGCGGTCATGCCAAGCCTCATATGGAGTGATAGACTGCAGCGCTTTAGTGGGACACCTGTTCAGTACATATGCTGCACACATGACAGCCTCAAGCCAGAAACTATGTGGTAAAGCCTGACTCTTGACCATGCACCTCGCCATCTCCATGAGTGACATGTTCTTTCGTTCAGCAACTCCATTCTGTTGAGGTGTATACGATACTGTACACTGGTGTTTTATCCCACGTTCAGCCAGAAATGCATTAAAATCAGAAGACATATATCCCCCCCCTCGATCAGAACGGAGGGTGCCCATTTTACATGCTGACAGATTTTCAGCCAAAACCAAAAACTGTTTAAAGCACATGAACACTTCGGACTTTACTTTGAGTGGATATACCCATGCATGCCTGGAAAAACCATCAATGAAAGTCACGAAGTAAAGGTAATTTCCAAAAGAGGGTGTCTGCATAGGACCACAAACATCACTATGTACAAGTTGCAATTTTTGTGTAGCCCGAATTGAACCATCTTTTGGAAAGGAGGAACGCTGCATTTTGCCCAAAATACAGCCTTCACAAACATGTTTTCCAGGTGCCTCAAGTTTGGGCAAAGAGGACAGCATTTCAGATTTTTGCAGGCGTAGCAAACTACAAAAATTCAGATGACCAAAGCGTGCATGCCAAAGCTTTGCATCTGACATAGCCTGAGAATCATTTACTGCACATGCCAAATCATTTTCAGATCTTTCATAGTCTATGAGCTTATACAGCCCACGACATAAAATGCCAGAAGCAATAATAACATCGCCATTTGACAGATCATGAACTGTACATCTGTCATCAACAAATTTCACAACCAAGCCAATCTTGGCTTATGCAGAAACTGATAACAAATTCTTCTTGATCCTTGGCACAAATAAAGCATATGACAAAGTGAAAGAACTACCATCAACAGTAATCAAAATGATCTTACCAACTCCCATAACAGGATAAGAGGAGTTGTTGGCGCATGTAACAATATTTCCTGTAGGGGAAGGCTCGAGTGAAGAGAAGAAACTGCGTCGCGAGGTAATATGTTTGGTCGCCCCACTGTCAAAGTACCAAACATCTGAGTCTACTGCAGACATGCATTGATCATGAGAAGACTGAAGACAGTAGTAAATGCCCATTCTTCTTCCTACACAAGATTTGCAGACTCTGTTTTTGGTGTAGAGGCCTCTGCAACAACCATTCCACCCTCTTTCTTCTTTGCCTCTTTAGCAGCCACTTTTGGACAGTTCTTTATGATATGATCATTTCCTTTACAGTACTTACAAAACAATTTCTGCTTTTCTGATTTCTTCTCATCTTTATCTTCCTTCTTCGAATATGCAGAATTAGCCAATTTTTGCTTACTAGTTGAAGAGCTCCATTTTCCTTTGCCCTTCTGACTAGCCAGAAAACCTCATCAGCAAAAAATCAACTGTTCCTTCAAGTCTTTGATCTTTGTTAGGAAACTATCCATAGAATCACCTTCATTCATGTGCTCACTCTCCAACTGTTTTCGGAGGTAAGCAACATGAGCCTCATTCCAAGCTTGGTACAATGTGGTAAGTGTATCCCAAGCATCCTTAGCTGTTCTGCAAGAGCAAATATGAGGAATAATGGCACATTTGACAAACAAAGCTATCAATGCATGTGCTTGGGCCTCTCTGCCATCTCAACGAATCTGCTCTGCAGTTTATTGAGTAGAAACAACAGCACGAACAAGAATCTACGGAATATCATCTTCAACACCATCTTCATCAGCTCCAGCACCTGTATTTGCAGTACCTGTTGTCAGAGGTGTAACAGGACGTCTTTCAACACCCTGCACAATGTTCCACAATCCTTTTGCAACCAATACATGTCGCATCATATAAGCCCATAATGGGTAGTTGGTACCTGTAGCTCAGTGATGAGTAGCACCTCCTTTAATGTCAATCCGAGAAGACATGAGGATGGTATGAAGACCACGAGCAAGTGGAAGCACAAGTGCGTGAGTGAGAAGCACACAAGCATGCACACACATACACACACACGCGCACACACAGTAAGAACAAAGAGAGTAAGACAATGGAATCACTTCTATTGCAAGAAAGTTCTCATACAAGTTTAAACTACAAGAAGCTAGCTCCAAAAATGAGCTCTCTAGCTCTATTTATAGTTTTTGACAAGCTTTGGCCCTGTCCAGACCTAGTGTCCGGCCTAGTTAAAAATTAGGTTCCGGGGCTTATTTGAGGGCCCAAACGAGATCTAAAAATTATGAAAATTGACAGGCAACTACATCTAAGGCTCCCCAAGCTCGAGGACTCCTCGGCTTGTACAAAATGGAGCTACAAAAAGGTGAAATGATATTTACAAGGGTTTGTAGTGATGAGAATCACTTTAGAATGATGTGAGGGTTTTGAAAAAAATGAAGGGTTGCCTCAGTGCTAGATCTGCATGTGTGTCCATACTTGCTTCTTCCCGCATCCTGTCAACACTCTCCCCCCCCTAGGGTCTGTCGCCTCTGACAGACCTCTTTTCCACCGTTTGATCAATGTATTTTTGCAGGAGGTCGGTTGCCAATTCTTGTTCTTTGATTCTTAAACCTCTGATTAGGTCTCGTTGCAAAGCCTCCCAATCAACTGTACCAGGCATGTCAGGTTGTGGCATCGTGTAAAGCTCGGAATGCATTGTTTGCTCGCATGCAAAGAGATGGAGTAAATGCGTAGGCCGTGGCGCAAATACCTCTGAATGTGCTTCCCAAAACCCCGTGGTGAACATATCGTCGAATGTTTGCTTGTAGCAGGTAGGGAGATATCTTATGCGTGCATGCCATGCGTAGGCCACTCGTATGCTCGGGGTTGTGCTCATATCATATAGCAGGTCGTAGTTACCATTAATAAACCCGGGAATAGGAGGTTGAATACGGCATACATTGCGAAAAGTTTTGAGTACGACCTGCATCATATCGAAGATCTTGAGCATCATCTGGGCAGCCACATCTGGCATAGGGTGGAGGCGTGGTATCCAATGTCTGATGGTTGCAATCATGTATGACACTGTGGGAGTACCGGTTGGGGGGGCGATGGCGGGGTAATTGAGCCATTCTTTACAGTTTGCGTTATTCTGAACCTTGATGGCAAAAGCTTTCCATGATCTGCGTCTTTGCACTGGCCCAAAACACGGATTGTACTTCAAATGCATGGGGGCGTGATCCCATGTTCGAAGCATTTCTGGGTAAGTTTCGAGTAACTTCTGCCTCCAAGTTGGTTGGAATATGGCCCCTTTTCGTGCCGCTTCTGGTATATCTTCTGGTTCGAACTGTGTGGCAAATGTTGGGCACTTGTTGGTGACCCTTTTGATTTCTGCATTGTAGTCGGCCAACAATACAAAATAGGGCTTGTATTGTAGTTCTGAGCTAGTGATAAGGCGTCTAGGGGCGATGTGCCTGAAGTACTCTGAGTGAAGGATGGTGTCCTCAATGGCCTTCATTGCCAGCATCTAAGTGGATATCCGTTCCTGATGAGTTTGCCCCATTTCCTCTACCTGTTTCATCCATGCCGATGGGGGTTCCTCATAGGTATCTTGACCTTCTTCTGTTACGCGTCCTCTTGGGAATGGTTGAGGCTCGTAGGTGTCGTCGAATGCTTCCTCCACTGGGATAGTAACTGCTTCTTCTTCTAACGGTTGCTCTGGTGGGGAAGGAGGTCGTTCGTACTGCATCAACTTCAATTTTAATTCTGCGATCTGTTGCCGTAACTCCAGTACGTCGTTGGTCGTTGAATGTTCAGGTTCGGTTAAAGTAGCAGCGTCGGTCATTTCTTTAGGTTCTTGTCGGTGTGGTGTAGACTCTTGGGGTCTCTGTAGGTCCTTCAGCTGGTCGGCAAGCTGATCACGTGCTTCTAAAAGATTGGCATAAGTTTCCAAGATTTGTTGTATGCTTTCTGAGGGAACAGCTTGGAATTTAACCGGGTCTATGGGTGCTCCCGGGGTGTTCTCCATGGCAGCCTCGAGGTTCTCTTGGTTTTGTTGTTGAAGCCGTCTATTCTCTTCTTGCGCTGCTGCCAGATGTCGTCGTAGCAAAGCCATGTTTCGTTGAAGCCTTGCATTGCGGCCCATTTGATCTCGCAGCTGTTCCTCCATGGCTTTGCTCTCTTCCATATGCCTCGCTTTGAGTTGCGCATTTGCCTGTTCGAGGGCGGATATCTTGCTTTGTGACTCCGTATGAATGAACTCCAAAGCATTGACACGCTCTTGGAGTGTTGCTGAGAGGGTGCAAAGCCCTTTGTTATTTTCTTCCAATAATGTATATTCCTGCTTAAGCTGAGTGGCAGCTTCGAGCATCGTGTCGAGTGCAAGACTAAATGAGGTGGATGCGGGTGTAAGGATGGAAGATGCAGGGGGTTGGGAAGTGGGAATGGGAATTGTGGATGTTGTGCCTATCGTGTGTGGAAGTGGTGATGTGATTGTAATAACCTGTGATGGTGTTGTGAGAACAGTGGTAGTGGGTGACCCAGCGGATGGTGAGATGTCCATGGGATCGGACACGTGAGAGTGTGATTCGTGAAATGTGAACACTGGGATGGTGGGTGGTGTGATAGTGGTGGCTGTGAATGTGGGGAAGTGAATTTGGGGAAGGGACTTTTTCTTATGTTCATCAACCTGTTGAAGAATGTTTACAAGTTGGGTCCAAAAGGAGGGTTGGGTGATTAGTGTGGTGCCCGAGGCAGTTACAAGGGATGGAGTAGGTAGAGTTTGGGGGGGAGGAAATGGAGGGGTGGAGGGTAAAGAAATGGAAAGAGTCTGTCCAGTGACAGATGGTTGTCCACAGGCATGGGGGAAGGAAGGGTGACCTAGTTGGGGTTCAAAAATCTGAGTGACAGAGATGGATGAGGGTGAAGGAAGGAAAGTGGAAACGGGGGCGTGTACAATGGTCTCACTATAGGAGGAGAATGGTTGTGTAGAAAGACACGTGGAGAGAGGCTCTGAGGGTGGGATAGGAGATGATGGGGGAGATGGGGCATGCGTAATTTCCTCCGGTTCATCATTGGGCCTAGGGCTAATCATGTGCACATCTTCTGATGTGGACGTAGCTAACGCGGTAGATACTTCCATCTGAATCATCTTTCCTTGTCTAGGCCGTGTATCGATTCTTCGTTGATCATAAGCAGGGTTCTCTTGATAGACCAAGGTTCTCATTGCTTCACTGATGCCATAGGTGTCCGCCAAAAGATTTAGCGATTCTACAAAATGGGGGTCGATATGCTCTGACTGCAACATCTGGTTTACTAGGGCCCTATTTGCTTCTTCTGACATTTTATGGCGTCGCTGTACCTGCTTGATTGTTTGGTATAGTCGTTTGAGCTGTGCCGTATATGCAGGGGCTTCGTCTTCACTCTCTTCCGGGTTATCTCTTGGTGCCTTCTCCTGAGCTTGTGTGCTTAGTCTTTGAGGAAGTTGTGCCACTCCTATCTCCTGTACACTGCTTGTCTCGCCTCGTGCATGTTCTCTTTGGGTTGATGCCCCCGGATCGACATTGTCAGGGCAACTTTCACTGTCTGATAGATGAGCCGTCTGCAGAAATGTTTCAAAATCAAAATTTGGGTCCTCGGTGAAGGTGGCCATCGCTGCAAATTCTGCATCGGTAGGTAGCGGAGGGGCAGAAGGAGTGGGCTGTACCACCTCTCTTGGTTGAGACTCCTGGAGATGGATTGTGATTGGTGCCACCGGGGCTTCCTCTCTAGTGGAGACTTCGGCGGTGGTTGCTGGAGGGATCAGGACTTGTGAAAGGGATCCACGCATTCTTTTTGTAGGCTGAGTCCCTGACTTTCGCCCTTTAAACAGCTCCAGGTGTGCATACTTTAGGGCTCGAGCAACTGGCACATCATACGCCAGACATCTATAGATGATTCTCGTCAACGCACAACAACCATGTAAAGTGGGCTTCCTCACCCCCCGCTTGCCTGCCTCATACACCTGATCTAAGATCCATACCGGCATCTTAATGGGCAAGCTTCCGGTCTCTGCTAAATACAATCCGTACCATATCTTCTTGTGAGGCTGAGTGAAACGGTCCTGAGCTGGAAATGCGAAGTGCTGGAGGCACATCCGCAGAGGTATGGCGATGTTGGGGGTGAGGGCGCAAATGTCTTTGAGCTTCTTGACTCTATTGCTTTTCATTGATTCTGGTATCAAGGGGTCGCGATCTGAAGGCACATGAGTGCCATACATTTGAAGGGCTTCCCTGATTAATGTTACATTTAATTCAAACTTCCTCATCTCTTCCAGGTTAGATAAGGAGGGCACCCAGAATGTGCCTGAATGATCTTTATCCCCGGTAGGTTTCAACGTAGCAATCAAGTAGTAACACCTGAGGAAGTCAGGTTTAGGTAGAGCTGCACTGAAGTAAGTTTGAAGTCCTGCCTTTTGCCAGATATCTTGAAGTGGAGCTGCATTTTGTAAGGTCTCAAATTCTCTTGAAAAGAATTGGAAGGTCCACCAAACCCCTCCACACTCCATCTTGGACTCCCAGATGTGATCTGCGTCTCCCAAATCCCCTGGCATTTCATTGAACCAATGGGAGTGCCCTTTTACTCTTTCGGTTAGTCCACTGGGTGGATCTGGAATAGGAATCCTTCGCACATTCAAGAATTCTTCAGGCCTAGCTGTTGGTGGAGCTTCCACTGGCATGGCATCCCAATTGATAGGAGCACCAGATCCTGCCTGAGAGCTTGTGCCTGCCGCTGTTGCCATGAGAGTAGGTTGCTTATCTGCTGGAAGACGAAAGGCACATTAGTGTTGCATAGGAAACAAGATGTAATGGTGTTCCCTTCACAATACTAACATGACAATCCCGGAGGTCAGTGGTTAGTGGTGAGGTGTTTATGATATGTGTGAGTGGTGATTAAAGGTCAGTGTCATCCTAGATGCATACTTTGGTTATGCAATGGGCTCGGAATGCTTCTGTGTTAGTGTGGACGGATTTACAGAATAGGGTCAGGGGGTTTAGTACACCGTTTAATTCTCCACACTTTGATACAGGAGTCGTAGCTCTTAGAGCTAAGGACAGGTGAAGATTTCGGTCTGAGTGTGTGATGTATTTGGGACCTTGTGGGTACCCATTTCCAGACATTCCTGGGGTTGATGGGAGTGGGGACAGTGAGAGGTGTAGGTATCTTGTCACTTTCTGAGTTGTTGGCCAAGAGTGCTTGTGAAAGCTGCTTCATCCTAGTGCCTGTAGGTGAAGTAATATGGGCTTGTAAGCTAGCCTTGGGCACCCATATCTGTCTAGCATTAGGGGTGGCCTTCATTGACCGCTTAGGAACCCAAATAGAAATAGTACGCCTGGGGGTTATCCTAGGGGGCTTCTTCACTTTGTTCCTTGATGGTGAGGCTCGTTTCTTGTTTCTTTGAGAATTTGCTATTGGAGCTGTGGGTTTTCCATCCTTGCGTATCCAGATCTGCTTCCCGTCATGAGATGCTCCATATTGCGCGGGTTGGCGCTCCTGGCTCTTGATCAGCGGCCTCCTTCGTGTAGAGTGATGTTCGGTCCGTTCGTTTAGAATCTTCTTTGGATCATTTAGGAACTCCTTCTTGGCTCCTGAACCTTCAGTAAGATTGACATTCCTCTGCACCATAGAAGTTTGGACAAGCACAACATGGTTATCTTCGTGTGGATTCCTGGAGGGACCAGGAGTTGGTGCCTGTTCTATTGGTTTGAGCGCTTGATTTTCTAATTCAACCGTGAGACGACTTTGGCCTACCCAAGCCTGAAGAAGTCCACTTCTTAGGTTGAGGTTGACTGCGTGATCATAGATCCAGTCTTGGCCTAAGACAAGAGGTTCGGTCAGATCCTCGTCTTCACACACTAGCACTTTTGCTGGCATGAGGACCTCTTGTATGTAGAGGGGAAGATCCACCTCTCCCATACAAGGGGTTTCAACACCTCCTAATCCTATCAGATATGCTTCTATGGGTTTTACCTCCAATTGCAGCTGCTGGCAATAAGAAAGCCGAACTGCACTTGTGGCTGCTCCTGAATCAATTAAAGCCCTCACGCTTGTTGTGCTGTCCTTTTGTCCTATTTCTAGGGTCACAAAAGGTCGTCGGTCTACTATCTTATGGGTGCGTCCACCTGAAGCCTCACACATGGCCATGTGATAGCCTGGAGACTCTTGAGTGTCCGTCATAGGCTGGTCCCTTCCTTGTCTCCTCAGCTTCATTCGTCTGATACGCTCTAAGGCCTCTGCCTGTGCTTCTTCTCGAATTCGTTTTTCCTCCTCTTTACGTTGTTTAGCAGTACTGAGTCGACTTAGCATTTCCTCCGTGAGGGGTTCTTGATACAGCTTGACTCTGCACCCGCTAATATAGTTTGGGAGGACGTCCCCCTCTAAAGTGGCTAGTTGTACTGCTCCACTCGTGGAGATCCTATTAATGATCATAGGTCCGTAGCCTCTCTTTTCTAGCTTCCTTGCGTGTTGTTTCAATGTGTAGACTAACACTAGATCTCCTGCTTTCAAGCCCTTATCCTTCACATGGGCATCAAAGTATACCTTTTGCCGTTTCTTTGCAGCATAGATACCTGCTGCTGCTCGTAGCCTCGTCTCACCTAAACGCTCTAGATCCAAGATCCTAGAGGACAACTCATGTCCATTCCACTCATGCTCTTGTGCTACTCTTAAAGCTGGGATTAGGAAATCTAGTGGTAACACTGCATTCTGTCCGAAGACCATCTGAAATGGGGTGGCATTGAGTACCGTTTTGTAGGCAACTCGGTATGCCCAAACAGCATGGTGAAGTTGTTTGTCCCAATCAGAGCGTTTATTATTGACCAGTTTCGTCAATACGTTACACAGGATCTTATTCGTGCTCTCGGCTTGTCCGTTAGCTTGTGGGTGATAGGGTGCAGACTTTTTATGTACCACCATGAATTCTTGAAGGAGATTTTCGATGACCTCATTCAAGAAGTGTGTACCTCTATCACTAACCAACTCTATTGGTAACCCATATCTAGTGAACACATTTTCGAATAAGAACTTAGCCGTTGTTTGAGCATCATTCTTTGTCGTGGCCTTTACTTCCACCCACTTTGTAAGGTAATCTGTGGCTACAATAATGTATTCTGCATGGGAGTTTCTAGCTGGGGGGTTAATGGGACCTACAAAGTCTATACCCCACTTTGAAAATGCACGTCCTCCCATCATTGGTTTTAATGGCATTTCATCTTTTCTCATCGGATATTGGGCACGTTGGCATGTGTCGCAACTCTTCACATAAGTATGTGCATCCATATGAAGAGTGGGCCACCACAGTCCTGAGAATAGAATGGTCTTAATTACTCGGTCAGGCCCAAAGTGTCCACCTGCAGCACCGCTGTGTGCAGCTTCTAAGACTTTCAAATAGTCTGATTCATGTACGCACAGTCTTAGGTAACCATCCTTGCCTCTTCGATATAGGTTGTCCCCTACTAAGGCATAGTCTTGAGCCTCTTGCTCCATGCTCCGTTTTCTTGCAAGACTAGCCTGATTGGGTAATGTTCCCGATCTCATGAACTCGACCAATGGAGCACTCCAATCTGGGATTAATGACACATGATAAAGAGTGGCATGTTCCACTGGGGGTCTCTCCTGGCACACTGAACAATTGTGAATCCACTCTTGTATTTCCTTGTCCATGCTAGGCCAATACACTCCTAAGCGTTTTAGGTTCTGCAATGTTCGTTGTTTAGAGTAGTGATTCCCTAGCAGTCCCTCATGGGCTTGTTGCAACCAACTAGCATGTTCATCCTCCTCGACACAACAAGCTAACACTCCCTCGGTATCTTGCTTGTACATACTTCCAGCCAATATTTGATACTTTAATGATTTTACAATTTCCTCTTTGCTGGTTTTCACATTCTTATTTGCAGGCCCGAAGGTTAGGATTGGTACCAGCTTGTTTGCCCATTTAGGAACAACTTCTAAATTGAACAGATAAGCATCGGGCAATTCGTCAGACACTCCTTGCGGTGGCTCTCCTGAAGTGATGCGAGAAAGATGGTCTGCCCTAAGATGGGTTCTACCTTTCCTGACAACAACTTCAAAGTCGTATTCCATTAGTAAGAGGAACCATCTTACTAAGCGACCTGTATTGCAAGGTTTATTGACCAAATATAGTAACGCTTGATGATCAGTGAAAAACTTGAACTTATTGGCCAATAGATAGTGTCTAAACTTCTTCACAGCATATATCATGCCTAAGCCTTCTCTCTCCGTTGTGGTGTAATTTCGTTCAGCTGCATTTAATTGCCTACTAGCATATGCTATCGGCAAATCTAGGTTTCCTTCACCTGTGGGTTGTGCTAGCACACATCCTATTGCATGATTGGAGGCATCTACATGGACATGAAAGGGTTTGCTCCAATCCGGAGTAGTCAATATTGGTGCTGTGCACAAACGTCTCTTCAGCTCATTGAAGGAAGTCTCGCATTCCTCATTCCATTCAAAATTCGTTAACAGCCCATAAAGAGGTTTAGCTATGATGGCATACATGTGGATAAATCTACGGTAATATCCACAATGGCCCATAAAGGCTTGTACCTCTTTCACATTTCTTGGTCTGGCCAATTCTGCTATTGCTCTTACCTTGTCTTCGTCTGTTGATATTCAATTCTTCGAAACAATGTGACCTAAGATCTTACCTTGGCGTACCATAAACACACACTTCTCTGGATTCAGACACACTCGATAATCTCTACACTTGTTGAAGATTTGCCTGAGCTCAGGGATGTGGTAACTTCTCTCTTGGGAATGAGCGCACAAATCATCCACATATACTTCTAAGCTCTTTCGCAAGAACTCTTTGAAGACATGACACATGAGTCTTTGGAATGTAGCAGGTGCATTGGTGAGCCCAAATGGCATCACACGAAATGCAAAGATTCCCCATTCTGTGGCAAAGGCCGTTTTGTGTTGATCTTCGGGGGCAATGGCTACTTGGTTGTAACCTGAAAATCCATCAAGGAAGCTGTAGACTTCCTTGCCTGCAACACGCTCCAAAAGATGTTCGGTGATTGGAAGTGGATAACTATCTCTAATCGTAGCGGCATTAACTTTTTTAAGGTTAATGCACACTCGCAATTTCCCATTCTTCTTGGGCACCACTACAATGGGGGACACCCATTCAGTGTGCTCAATCTCATAGATGAATCCCGCTTCAATCAGCCTATCAATTTCCTCTTTTATTTTGGCCGCATAATTGTCATTATATGTGTAGGGTTTTTGTTTGGTGGGCTTAGCATCAGCAGTCATCGGAATCGTATGAGAGCAAATCTCTGGATCTACTCCTTTCAAGTCTCTATAATGCCATGCGAACACATCCCTATATTCCCTTAATAGAGCTACAAGCTCTGCTTCTTCTTCTGCACTTAGGTCGTCTCCTATGTATGTACATCGCTCTTCGTTCCCCTCAATGGTCACTACAATTTTTTTGGTCTTTTCTTTATTGTCATATGCTTCTCCTATAATGGCCTCTCTCTTAGGCATTCGTACCAAAATTTTCCGGTCTTCCACTTCATATTTCTTGAAATTTTCTGGTACTTCAAACAATGATTCTTCCTCTTCTTGTCTTACTGCCTTCCTTTTCCTTTTCTTTTGACTTCCTTCACTTCCTTTCTTTGAATTTATCGTTTTAATACTTGCAAGAGGTTCTTCTTCTTTTTGGGTTAACACTCCTATGTCTTCTAAGTAGTGTTCCTCTGAGTCAAAGTAAGTATCCATCACAATGGATTCTAGATCATCATCACTCTCTTCTTCTTCTATGAACTCACTAGGATCACACTCTTCCAACAAGGGCTGACACATGAACACTGAAATATCATAACCCTCCTCATCACAATGGGGTGTCCATTGTTCCTCATTGACTGCAATGTCCATGGTAGCTAAGATTTCTGCCCAACCATGAGGCTCAAAATCCTCATCTGGAAATATCATTGGTGTATAGGCTGGGTCTTTTATTGGTCTATCTCCTGGGGGAGTTCCTTCTTCTCTCGCTTTTAGGCGCTTTTCCTCTTCCTCAGCGACCTTGCACATCCACAAGTGAGTATCTTCATGCAACCAGGATGGTTCAGGTGAACTTCCAGAATGCACAGAGATATAATCTTCTTTCGCTTTGTGGATAGGATTCCACTGTAGGGGTGGTACATCTCTAAAGGTGTGATCCTTCAGATTGACCTTGGTGGTGACCCCTAAGTGCTGTAAGTACAAGGAGTTGGTTCCCCAATCCTGTACTATTTGCAATTGTCGTAGGAAAGGTCTTCCTAGGATCATCTCGTAAACATTATTTTTCTCAAAGTCACATATAGCAAACGTATGTTCAAACTCTACACCACAAGTGGTTAGAGTTATCCCTTCAAGCAATCCGAGAGGTCTTTCAAAATGACCATCTGCCATTTGAAGTTTCATTCTCGTTGGTTTTAAGGTGGGTTTGCCCCATCGCTTCCACAGGGAGGTGGTCGCAATAGCAACACCGGCACCCGAATCCACAATTGCTTTGGTTGTGTAACCTTGGTAGGTGATCGGGAGATAAGTGTTACCTTCTTCACCTTTGCTCATGTCTCCTATCTTGTCGAGAGGTATCCCTGGTACTTTTTGTTTAGAGCCTACTTTTGGTGTATTGGATTCAAGTTCTGGGACCTGATCCTTCACATGATTCCAGAGCTCCGGTTTTGCCTTGAGGAGTTCCTCTACAGTGAGGTGACATTGAACCTTAGTGTTCTTCACAACATCAGTGTTCCTGGGAATCACTGAGTCTTCATTTCTTACCAATATCGTGGGAGCTCTGATCTGGAGAGATTCAGATTCCCATGGGCCTGTGAAATGAGGCAACTCTTGTAAAGAATTAGATTCAAAATCTAATCTCTCATCCTCTTGTTGCTCTGCTTGATCCCCATAGATAGAGGGAATGTCTTGGGGAAATTGATCACGAAGATCATCAATCTCAGGAATAGGAGGGGAATCACCCTTCTCCTTGGCCCATTTCTCTTCTTGTATTTCCCGCAAGAACTCTGGAGAGTACTGTTGTATTGAAGGAGGTATTCCAGCATCCGTAGAATTAGGAACATAAGCTTCCATTTGTGGTGAGCTTCCTCTTTCAACAACTGGTTGAGCCTGTGGAGGTAAAGAAACTTGTGATTTGTTTACCAACTGCTCTAATCTTTCTAGTAAGCCTTGGAAATGCAAATCCGGCTTGACAGAGTTCGTCTGATTGAACTTTTGGCTAGTCTCAAGTATAGCTTGAGCTTGTTCTACCATTTTCATGCACATTTTCATCCGTTCAATCTCTAAGTCTGCTCTAGGGTAACTCTTGTCTAGGTTTGCAGCTGTTGGCCCTTCTTGAAGTCGAGCCTGGTAGGCTTTGAACATCATGTCCAAGCCTTCAGGAGTGGGGTCAGCTAATACTGATCCTACTCGGGGTGGTGGGTGGGTTACGAGGGGTGTGTTAGAGGGTGGAGAAATGGAGGGTGATGGGGATGGTAGTGGTGGAAGTGTGTGGGAGTGTGGTTGAGATGTGATTTCTGTGATTTTTGCCTTGGTTTCTCTCACGCTTTCTTCAAGTTCGTTTATCTTTTTTGCCCATTGTCTCTTCATTCTTTCACGACTATCCTTCCAGGCGCTAGTCCTCTTTTTGGGTATGCTCTCTGTTTCACTCACCTCGGGGCTCTTTTCCTGAACAACATCTTGGTGTCGTTGAAGTGTCTGGGCTCTTGTGATCACCTGCACAGGTGCAGTGGAAGCCACACTCCCTGTGGAGTCTACAACTAACCCAACAACATTGATAGGAGTGATTTTAGGCATGTTATTAGGGTTCTTTGGGCAATCTCGTAGGAGGTGCTCTTTCCCGCAATCTTGACAGAAACCCTGAATGGTTACTGGTTGAGGTTGTGTAGGGACAGGTAGTGGACAATCACGTACAAGGTGATCTCCCTGACATCTGAAACATGGCCCTCTAGGAAATGGAGGTCGTACCTGCCTAGGTTGAGGTCTAGAGTTGGGGTTTGTGTACATGACATTAGAATACTCAGGTTCCCCACTATTTTCACTTGGGTCCTCATAATAGTATGGCTCGTCATGCTCGGGTGACTGCATGTAGTAAGCTTGTGGGCTATCAATATGTGCAGAGTCAAAACTATGGTCACTTGGATCGCTGTCTGATAGCAATGGGGTGACTGGGACTATGGCTCTATTAGGATTTTCTTCAGTAGAAGCATATTTCACTGGGATCGCATTGGTTGGAGCAGGGGGTTGCTGCACTAGGACTGGTTGAGGCCTCTGCTGCCCTTGATAAGATGGCCGATAAGTTTGCTGTGGTCTGTTGTATTGTGGTGATGGGTACTGATTCTGGTATCTACCATGTTGTGGATATGGCTGAGGATAATTTTGTCTAACAGTTTGTTTGTTATATGGGCAGTCTTGTGCCATGTGATTGGTGTACCTGCGCTCTATGGTGCAGTACTGGCTACTAAGATTCGCCTGTGGTTGGGCCATAATGGGGCATACACTTGCCATATGTTCGCCGCCACAATTGTAACACCGCTTAACTGGGGCAAATCTCGGAATTTGCTTGCTAGAGACACCTAGTTTTTGGGCTACCTTCTCTGCAAGTTCCTCGATGGATGTGGATTGACCAGATGTCTGTGTGCTAGAGCTATCAGAATCCTTATAGATTTTTGATAGTTCTAACTCCTCACCTAGATTGTCCTCAATGTCTATGCACATGCGCACGCACTCCTCTATCGTTCTAGGGTCCTTCAGGTACACATATGACCTGAGCTTAGTGCTCAACAATCCGTCTAGGAACAAGGCCACTTGTTTGGCTGGTGTGGGTAACTCCGGCATAGGGCATCTCTCCAGGTACTGTCTAAATCTTCTTCCAGCTAGTCTGACCGTCTCTTGAGGTGTTTGTTTGAAGCTATGAATTAGTGAGGAGGTGTTATGCCTGATTCCACTCTTAGAAAACTCAACAATAAATGCCTCTAAGAGTTGGTCTATGTTTCTGAAATGCCTCTCATTCAGTGGTTGGAACCACGTAAGGGCAGTGTTCCTAAGGGTTAGACCGAAAGCATTATATTGTGTGAATAGGTCCTCCACTTGTTCAGCTTTCAACACTTGTCGAAATTCTGCCACATGGTCATAAGGGTCTCCCGTGCCATCGAAATAATTCTTCATGGACTTCACCAGTTGGGTTGGTCGTAGGGTCCTAGTGTGTTCTCTCGGCCTTGGCAAAGGAAAATCATCAATATTCCTTTGATTCCATGGGGTTCTATGTCTCTCAGGTTCCACTCTATTCCTTTCTGTTCCCGTTCTTTCTCGTCCCAGGGAGTTGGCAAAACTTACCTCAGGTTTGTCTCTGCTTCTATCTCTTTGAGCTCCGTGAGCTTGGGAGGTCCCAGCTCCTTGGTGACTGTAAGACACATTAGTCCGAGGAGGTTGGGGAAAAACAAATTCACCCTTCCATGTGTAGGCATGTCTGCCATGCTCAGTGACCACGGAGATTCTCTCTGATGCGTTGTCTAGGTAGGTTACTTGGCCTGGGCTATCAGGATCTTTAAACTCATAGATTGTGAGGGCACTCACTTCCTGAGGTTGAGAAGATTTATATCTCCAAAAAGCCTCATCGGTTTCTCGGTTTAAAAGCAGGTCTATGCTTTTATTATCCTGTGGAATCCACTCTGGGGTCATGATTCTGGTCAAGACAGATTTACCACGGGGAGTTCTTGGCTCTCTCTCTAAGCTCCCTTGCTCTATATCCCCCATGTCGGTCTCCGCAATCACATTTCCAAACTCATCAGTTCTATCAGGAAGAGTGGTGACTACATAAATAGTCCCCTCTTTATCTAGGTATGCTCCATTCTCAAACTTGACTACGGGGTGGTCTAATCCATGGGGTTGATCGGGGTTCTTAATCTGGACCACCGATCTTCTCAGTCCGTCTTCGTAGATGCGAGCACATAGACGATTCGTCCTGATATATTCCAATTGCGTCTTATAAGGCCCTTCTGGCTTCTCTAGGTAAGCCAACCCTGAACTACCTACTGATCTCTCCATGTGATAGGACATCTCAGAATCACTTGTTTCTGATCTGGGAGTGTATGGGTGATCACTCAACTGATGGGCCCAAGACCTGGCAGTGTGATTGACACTAGCTTCAGAAGATCTGAGGCTTCGTCTGTCTCGGCCTAAGTGTCTTCCTGATCTAAGGTTCATATGCCTGATTTATTTATCCCCTGGAACCCAAACACGCCCTCGTTGCAGGTTGATTTTGCACCAATCACTTTGTTCTTTTTAGTTGAATATTATGTTTATGGTCTTGTCTGAAATTGCGTCGTCAGGAGTACTTAAGTGGATTTCCGCACTTGATGAGTGATCGATTCCCGTTTACCTTTTGTCCTTTAGGGTTTTCGCACTTAAGACCTATTTATTTTCTTGCACTTGGTTGATTAATTCTCTTGGACTTGATTCGTGCCTAACGTTGCCCTAGTTAATTACCACACCTAAGTCGTACTTAGCCTAGGCTAGGAATTGACAAAGGAGGGTTATGAGATCTTCCAACCTCAATTAGCTGGTTGACCAAACTGCTACACAAGCCCAGGAAGCCTTCTCCCAAGCTCGGTACTCACCCTTGCTAGCTTGCTTTGGATTGCCTTGAGTGCACACAAAGTTCCTGCAAAAACTCACCAGTTAGTATAGCTTTATTGCCACAGGTATTTGAAAGACACACTTCAATAATTTTAGCCCCCTTGGAGTAGCTCACTGTACCCCCTGTCTCTGAGAATCACTTAGTTCCACCTATCTCTGGTTTCTAGGCCTTTTACCCACTTCCAAGGTTCTAAGTTATACCAATATGTCTAAAATCAAGCTCAACTACCCTTTCAATCACTCAAAAATTAACTCTCAATTTTCATGCGTTAATGGCCGTGTATCGCGATAGGTCGGGTCGGGGTGTCGCGATAGCTCGAAGTGTCGTGATAGGTGGAAAGTGTCGCGATAGGTGGGAAGTGTCGCGATAGCTCGAAGTGTCGCGATACCTCGGAGTGTCGCGATACCTCGGAGTGTCGCGATAGCTGGGGGTGTCGCGATAGCTCGTGGAGTGTCGCGATAGCTGGGGGTGTCGCGATAGCTCGTGGAGTGTCGCAATACCTCGAAGTGTCGCGATAGGTCGTGGAGTGTCGCGATACCTCGAAGTGTCGCGATAGGTCGTGGAGTGTCGCGATACCTCGAAGTGTCGCGATAGGTCGTGGAGTGTCGCGATACCTCGAAGTGTCGCGATAGGTCGTGGAGTGTCGCGATACCTCGAAGTGTCGCGATAGCTCGGGATATGGCGAATTTTTCTGTTCTATCTAGTGTTCCTGGGAGCTCTAGGCCTGCGCAGTGTCGTGGTGCACTCAGAATCGTGAGAAGGTGAAATTTTCGGAGTGTCGCGATAGCTCGAGCTCAACGCCTCGGGGACTGTGCAGAGGATTTCTGTACCTGCTGAGCTTGCTGGAGATGATGATGGAGCTGCCACCTGCAAGAAACATGCAAAAAACACACAAATACAAGCACGCACAATCGCTCTCTCTCAAACTCGCACACAACAAATGAGGGAATGATAAGGAAGAGGGAATATGTAGTGGAGAAGGAGGTGGAGGTGGAGATGAAGATGGAGATGGAGAAAAATCAGAAATTTACCTACTACTTACCATTCCAACGCGTCCTCTCTACGTTTTACCATCACACGCTCGTCCTCAAAGCTCGATCCCCGGCAACGGCGCCAAAATTTGGTGTAGCTCAGTGATGAGTAGCACCTCCTTTAATGTCAATCCGGGAAGACATGAGGATGGTATGAAGACCACGAGCAAGTGGAAGCACAAGTGCGTGAGTGAGAAGCACACAAGCATGCACACACATACACACACACGTGCACACACAGTAAGAACAAAGAGAGTAAGACAATGGAATCACTTCTATTGCAAGAAAGTTCTCATACAAGTTTAAACTACAAGAAGCTAGCTCCAAAAATGAGCTCTCTAGCTCTATTTATAGTTTTTGACAAGCTTTGGCCCTGTCCAGACCTAGTGTCCGGCCTAGTTAAAAATTAGGTTCCGGGGCTTATTTGAGGGCCCAAACGAGATCTAAAAATTATGAAAATTGACAGGCAACTACATCTAAGGCTCCCCAAGCTCGAGGACTCCTCGGCTTGTACAAAATGGAGCTACAAAAAGGTGAAATGATATTTACAAGGGTTTGTAGTGATGAGAATCACTTTAGAATGATGTGAGGGTTTTGAAAAAAATGAAGGGTTGCCTCAGTGCTAGATCTGCATGTGTGTCCATACTTGCTTCTTCCCGCATCCTGTCAACAGTACCATCCAACTTATCCTCAACAGCCAACATACGGAATACATCACCGCTTTCAGCCATGGCCGGTGACTAAAATACCTTGATGCAGAAAATTGACTGTATCTCAAAAAGTTGAACAGAACTGCCCAAACGAATTCTACTAGACCTGTAGCAGACTTCGAGACGCTTATACTCGCGAACAGAAACTGGTATATACCTTTGGCACAAAAAGACGAAATAGCCTGCATAAGCGCTGCAATAATGCGTTCAAAGGTCGAAACGAGCTTAGATCGCGATTTCGGTACCAAAAAGCAAAGCCGCTTTGATCTCTGAAACACCCTGAGTATGCTCACCAAATTTCGTGCGAATCTGAGACTGCAAAACAGAGGAGTGTCGACAGCGCCCTAGATGAAGTGATGACCTGCTCTTATACCAATTGTTGGAGATAGATGTCTGCGAAAGCACGCGAACAGCACAAGGAAGAAGAAGAAGCTTGGAGCACAAACACACAATACTGAATGTATTACTAGAGCATGTACAAAAATAAGTAGCCCATTAGGGCAATAGGCGTATATACAAGCCGGGCGGAAAAAACCTCCTAAAGAGGGAAAAAAGTGCCCCGGCGGTCCTAGTGTGTTCACACACATCACTACCTAAATATATCAACATGTCTATGTTCTAGTCAGTGGCATGTACTAGGCAATCAAACGAACATAATGAATTAAGAAGAAGCCACAAACTTCTTCACATTCTCATTGTCTATAAAAATAGAGTGGAAGTAGGTTCTCCAAAATTAGAGAAAGAGATCCTCTTACTAGTCAAATTCGATCTTGGAATTCATTCTGTCCTCTCATGGATTGTTTCCAGCCACACATCAATTTGTACACATTCATATTGTGTAGCGCTTCCTCAATCACAAGCTATCCCCAATTTCAAGCATTTGATAACTCAATGTTGTAGAGAAAAGAAGAGCAAAGAAGAGAAAAGAGGCAGAGAAAAAGAAGGGCCCCAAAATTTTTCCGATTTGGACACTTTAATTTTGTACTATAGTCACTTTGTAATATATTTTCCGATGTAAATGCACTAGAGGAGTCCTCTAAATGCATACCCATAAAGATTTTTCTCATTACCCTTGTAAACTAGGAGAAAATTAGTCTTTTAGTCAATAAAGTGCTGGTCTCTTGTGTGAAAGGACCATTTTTAGGGCACACGTATATAAGTCATTTTGTGACTCTTTGTAAAGACTTTTTGCCATTGTGAGAATCAAGAGCACAGAATTTCGAATTTGTGTCTTTTCCTCTTTCTATCTTCTTCCTTGTGAGCTTGCTTGCATGTGTGATGCTTGGAAAGAGTGCTTAGAAGTGTTGTCTATCCATGAAAGTGCTAGTTTGCTATGAGTAAGGTGTGTGTGTGTGTGTTGGTGTAAATCACAAGCCTACACATTTGGCTTGAAAGATATCTTGAAGATCTTACATAAGTGAAGAAGCATAGGAATCATTGCTAGTGGTTAATTACCACTTTATCTCATTGTAAAAGTCAAATTGACTTGGAATCTCTTGTAATCACCTACCAAAAGGATTCATGGAAAAATTAGTTGTTTGATTGAAAGAATATCTCCAAGCATTTAGGAGCTTGATCATAGGGAGCCAAAAATTTGAATTTGAATTCAAATTTGTACTCATTCCTTATAAAAATGGACATGAAAAGTCGCGGGTAAGAGAGAGCACTCCCGAGCCTAGCATTACTGATTTTTGAGTGTGTGTGAGGTCTACACTCTAGCCCACACCTCTCTACACCATTTGGCAATGATATTCATGCCAATGGAGTTGTATACAAATGTTCATTAATACATACATTCACATTGTCCATCTCTGAGTTCTCTGTTAGTCTACTCAAAAGTCTGTCAACTTGTCAAGGGCATATCTCGGTCATACCTTCACCAAATTCAGTGATTCAAAGCTTGTTGGATTCAGTTTGAAGTAATCTATATGCTATCAAAGTTTGAAGATATTCTATTTAGCCAGTTTGGAGAAATCTACGTCGAGGTGATCACTGGTCATTTTCTGCTACAGTCCTAAAAAGTCGGGGGTATAGTTTAACTTGCTAAATTGATCTCTTAGCATAGTTTATCATTTTACATCATTCCACTTGGAATAGGTAGCTTACTAAGCTAATTAGATACCCCTAAAAGGAATTTTTCCAATTCCTACTGTGCTGGTCATACTGAACAAAATACCCAGCAGGTGTCAAGACATAAATAGAAGTTTTTCTTGAGTTTGTGACTTCCAAAGTTATCTGTTTTGATTCAATCATTACACACATCATTTCCAGAGTACATAGGATATTTTATGGTGTCATTGGAAAGGTAAGGAGGTCTAGTTATCAACTCTGAAGCAAAAGAGGGCTAGTACAAAGCAGGTTTAGCAGTACCTACTCAGTCTCTTGGAGCATCCATCCATCTTTCCCAACAGTGGTATCAGAGCAAACTAAGGTAAAATGGGAGATGGTTTTCCTTCATTTATTGACAAATTGGACAGGAACAACTATCAAGCATGGTCTCTAAGGATGAAGACCTACTTACAAGGAAGGAGTCTCTATGGATACATCTCAGGAGATGAGGAATTGCCCACATTCAAAACAAGAGGATTACCAACCAAAGAAGAACATGAAAAGCTCAACAGATGGTGTGCTAAGGATGCATTGGCAAGGTCTTATTTACTCAACTCTATATCTGACTTTCTTTTGCCACATATTAGAAATTGTAAGACATCCCAAGAGACTTGGGAAACCTTGTCATCATATTTTTCCTCCAACACAAGGGCTAGGAAAAATCAGTTGTGGATTGAATTCACAACATTAAGGAAGCAACCTAAGCAAGCTGTTTCAGAATTTGTGACCAATATTAAAGATGTAGCAGATCAGTTAGCAAGCATAGGAGAAGAGATTGAAGAAGAATAGATTGTAAGGCAAGTGATCAATGGGATCAAGGCTGATGACAAATGGGAAAGCTTCACCACAACTATGGATCTTTACATGGACATGCACACTCCAAATCTTACAACTCTCATGGGACAATCGTTTACTCATGAAGCAAAGCTCAACAAAAATGGAGACACATCCAAAGGTAATAACTCTTTTGCCCTATACACTGATAAGAAGTCTAAAGATAAAGGTAAAAGCAAGAAGGTGGAAGATGAAGGTTCTACTTCTCAAGCCAACTATGCAGGGAGAGGTAGATCATCAAGAGGAAGGGGCAGAGGAGGTAAGCAAGGTAGGGGGAGATCTTATAACTCCTCACCATGCAACATTTGTGGTCTATCAAATCATACTACAGATGAGTGTTTCAGCAATTCCAAGAATCAGAGAGGAAGAGGATACCAAAGAGGTGGCTACTCACAGTCAAGAGGTAGATTCAACCATCACCAAGGCTACAACAATAACTACAACAACAACTACAACAATAATTACAATGGCAACTACCAAGGAGGATTCAAATCCAGGAAGGATTACAACAACTACATAGAGGAGCAGGATGACTCTCTTCTGATCATGAACATGACTTCAAAACCAGGTACAAATGATGACCACCTATTCTACATTGACTCAGGATGTTCAAATCATGTGGCTGGCAATGTAGCATTACTCTCTGATCTTGAGGAACCAAAAGGTAAGCATCAAGTCCAAACAAGTGATGACACAAAGCATTCTGTAGTTAAAGTTGGAAATGTTAAGACTTGTGATGGAAATCAGAATTTGTTGAGCAGGGTACTCTATGTACCAACCATTACCAAAAATTTGATGAGTGTTGGTCAGATTGTGGAGAAAGGTTTGCAGGTTAGATTCAACCAATATGGAGCATTTGTGGAGGATCCAAGACATGGATTCAAGAGGATTGCTAAAGGAGAAAAATCAGGTAGACTTTTCACTTTTGAGTTGGAAGATACAAAGAATATTGCACTATACACTAATAAAGATCAAACACTTTCAGAGCTTGAGATTTGGCACAAAAGGTTAGGGCACATAGGAGAAAGAACCTTGAAACAAATGTGCAGGGACCAATGTGTGCTTGGGATACCCAATGTATCCAAGCAACATATGATTTATAAGTGTGGTGCTTGTCCATTTGGGAAGTCTCACAGGTTACCCTTCTCAAGGAAAGGATACATGCATGAAGACTACCTAGAGCTTGTCCACACAGATGTATGGGGACCAAGCAAAGACCCCTCAGTCTCAGGTTCAAGGTACTATGTATCTTTCATTGATGATTATAGCAGATGGACTGTATTGTATTTCATGAAGCACAAGGATGAGGTATTTAATTGCTTTAAAAAATATCTTGCATTAGTTGAAAACCAGATAGGAAGGAATTTGAAGAGGCTAAGGTCAGATGGAGGAGGTGAGTACTTCTCCAATGAATTTGAAAACTTCTTACAGGACAGAGGCATCAAAAGAGAGATAACCACAAGGTATTCTCCTGAACAGAATGGGGTAGCTGAGAGAAGAAATAGATTAATTGTTGAGACAACTAGGTCTATGTTGAATGAGAAAAAGTTACCTAACTATCTATGGGCATAGAGTGTTTCTACTGCCACTTACCTCGTAAACAGGTTACCATCTAAGTCTCTTGATGGTATGACACCCTATGAAGCATGGCATGGTAAGAGACCCTCACTTGACAATTGCAAAATATTTGGATGTGTAGCATATGTACACATTCCTTCTCAGATAAGAGGTAAGCTAGACCCAAAGGCTGAAAAATGCATCTTTATTGGGTATGATTTAAATAAAAAAGGTTACAGGTTTTATAATCCTATCAATAAGGGATTCATGGTAAGCAGAGATGTTGTGTTTGATGAAAATGATTCTTGGTATGAGAATGAATGCAGGAGAGTTAAGTTACCCTATGATTTGGAAGAGGAATTTCCAAGTCTTACAAAGGAGGAACCTACTCAGAATGAAGCCTCAAGTTAAGATGATGAAGATACTATCAACCTTGAAGAATTCAAAGCATGGAAGTCCAAAGGCAAAATGAAGATGAAGAAGCTTGAAGACATACCTGAATCCTCAGCTCAACCATTTAGAAGATCACAAAGAGAAAGCAAGAAACCTATCAGATATGGGTATGATACATCTCTTGTTACTAAACATTCTGTTTATCTTGCCAAAGATTTGTCAAATGAAGAACCAAGATCATATGAAGAAGCAATAACCAAATCAGAATGGAAAGAAGCTATGGATGAGGAGATTGAAGCACTCAAAGAGAGTGACACATGGGAGTTAGTACCTAAGAAGGACTCAATGAAGGTAATAGGATCCAGATGGATCTATAAGCTTAAAAGAAATTCTGATGGCACAATTAATAGGTACAAAGCCAGATTAGTAGCCAAGGGTTTTGCACAAACCCAAGGCATCGACTATGAGGAGATATTCTCACCTGTGGCCAAGATGCCAACAATCAGAGTGTTGGTGAGTGTGGCTGCATAAAAAAATTGGAATATGTACCAATTGGATGTCAAGAATGCTTTCTTGAATGGATGGATTTCAGAGGAGGTATATATGCCACAACCTCTTGGCTATGAGGACCCTAAGAAGGTAACATATGTTTGCAAATTGAAAAAGGCTTTATATGGATTGAAGCAGGCACCTAGGGCATGGAATTATAGGTTAACTACATATCTCCAAGACCAAGGATTTGTCATGAGCAAGGCAGATACTTCTTTGTTCATCAAGAGAAGTAATTCAGAGGTAATATACCTTTGTGTTTATGTTGATGACATCATCATTACAGGTAATGATGTCAATGGAATCAAATATATTAAAAGTCAAATGATGAAGGAGTTCAAGATCAATGATCTTGGTCTATTGAAATATTTTTTGGGACTTGAATTAGTCTACACTAATTCAGGGATATACATTACTCAGAAAAAGTATATACAGGACATGTTGAAGAAGTTTCACTTGCAGGATGCCAAAGTAGCAAGCACTCCAATGGAGGTAAACCTAAAGCTAAGTGCCCATGAAGGTGATGAAGTCAAAGACATTACAGGTTATCAAAGTATGGTGGGTAGTTTGAACTATGCTACCTTAACAAGGATAGATATTGCATATGGAGTTAGTGTGCTAAGTCAATTTATGCACAAGCCAATGATACCTCACTTAGAGGCTGCCAAGAGAATCTTGAAGTATCTCAAGGGTACACAGAACCATGGTTTGTATTTCCCTTACACTTCAGATATTGATATCAAAATTTATTTAGATGCAGATTGGGCAGGATGCAAGGATGATAGGAGGAGCACTTCTAGATACATTTCTTTTGCAGGTGACAAACCAATTTCATGGTCTTCAAAGAAGCAACCTACTGTTGCTTTGTCTTCCACAGAGGGAGAGTATAGAGGACTGGCTAATGCCACACAAGAAGCAATATGGATTAAGCTTTTGTATACAGAATTGGGGTTATATACTAGGTCACCAATTATCGTTGGAGATAATACAAGTTCTCTTCACCTTGCAGCTAATCCTATTTATCATGCTAGGACCAAACACATAGAGGTCCATTACCATTATGTGAGAGAGAAGTTGATAAGCAAGGACATTCAACTAACTTATGTATCAACCAACATGCAATGTGCAGATTTGCTAACTAAAGCTTTGGACGGAACCAAACTTTGCATGTTCAAATCCATGATTGGATTGCAGAACATACTTGAAGATTGAAGATGAAGACTTAAGCCAAAATGTTTGGCGTGAGGGGGAGTTGTTGGTGTAAATCACAAGCCTACACATTTAGCTTGAAAGATATCTTGAAGATCTTACATAAGTGAAGAAGCATAGGAATCATTGCTAGTGGTTAATTACCACTTTATCTCATTGTAAAAGTCAAATTGACTTGGAATCTCTTGTAATCACCTACCAAAAGGATTCGTGGAAAAATTAGTTGTTTGATTGAAAGAATATCTCCAAGCATTTAGGAGCTTGATCATAGGGAGCCAAAAATTTGAATTTGAATTCAAATTTGTACTCATTCCTTATAAAAATGGACATGAAAAGTCGCGGGTAAGAGAGAGCATTCCCGAGCATAGCATTACTGATTTTTGAGTGTGTGTGTGAGGTCTACACTCTAGCCCACACCTCTCTACACCATTTGGCAATGATATTCATGCCAATGGAGTTGTATACAAATGTTCATTAATACATACATTCACATTGTCCATCTCTGAGTTCTCTGTTAGTCTACTCAAAAGTCTGTCAACTTGTCAAGGGCATATCTCGGTCAATTCTTCACCAAATTCAGTGAATCAAAGCTTGTTGGATTCAGCTTGAAGTAATCTACATGTTATCAGAGTTTGAAGACATTCTATTTAGCCAGTTTGGAGAAATCTGCATCGAGGTGATCACTGGTCATTTTTTGCTACAGTCCTAAAAAGTCGGGGGTATAGCTTAACTTGCTAAATTGATTTCTCTTAGCATAGTTTATCATTTTACATCATTCCACTTGGAATAGGTAGCTTACTAAGCTAATTAGATACCCCTAAAAGGAATTTTTCCAATTCCTACTGTGCTGGTCATACTGAACAAAATACCCAGCAGGTGTCAAGACATAAATAGAAGTTTTTCTTGAGTTTGTGACTTCCAAAGTTATCTGTTTTGATTCAATCATTACACACATCATTTCCAAAGTACATAGGACATTTTATGGTGTCATTGGAAAGCTAAGGAGGTCTAGTTATCAACTCTGAAGCAAAAGAGGGCTAGTACAAAGCAGGTTTAGCAGTACCTACTCAGTCTCTTGGAGCATCCATCCATCTTTCCCAACAGTGTGAAGTGTAGAAAGTGTTGAAGTGTAGGAAGATCATTCCCGTGGCTCAGTATTTCGCTCATAACTTGAAGCAGGAGTGTCAGAATTGAGTGAAAAGACCATCATTGGATGTGTCTTCATGAGAGCTTTGAAACAACCTGCTACTCACTATATTCAGAGTTCGGAACTGAGAGAAAAGCTTGATTTACTGTTGACTACTGTTCCAAGTGTCGCGACACCATGGCTGACCTTGAAAGCTTGAATGTGATGGATTTGTACTTACTTGTACCTTGCTAGACTTTAGTTGCATTGACCATTATTTGAATGCATGTCTCCATACACTCGGCTAGGTTTTGATACTCCTTGGATTGATAATTAAAGCGTGAATCCCCACTATATGCACTTGAGGGGGATTGAGGTATAGTCTCCTTCTCCACAAATCCCTAAGTCTATACTTAGGTACACACGTTTTTGGCTCCGTTGCCAGGGAGTGTCGAATCAAACCGAGGCATTCGTGTGATGGTGAAAAGCTCCTAGCATTGAGGTGAGTAGAGGAGTTGTGAATTTCTCTTCTTTGGTAAGTCACTGTCATCTGCACTTACTACTTCTCACTTTTGGAGTGTGTGTAGTGAGTTGTTAGTTCAGGGAAGGGAGTAGAGAAAGACATTAGAGTAGGTAAGTGAGTAGGTTAGGGAGATAGGTTTAATTTTGACACACCTTCACTTCAGCCTTTTCTTTTCAAGTACCTTTCAGAAGTATAAAAAACAAAAAAACAAATCACTTCAATTCAGTTGTGCTATCGCAAGTGTCGTGAGCGCTGGAGGTCAGAGATCGCGAGTTGGAGATCGGAGAGCTTGGGGTAGCACAGAGCAAGTGAGGGTGGATAAGAGCTTGAGGGTAGCTTGGAGGGTGAGTATATCAAGTCCTTGCTCTCAACATCAATGTAAGTTGAAGGAAAATAGCAAAACGACCTGCGGTAGGTGTCATGAGGGGTTATCCAGGGACTGGGGAAGCTTTTTTCTTTGATTTAGGCACTTGAGAGGAGGGAAACAAGCACTAGGATCACCCACATTAAATTGAATGTCAAATTTACCTGCTTAAATTTGAAAAAAATTGCAAGTTTCGTGATCTCCCACAGTTGAGTGTCACGACATTTAGGTGTCGTGACCTCCCGAGGTTGAGTGTCATGATATTTACCCTTGTCGAGTATCGTGATCATATTGTGAAATTTGACGAGTGTCGAGTATCGTGATCATATTGGGACATTTGACAAGTGTCAAGTATCGTGATCATATCGCGACATTTGATGAATGTCGATTATCATGATCATATCATGACATTTGACGAGTGTCGAGTATCATGATCGTATCATGACATTTGACGAGTGTCGAGTATCGTGATCATATTGCAACATTTGATGAGTGTCTAGTATCGTGATCGTATCGCGACATTTGATGAGTGTCGAGTATCGTGATCATATCGCGACATTTGACGAGTGTCGAGTATCGTGATCATATCACGACATTTGAGTGTCGAGTATCATTTATATAAGTATCACGACATCTGGTAAGTATCGTGTGTCGTGATTCTTCAAGTGTCGAGTATCACAGACTCAGCTATCGCGATATTTAATAGGTGTTGAGCGTCGTGGAGACCCGAGTCGTGATATTTCTTGCGTATCGAGTATCATGTATTGAGTCAGTGTCAGGTGTCGTGTAGAGAGAGCTTTAGTGATACCTCAGTAGGAAATCCAAAATTAATAAAAAAATTCATACGACTCTGAGATTTTGCAAAGAGAATTGGGAGCTAAGGGTTGTCTAAAATCACTTAGAGCTCTTAAGTGAATGAGCCTAAGATCGGGAAGAATCTTAGGAAGCCGAAGAAGTGTAATCTCATCTGTGGGAAGTGTAGCTTAACCGAGTATTCATTCGCATTACTCTGAACCCTCGAGTGAGTCCGAGGAGGAAATCCTTATGGCCTTAGAAGACATGCAGAATTCTGTACCAATAGTTGGCATAATGTCAATTATTGAGGGAGAGTATCGAACGTCTTTAGAATACGTGAGCGCCAATCAACATGGCTTATCCCTCTACCTACATGGACTAAATAGATCAGTGGCTAGGCTGAAGAAAGCTACAGATGCTTATATAGTGCCTAGGCCAACTGTTAAGTATGTGGGAGGATTCTACATGGATAAAAGAGATTTTCTATATGTAGTTACAGAGCATCGTGAAAACATCAACGAACAAAGGGAAGAAGGCAATACCCACAACCTTAATGAAGAAGGACATGAAGAACACGTGTCTACCCCTAGACGGAAGTCCATTGTAATTAGGGTTTGGAGAGGGGACTTAATTCCCCAAGATGATTCCCTGATGGATGTCTATTTGGTCAATGGAATTGAGTATCTGCTTAAAACCAACTCTTCATTGTGGGAAGAAGCTACCAATCCAGCTACCATTTATGAGTTACAAGACCCTAAAAACCCCACTCATATTACGTACTTGGACAAGAATCAGAGAAGATATTAGCCCTTAACAGAATTAGAAAAAGTGGGGCTGAAATATCAGAACATTTCAGTATTCCCACCTAGGGATCAAGCCACAACTTCACAAAATCCCCAAGGAACTCATCAAGATACTTCTTATCAGCATTCAGTACTAAGAGCGCAAGCGAACATTCCAATTAGACCCCACGTGCAGTTTACCACACCTGGTAATAATCTTAGCTATCAACCTCCTACAAATGTAGAACCAAGAAATAGAATCCATGTTCATGAGAGGCCACCTATAGGAAGAGAAGCAGGTATACCAATAGGACGAACAATTTTCCCTGTAATACCAAGACCCCCTGAACCTCGAAGAAGATTGAGACCCATTCAAGTTTCCAAATGCATGAGAAGTCACTATGATGGCTCTAGTGAGCCATACAACCATATAGCTTAATTCAAGCAAGTGATAAGAGTTGAACAAGTGGAAGACTTCTTGAACCAATATGAATCATTCGGCCTAACCCTTACAGACACAGCCTTAGCTTGGTTCCAACCCTTAGATCCTAATAATTTCCAAAGCATGGAACAAGTCTATAAGAAATTAATTTAAGAATTCACTAAGACCGGAATAAAAAACAACTCGTTATCCTTAATTCATAGTTTTAAACAGGCTCCTACGGAATCAGTAAGACTGACAGCAAGATGATTCAAGCAATACGTGGATAGATGCCCTGTTGAGGAGAGACCCACTCAAAACAAAATGGTTTCATTGTTTTTGGAAGGATTAGTGAATGGATCATTGAGATCATTAGTATATGTGAAGAGAGTCCAAAATTTTACAAGAGTGTATGACTTAGAGGACAATCTGGTGGAAGACTTGAAGAGCAGTACGTCAAATCCCAAAAACAATGTAGAAGAGATAATAGATTTAGTGGCTAAGAAATTGAATGTTCAAGGACAGAGGAATTACCCAAGCAATCCTATGAGAGTGCCCATGCTCAAAAGATGCGTTCATTGTGGAGATGATCATCCTTCTCACATGTGCAATAGGGGAGTAATCCCACCACCTCCTTATGCTTACAATAGGCCACCCACCCAAGGCCCTACGCATTATTGTAGCATAGAACAAAGGTACACAAATCACAGAATAGAGAACTGTCCTTACAATCGACAATCAAGACCGGTACAACCACCCTTATGGCCTTATGGATACCCCGAGAGAGATCAAGGAGGAGAAGCCTTTAGATACCCCTCATACCAGCAGCAAGCACCTGCACCATGACCTTATGCTTATCAAGGATACAATCAACCCCAACTTGTGCTAGGAAAACCACCACACCCCCAAAATGTTGTCCTAGTGAAAATGATACAACTTGAAGAGAACCCTGAAAGAGCGATAGTCCAAGCCACCCCATTGTCTAGTACTGAGGCTTATGACCCATCTTATGACCCTAGACAAGGAAATTATTCCACTTATGATGGCAATATAGCTGAGTATGGACAATCTTACGAACCATATACCTATGGTTCTGAAGGACCTGATAGCTCTTATGGATATGATCAGGACTATGTATCATTGATGTACACAGCTCCTAAAGCACCCATACCCCCCCCCAGCCAATGAATACACCACCTGCACCTAGAGGACCATGTTATAGATGCGGAGGTGATCACTTTATCAGGGAATGTACATTACCTAACCCACCACCACCTCAGAGAGTTTGGGAAGGATATTGCAGTGATTGTGGTAAAGAACATCTTTTTAGAGATTGCCCAAAGAATCCGAAAAAAGTTAACTCCAATGTGCAGACCAATGTGATAGAAGTGATAGAGTCATCAGGGAGTGATAAGGAGTACACGGTGCCATTGAAAGCAATAACAAGGGCTAAAGCTAAAGAGATTTCTGATAAAACCAGAGAAAATGATTATTCTGACAAAGATTTGAACATGCCCACACCTCAAGTAATTGCAGATTCTGAAGAGTCTGGGAAAAGTACTAAAAGTAAACAGACCCGAAGATGGAAGAACCGTAGAGAAAGGATGAAAGAAAAGAAACTCCAACAAAAGTTGGGGAACGAGAATAATAAACAAGGCCAAGAAGAAAAACAAGAACTTGAGGGAAACAATAAGATAGAAAAGCATAGAAAACAAGAGGCCAGATCAGTTCTGGCTGATCCAATGCCATAAGAGTTAGCCATGTGGATTCAGGCATATCAGGCACAAATAAAAGCAGGACCAACCATTGAACAACACGAAAGGGAATACCCAAAAGGTGACTTAGAGAAAGAAAGATTGGAGATATGTAAGAAGTTAATTGAAGTAGGTCAACAAACCTTAGAAAAACCAATTCAGCCACTACCCAACTTAAGAATTTCCGAAAAAGAATTTCAAGAATATGTCACAACTAGTGATTCCAAGGAAGGGAAGAAAGACGAGATCCATGGTGAAAATTACGACGAGAAGGAAGAAGAAGGTTTCATTATTCCAGAAATAGATGCGGACTGGCCTAGAGACTTGTGGGCAAGAGTCCAAGAAGATAGATGGAAGAAAACGGAAGGAGTTGAACCCCCTTTTGAGGAGTTAGAAGCGTATGGCGAGCTTGAGGTGTCAATGCAAGGATTGAATTCAAAAGGATTATTGCAACTTGACGATAGCAAAGATGACGAAGACAGTGTGAAAACTTAGCCAAACTACATGGGAGAATATGAACATAATTCTGAATTATATCGTGTTCCCTCAGTGAGGAGAAAGGAGCAGAACCCATCAGTTCAGACTTCACACATCATACAACATCTTAAAAAAGTGAAAATACCTTGTACTCTGACGTTGGAAGGACTCTTGAAAGTAAAGCCACAGTTGAAAGAGAAGCTCACTAATCAGTTAGAGACAAAGTCAGAAAAAAACGAGATGCAAGATGAAGTAGCCACAGTTAAAATCCGAGTCGATAAGTTTAGAGATTTCAGTGAGGGAGATGAAGAAAACACATGCCTCCCTATCACTTACAGAGGTTATACCACTAAAGCCATATTAGATTCGGGTGCGGGAGTAGGAATTGCTACCAAAGAAATTTGGGAAAAATGGGGGAAACCAGCTTTACGACCAACCAGAATGAAGATTCAAATGGTAGATGGGCACACAGAACAATTCTTAGGATTATTAGAAAAAGTAACATTTACCACTTATGGAGTTGAATTCGAGCACACCTTAGCAATCTGTCAATTTGAAAAGGCTAGCAATTATGAGATGATACTTGGAAGGCCTTTCATGAGACAGCTCACGGTAGTGCAAGAATCGGGAAAAGACGTTGTATACTTGCAGCATGAGGGAACCACGAATAGAATAAATATCCATACTTACACATATCAAGATGTTCCCCCCCTGCAATGGAATCTGATACATAAGGAGGACGACAATCTATCGATTCATAGTATAGGTTCGAGTAACCAAACATGGATGAACGAAGATACTCGTCTATGGATATGCCAGGCAGCTAAAAGGGAAGAGGAAAGGAGGCGAGGATGGTAGCTAAGAGAGGGAGTATCTAGATTTGTAGAAGATCCGGCTTACATGCCCCAAATATTTTTAGACGAAGAATTCGAACCCCATGGTTGGATGGAGATTTTAGCCACTCTTGATGTATGCGTAAGCGAAAAAGTAATAACCATGAATGAATGCATTGATGAGGAAGGATACAATGTAAGTTTCTACATGGTTCCTCTCGAAGAAGTTGATGAAGGAGAAGTAATTGAAAAAGAATGGAAGGAAGATTATGAGAGCATCGAGATGGAAATGGAACCTATTAAGGAAGAAAATGAGCCAGACAAAGAAAACGGAGAAGAAGAAAATAGACCTCAAGACCAATTCAAAGTGCCTGAGCACTTTAATCTCAAATATGAGGTAGAGGAGAGGAAGATTGCTATCCAGATGCCAAAACGGGAAGCGCGACCAGGAATAGCATATGACAATAAAGAACATACCAAGAAAATAATAGTAGTTATGGAGGAAGGAGAAGAGAGATGCACTTTTATAGGACATGATGTCTCATTTGAGGAAGAACAAGAGTTAATACAACTGATAAGAGAATATAGAGATGTCTTTGCATGGACATATAAGGATTTGAAAGGTGTAGATCCTTCTATTTGTGCCCATAGAATCCCTATGACAACAAAAGCCAAGCCCTCCAAACAAAGGCCATACACTTATAATGATGTTTATTCGGCAAAAAATAAGGAAGAGATAGATAACGTATTGGATGCCGGCTTCATTTATGAGATCAAACACACAGAATGGGAATCACCTTCAGTGGTCGTGCCAAAGAAGAATGGAAAGTTAAGGGTATGCATTAATCTTAAAAAAGTGAATGCCACCACCATACGAGATAGTTACCCACTGCCCATCACGGACATCTGTTGGAAAGGGTTGCGGGAAAGGAAGTCTATAACTTCCTTGACCGCTTCTCTGGATATAATCAGGTAGCAATTGCTCCTTAGAACCAACATAAGACATTCATTACAACCGAGTGGGGAGTTTATGTGTTTAGGGTTATGCCTTTTGGTCTAACTAATGCCCTAGCTACTTTCCAAAGGTTGATGTGCCATGTGTTCAAGGAATTCTTGAGGAAAAGTATTACGTGGACGATTTATGCACCTAATTAGCTATACAATCAGAACATATCTCTAGAACTAAGAAAGATATTTGCCAAATGTCGATAGTATAGAGTATGCCTTAATCCAAAAAAATGTGTCTTCATGGTTTGAAAAGGGAAGATATTAGGACACATTGTCTCTAAAAATGGAATTTCCACGGAGATGGCATCTCCAAATTCTGAGGCTACACAAGAGGAGGAGGTCTTGCCTCTTCCCTTGGAATCGATTACTAAGGCGAGAGGTCATTCGTTCCTTGAAGACCAACCTGTGTCAGATCTCATCTTTATGGCCACCATCAAGATCATGGATAGGGATCACTACTTCCCATTAATGTCGCAAGACTTCCAAACAATCATCCAAGGACTACCAAGCATCACAAAAGTTTGGACAAGGGTTGGAATCGATGCATTTCTGCGACTCACCAGTAAAAGAGCAGACGGCCGAACCGTGTGATGATCATCCCATGCCGTATACTGCAGAACTAAGTCAGAAGGAACGGGCACTATTGGTGTCCCGATTGACAGAGAATTTTGAAAATGAAGTAGTCAAAGTAATGAAGGAAGCCAAAATTAAAGGAAAAGACTTGGAAAATATCATAAAGCCATTCAACATACCTTATGGGCTAGTGAAAGAGCAAACACAATGGTATATAAAGGAAACCACGCAAAAAGATCTTGATGAGCAGTTGAATTTCACAGAAAACACCTTCGATTACACACAAGAAGAATTTGAAGCAGCACAACCTTTGTGGAGAAGATTTTTTTTGGAAAAGAATCCTACTTTGCGGGTGCACTAGCAAGCAACACCATATTTACTATAGGTAAATCCTTCTTTTTGCCCAACACCGTGTCGCCGTGAAGCACGAGAGTTTTTGGACATGCAAAAGACGGGTGCACTCAATAAACAATGGTTGAATTATCCATTACTTCCAAGTCCACCTCACAATTATTTACCGATCGAAGACTACATGGTGAAATCCATTGAATTTTGGCTACATCAGTATGCAACAGTACCCGACTTAACTATCAAGATGACTAATAAAATCCTTCGTATGATACTTACAGTACTAAAAGTTTTGAAACATGCAGAATACACGTTTTTGAATTTCATTGGCATTAATCAAGGCACGTATATCCTTATTTTTTATTTATCAGTTATGCCTAGTCGTCCTACAATAATGGCTTATTATTCTAGACTGATGTTTTTGCCAATTCAATACATGCAAACTTTTGAGGAAGCCTTTTTTACTGGATTTTTTGAAATTGACTCCGAGATCTTCTTGAAGATGTCAACGAATCTGAATGCCATACTGGTGGCATATGAATTGGGTTTCTTTGCAGACCATAGATAGCCACCCCATGATGGTGTAAAAGCTGAACAATGGAAGCAACTCATGATACGTGAAGTCAATTTGCTTAATGAAAGAGAGCAAAAGGTATATAGGACGTACTCACGCCGCATTCCAAAGCCTGTCGAGGACGGCAGAGTTCAAGAGGGGGGTAGTGTAGAAGGAGAGTCCAGCAAAAAGAAAAGAAGAAGAAGACCAAGAAAGAAGCTTCACTAAAGATAATATATTTGAAGACATATCTCTGCAGGAAGCCTCGCAGGGGCACGCCACACCCATCTCTGCTCAGAGCCCCACAGGGGCATACAACAGGGGGAGGTACACAAGAGGCAAGGACGGATCAAGACCAACAAGTATCCATGAAGAAGTGCAAGAAGATATCTGGTAGATCGAGAGCCCCCGGAAGGTGCTTCAACCTCTTGATCTTCGAAAGGTCCAGATCGAGGGCTGAAGATCCAGACCTTCATACCTTCCACTGGTTGCGTGCGTGGCAGCCCGACTTAACATAGCAACCCAGATTAAAAGGAGCGATTGGAAAATTAGACTACATATTAATTGTAGTTCATCTCCACAGGTTGCAAGCAGTGGAAAGAAGTAAACGAGTTGTAGACAAGCAGTGAAGGTTGTCAAGGGTCGACAGAGACAAAGAGGGGGAGAGTGTTGCAAATGTATATAAGTCATTTTGTGACTCTTGTAAAGACTTTTTGCCATTGTGAGAATCAAAAGCACACAATTTCGAATTTGTGTCTTTTCCTCTCTGTATCTTCTTCCTTGTGAGCTTGCTTGCATGCGAGTAGGTAAGAGTAGGTAAGTGAGTAGGTTAGGGAGATAGGTTTAATTTTGACACACCTTCACTTCAGCCTTTTCTTTTCAAGTACCTTTCAGAAGTATAAAAACCAAAAAAACAAATCACTTCAATTCAGATGTGCTATCGCAAGTGTCGTGAGCACTGGACGTCAGGGATCGCGAGTTGGAGATCGGAGAGCTTGGGGCAGCATAGAGCAAGTGAGGGTGGATAAGAGCTTGAGGGTAGCTTGGAAGGTGAGGATATCAAGTCCTTGCTCTCAACATCAACTTAAGTTGAAGGAAAATAGCAAAACGACCTGCGGCAGGTGTCGTGAGGGGATATCCAGGGACTGGGGAAGCCTTTTTCTTTGATTTAGGCACTTGAGAGGAGGGAGACAAGCACTAGGATCACCCACATTAAATTGAATGTCAAATTTACCTGCTTAAATTTGAAAAAAATTGCAAGTGTCGTGATGTCGCATAGTTGAGTGTCGCGACATTTAGGTGTTGTGACCTCCCGAAGTTGAGTGTCATGATATTTACCTTTGTCAAGTACCGTGATCATATCGCGACATTTGAGGAGTGTCAAGTATCGTGATCATATTGAGACATTTGATGAGTGTCGAGTATCATGATCATATCGCGACATTTGATGAGTGTCGAGTATCGTGATCATATCACGACATTTGATGAGTGTCGAGTATCGTGATCATATCGCGACATTTGACGAGTGTTGAGTATCGTGATCATATCGCAACATTTGACGAGTGTCGAGTATCGTGATCGTATCGCGACATTTGACGAGTGTTGAGTATCGTGATCATATCGCGACATTTGACGAGTGTCGAGTATCGTGATCATATCGCGACATTTGAGTGTCAAGTATCGTTTATATAAGTATCGCAACATTTGGTAAGTATCGTGTGTCGTGATTCTGCAAGTGTCGAGTATCGCGGACTCAGCTATTGCGATATTTAATAGGTGTTGATTGTCATGGAGACCCGAGGCGTGATATTTCTTGAGTATCGAGTATCATGTATTGAGTCAGTGTCAGGTGTCGTGTAGAGAGAGCTTTAGTGATACCTCAGTAGGAAATCCCAAATTAATAAAAAAATTCATACAACTCTGAGATTTTGCAAAGAGCATTCGGAGCTAAGGGTTATCTAAAATCACTTAGAGCTCTTAAGTGAATGAGCCTAAGATCGGGAAGAATCCTAGGAAGCCAAAGAAGTGTAATCTCATCTGTGGGAAGTGTAACTGAACCGAGTATTCATTCGAATTACTCTGAAACCTCGAGTGAGTCTGAGGAGGAAATCCTTATGGCCTTAGAAGACATGCAGAATTTTGTACCAATAGTTGGCATAATGTCAATTATTGAGGGAGAGTATCGAACGTCTTTAGAATACGTGAGCGCCAATCAACATGGCTTATCCATCTACCTAGATGGACTAAATAGATCAGTGGCTAGGCTGAAGAAAGCTACAGATGCTTACATAGTGCCTAGGCCAACTGTTAAGTATGTGGGAGGATTCTACATGGATAAAAGAGAGATTCTGTATGTAGTTACAGAGCATCCTGAAAACATCAACGAACAAAGGGAAGAAGTCAATACCCACAACCTTAATGAAGAAGGACATGAAGAACAGGTGTCTACCCCTAGAGGGAAGTCCATTGTAATTAGGGTTTGGAGAGAGGACTAAATTCCCCAAGATGATTCCCTGATGGATGTCTATTTGGTCAATGGAATGGAGTATCTGCTTAAAACCAACTCTTCATTGTGGGAAGAAGCTACCAATTCAGCTACCATTTATGAGTTACAAGACCCTAAAAACCCCCACCGTTAACAGAATTAGAAAGAGCGAGGTTGAAATATCAGAACATTTCAGTATTCCAACCTAGGGATCAAGCCACAACTTCGCAAAATACCCAAGGAACTCATCAGGATACTTCTTATCAGCATTCAGGAGTGACATCGCAACCAAACATTCCAGTTAGACCCCACGTGCAGTTTGCCACACCTGGTAATAATCCTAACTATCGACCTCCTAGAAATGTAGAACCAAGAAATAGAATCCATGTTCATGAGAGGCCACCTATAGGAAGAGAAGCAGGTATACCAATAGGATGACGAGTTTTCCCTGTAATACCAAGACCCCCTTAACCTGGAAGAAGATTGAGACCCATTCAAGTTACCAAATGCATGAGAAGTCACTATGATGGCTCTGGTGAGCCATACAACCATATAGCTGAATTCAAGCAAGTGATAAGAGTTGAACAAGTGGAAGACTTCTTGATCCAATATGAATCATTTGGCCTAACCCTTACAGACACAGCCTTAGCTTGGTTCTGACCCTTAGATCCTAATAATTTCCAAAGCATGGAACATGTCTATCATGAATTGATTGAAGAATTCACTAAGACAGGAATCAAAATCAACTCGTCATACTTAATCCATAGTTTTAAACAGGCTCCTACAGAATCAATAAGACTGGCAGCAAGACGATTCAAGCAATACGTGGATAGATGCCCTGTTGAGGAGAGACCCACTCAAAACAAAATGGTTTCATTGTTTTTGGAAGGATTAGTGAATGGATCATTGAGATCATTAGTATATTTGAAGAGAGTTCAAAATCTGCAAGAGTGTATGAAAGAGTGTATTGACCTAGAGGACAATCTCGCAGAAGACTTGAAGATATCTCAAGGCCATGTGAAAAGTGAGGATAGCGTCAGCAGTACGTCAAATCCTAGGAACAATGTAGAAGAGATAGCAGATTTAGTGGCTAAGAAATTGAATCTTCAAGGACAGAGGAATTACCCAAGCAATCCTATGAGAGTGCCCATGCTCAAAAGATGCGTTCACTGTGGAAGTGATCAACCTTCTCACATGTGCAATAGGGGAGTAATCCCACCACTTGCTTATGCTTACAATAGGCCACCCACCCAGGGCCCTATGCATTATTGTAGCATAGAACAAAGGTACACAAATCACAACACAGAGAACTGTCCTTACAATCAACAATCAAGACCAGTACAACCTGCCTTCAGGCCTTATGGATACCCCCAGAGAGATCAAGGAGGAGAAGCCTTTAGATACCCCTCATACCAGCAGCAAGCACCTGCACCATGACCTTATGCTTATGAAGGATACAATCAACCCCAACCTATGCTAGGACAACAACCACAACACCCCCAAAATGTTGTCCCAGTGAAAATGGCTCAACTTGAAGAGAACCTTGAAAAAGCGATAGTCCCAGCCACCCCATTGGCTAGTACTGAGGCTTATGACCCATGTTATGACCCGAGTCAAGGAAATTATTCCACTTATGAGGGCAATATAGCTGAGTATGGACAATCTTATGAGCCATATACCTATGATTCTGAAGGACATGATAGCTCTTATGGATATGATCAGGACTATGTATCATTGATTTACACAGCTCCTAGAGCACTGATACCCCACCCGGCCAATGAATAGAACACCTGCACCTAGAGGACCATGTTATAGATGCGGAGGCGATCACTTTATTAGGGAATGTACATTACCTAACCCTCCACCACCTCAGAGAGTTTGGGAAGGATACTATAGTGATTGTGGTAAAGAACATCTTTTTAGAGATTGCCCAAAGAATCCCAACAAAGTTAACTCCAATGTGCATATCAATGTGATAGAAGTGATAGAGTCATCAGGGAGCGATAAGGAGTACACGGTGCCATTGAAAGCAATAACAAGGGCTAAAGCTAGAGAGATTTCTGATAAAAACAGAGAAAATGATTATTCCGACAAAGATTTGAACATGCCCACACCTCAAGTAATTGCAGATTCTAAAGAATCTGGGAAAAGTACTAAAAGCAAACGGACCCAATGATGGAAGAACCGTAGAGAAAGGATGAAAGAAAAGAAACTGCAACAAAAGTTGGGGAACGAGAATAATGAACAAGGCCAAGAAGAAAAACAAGAACTTGAGGGAAACAATAAGATAGAAAAGCATAGAAAACAAGAGGCAAGATCAGTTCTGGGTGATCCAATGTCAGAAGAGTTAGCCATGTGGATTCAGGCATATCAGGCACGAATAAAAGCAGGACCAACCATTGAACAACACGAAAGGGAATACCCAAGAGGTGACTTAGAGAAAGGAAGATTGGAGATATATAAGAAGTTAATTGAAGTAGGTCAACAAACCTTAGAAAAACCAGTTCAACCACTACCCAGCTCAAGAATTCTCGAAAAAGAATTTCAGGAATATGTCACACCTAGTGATTCCAAGGAAGGGAAGAAAGACGAGATCCATGGTGAAAATTACGACAAGAAGGAAGAAGAAGGATCCATTATTCCTGAAATAGATGCGGAATGGCCTAGAGACTTGTGGGCAAGAGTCCAAGAAGATAGATGGAAGAAAACGGAAGGAGTTGAACCCCCTTTTGAGGAGTTAGAAGCGGATGGCGAGCTTGAGGTGTCAATGCAAGGATTGAATTCAGAAGGATTATTGCAACTTGACGATAGCAAAGATGACGAAGACACTGTGAAAACTTTGCCAAACTACATGGGAGAATATGAACATAATTCTGAATTATATCGTGTTCCCTCAGTGAGGAGAAAGGAGCAGAACCCATCAGTTCAGACTTCAGACATCATACAACATCTTAAAAAAGTGAAAATACCTTGTACTCTGACGTTGGAAGAACTCTTGAAAGTAAAGCCGGAGTTGAAAGAGAAGCTCACTAATCAGTTAGAGACAAAGTCAGAAAAAAACGAGATGCAAGATGAAGTAGCCACAATTAAAATCCCAGTCGATAAGGTTGGAGATTTCGGCGAGGGAGATGAAGAAAACACATGCCTCCCTATCACTTACAGAGGTTATACCACTAAAGCCATATTAGATTCGGGAGCGGGAGTAGGAATTGCTACCAAAGAAATTTGGGAAAAATGGGGAAAACCAGCTTTACGACCAACCAGAATCAAGATTCAAATGGCAGATGGGCACACAGAACGACCCTTAGGATTATTAGAAAAAGTAACATTTACCACTTGTAGAGTTGAATTTCGAGCACACCTTAGCAATCTGTCAATTCGAAAAGGCTAGCAATTATGAGATGATTCTTGGAAGGCCTTTCATGAGACAGCTCAAGGTAGTGCAAGATTGGGGAAAAGATGTTGTATGCTTGCAGCATGAGGGAACCACGAACATAATAAATACCCATACTTAGAAATATCAAGTTGTTCCCCCCTACAATGGAATCTGATACATAAGGAGGGCGACAATCTATCGATTCATAGTATAGGTTCGAGTAACCAAACATGGATGAACAAAGATACTCGTCTATGGATATGCCAGGCAGCTAAAAGGGAAGAGGAAAGGAGGTGAGGATGGTAGCCAAGAGAGGGAGTACCTAGATCTGTAGAAGATCCGACTTACATGCCCCAAATATTTTTAGAGGAAGAATTCGAACCCCATGGTTGGATGGAGATTTTAGCCACTCTTGATGTATGCGTAAACGAATAAGTAATAACCATGAATGAATGCATTGATGAGGAAGGATACAATGTAAGTTTCTACATGGTTGTTCTCCATAAAGCCGATGAAGGAGGAGTAAATGAAAAAGAATGGAAGGAAGATTATGAGATCATCGAAATGGTAATGGAACCTATTAAGGAAGAAAATGAGCGAGACAAAGAAAATGGAGAAGAAGAAAACAGACCTCAAGACCAATTCGAAGTGCCTGAGCACTTTAAGAAATATGAGGTAGAGGAGAGGAAGATTGCTATCCAGATGCTCAAATGGGAAGCCCGACCATGAATAGCATACGACAATAACATACGAAGAAAATAATAGTAGTTCTGGAGGACGGAGAAGAGAGATGCACTTTTATAGGACATGATGTCTCATTTGAGGAAGAATGAGAGTTAATACAACTCATAAGAGAATATAGAGATGTCTTTGCATGGACATATAAGGATTTGAAAGGTGTAGATCCTTCTATTTGCGCCCATAGAATCCGTATGACAACAGAAGCCAAGCCCTCCAAACAAAGGCCATACACTTATAATGATGTTTATTCGACAAGAATTAAGGAAGAGATAGATAACGTATTGGATGCGGGCTTCATTTATGAGATCCAACACACAGAATGGGTATCACCTTTAGTGGTCATGCGGAAAAAGAATGGCAAGTTAAGGGTATGCATTAATCTGAAAAAAGTGAATGCCGCCACCATACGAGATAGTTACCCACTACCCATCACGGATCATCTGTTGGAAAGGGTTGCGGGAAAGGAAGTTTATAGCTTCCTTGATGGCTTCTCATGATATAATCAGGTAGCAATTGCTCCTTAGGACCAACATAAGACATTCTTTGCAATCGAATGGGAGGTTTATGCATTTAGGGTTATGCCTTTTGGTCTAACTAATGCCCTAGCTACTTTCCAAAGGTTGATGTGCCATGTGTTCAAGGAATTTTTGAGGAAAAGTATGGAGGTATACATGGACGATTTATGCACATATTCAGCTATACGATCAGAACATATCCCAGAACTAAGAAAGATATTTGCCAAATGTCGACAATATAGAGTCTGCCTTAATCCAAAAAAAATGTGTCTTCATGGTTTGACAAGGGAAGATATTAGGACACATTGTCTCTAAAAATGGAATTTCCACGGATGAAGACAAAATCAAAGTGATTCTGGATTTACCAAGACCAAAGACCGCCAAGGAAGTGCAAGCATTGTGGATACTACCGTAGATTCATTCACATGTATGCCATAATTGCGAGGCCCCTTTATGGATTATTGACACAATTTATTTGGAAGGAAGAATGTGAAAAGGCTTTCAACGAGTTGAAAAGTCGCTTGAGTTCAACACCAATCCTTAGGGTGCCTGATTGGAACCGGCCATTCCATATTCATGTAGATGCTTCCAAGTTTGCCATTGGATGCATCTTAGCGCAACCAGCAGATACAGGAAAACTAGATCACCCTATAACATATGCTAGTAGACAATTGAACCAAGCAAAGCATAATTATACCACTACGGAGCGAGAAGACTTAGGAATGATGTATGCGGTAAAGAAATTTTGACACTACTTATTGGCAAACAAGTTCAAATTCTTCATCGATCATCAAGCGCTATTGTACATAGTCAATAAACCTTGTAATACCGGACGACTAGTGCGATGGTTTCTATTGTTAATGGAACTTTATTTTGAAGTAGTAGTCAAGAAAGGGAATGCGCACATCCAAGCAGATCACCTATCGAGAATGACTCATGGAGAACCCCCCATAGGAGTACTAGATGATCTACTGGATACCTATCTTTTCAATCTCTAAGTATGTCCACAAAAGGTTACTAAATGTATGGGCGAGATTACATTGTCATTGCACTTAGGAAATAACACGATGCAACAAAAACTCTTTGTGTGTCATGATCAAGATTTACTGGAAGACCTTGTGTTAGGCCAAGATTGGATATATGAATACAAGGTAACTATCCAATTAGCCTTGGGCTATATATCAGGCAAGATAGGGCATCGGGAAGTATTCAATGTGTTGGAAGAAAGACCTGTCAAAGCCAAGCGTATAGACCCGAAGATCAACTACTCATGCATGACTGTGCTTGTACAATCACCTCTACCAAGGAACCCCCACCTCCAAACACCTCATGTGAGAGTATATCAATTCTTAATCTTCCGCACCCTCCTCGTCCAGTGGCCCCCACTACTAACATAGTTTCCAAGAAAAACCCCAATGAGGAATTGAGCACAAGAGTGACTAGTCAGCATGATCATCACGAACTTTCCCGCATTAGAATCTATCCCATTCCACACACCAGACAGGCTTGGATTAGAAAAGATTAGGTGACAACATATCATCAACAATAGAGCCATTATCTACACAAGAAACAACAACAATACAAGGACGCAAGTCAAGCTAGACCCCGAAGTCCAGAACGGATTGCCCAATTGTGGATACCAAAGAAATTGATTGCCGGTCAACCTTATAGAACACAAATATGGGTCCCCAAATCAATGGTACCAATAGAGATCACCAAATGGAAAACATCAGTACACAAAAAAGATCAGTACGACATGAAGACGAAGGATCAAGAAAGGTTCAATGACTTGAAATTGAAAAAACAGAAATGCTCAACAAGAGCAATTTAAGGATATGAAGGATTAACAAACCAGAATCACAAAGAGAGAGTTGCTCCAAGCACCAAAAACGATGGAGATACAATCACCTATAGAAAAATAAAACAAATTTGGATGCCTAAATGTAGATTAATCTGTATGCATTGACCAAAGATTTCAGCTTGCACACATCTTGAGTTCTAGGAACCTCGAGCATGCATGATAGGGGCACATTACAAGGCCATGCATTCGGCACACAATTCTTCTTCTACTTATCAGTGAAGCACATTTCCCTCTCATGCAATAGGATAACACTTGTACAATAATCCCAAGGAAAACAATTAAAGATAAAATAAAAACTTTGGTTAGGCACTAACCTTTTGTTTTTCTTTCAGAAAAAAAAAGAAAAAATATATATGTGAAAAACCCCAGGTACTACCTGTAGAGAGTACGCATGCAGAAGCAAAATGAAAAGTAAAGTACTCTCACAAAACAAAGAATGTGTGAGACACAAAATGAGTAGACCGTGAAATGGTTAAACTCATGTGGATTAGAAATGAGCTTGCCAAGAGCATGGAGTAGGCTCCTCAAGCTTCTAACCAAGTACAAATGAGGGGAGAGGCCCTCCTTATATAGATTTGGGAGGGGCTCTCAAAAGTACATCATATGTGGGATAAGTCTCCTGAAAGGAGAATGAATACAACTGGTAGAAGCACATGGCAAGGTACCCAAATACAAAGGAAGTACAATATAAAATGGAAATAGACTCGAAATGGAGTGCCTCCTGGATACAAAATGGAGATGCACTCATGCGGATACAAATGTAGATGAAGTAGGTGCGATCATGTCGTCAACACCCCCTCTGCAGCTCCATTTTGGAGCGGCTGAATGCTGCAGAGGTCCACCAAGAGTTGAAGCGGAACCGGAGGTAGAGCCTTCGTGAACATGTCTGACAGGTTCTCCTAAGAGGTACACTACTCCAGAGTAATCTCTTGAGATATGAGCTTCTCGCGGATGAAGTGGTATTGGATCTCGATATGCTTCGTCCGAGCGTGGAACACTGGATTCTTGGCGATGGCCAAGGCTGACTGGGTGTCCGTGCGAAGACATGTTGGAGTATCCTACAAAACACCAATGTCAGATAATAAATGACGAAGCTAGATGGCCTCACATGCTACAAAGCTCGATGCTCGATACTCGGCCTCGGTAGATGATAGTGCAATTGTGGGCTGCTTCTTACTTGCCCAAGAGACAGGTCCTGAGCCAAGTAAGAAAATATACCCTGAAGTAGACCGTCGAGAATCAGGATCACCAACCCAATCTGAATCTGAATATCCGGCGAGTTCGATGCCCCTTCTGTACCAAAGACCATGATGTCGGGTGAGGGCAAGGTAGCGAAGTAATCTCTGAGCAGCATCCCAATGAGTCTGACGAGGTTGATGTGCAAACTAACTGAGTATACCAACTGCATAAGCAATATCTGGTCTAGTGTTGGCAAGATAGAGTAATGAGCCAACAAGTTGTCGATAGGTATGCACATCCACAAGTGATGATGAGTCCTCCAGTGTAAGCTTGATGTTGGGATCAAGTGGTGTAGAAACTGAGCGACACTGGTCCATGTTATATCTGGAAAGTAGATCAGAGCAGTACTTCTTCTCTGATAGGAATATACCTTCTTTTGTTTGCCGAACTTCCATACCTAAGAAGTAGTGAAGTAATCCAAGATCTGTCATAGAGTACTCAAGGTGAAGCTGTGTGATTATAAACTGGATGCGTTCTTCGTCTGAGCCTGTCAAGATCAAGTCATCTACATAGAGAATGATGATGGCTACTAAAGAATCCTTTTGATAGATATAGAGATTAGCATCAGCATTGCTTCTGTGAAATCCCTTGTCTTCAAAGAACTTGTGAATCTTTTCATACCAGGCCCTGAGAGCTTGCTTGAGTCTGTAAAGTGCTTTGTGAAGCTTGTAGACTTGATCTTCTTTGCCTTTGATCTTGAAGCCTTCAGCTTGTTCAACATATACTTCTTCTTGAAGATCGCCATTGAGAAATGCACTTTTGACGTCCAGCTGGTAAATGGGCTACTTGAAGTGAGCACTTAGTGCTAAGATGATTCTTATGGTTGTGAATCTTGCAGTAGGAGCAAAGGTTTCTTCATAGTCAATGCCATGTTGTTGCTTGTATCCCTTAGCAACTAATCTTGCCTTATATTTATCTAGAGTGCCATCAGACTTGTATTTGACTTTGTATATCCACTTGACTCCTATGACTTGATGGTTGGTTGGTTTGGGAACTAATGTCCAAGTCTTGTTCTTTGCTATTGCATCCAGTTCTACTTGCATAGCTTCTTCCCACTCTGGTTGGCCTTGAGCTTCTTTGTAATTGGATGGCTCTGGGATTGCTGAATTTGGTGCATTAGAGCATAGTTAACATAATGAATTTGTTCGTGTTGTTTCTTATCAAGAAGCCTTTGAGATCGGCGTGGTTGTTGTGAAGTACTTGCTTCTGAGTTGGAGTTTGGAAATACTGAGTCCCCCTCTGAAGTGTAGACATGTGGACTAAGACTTGTACTTGAATCTTTTCTTGAGTATGAGGAAGCTTCATTAAAAATCACATCTTTTGAGATGGTGATGGAGTGGTTTTCCATATCATATAGACGGTATGCCTTTGATTGGTCACTGTAGCCTATGAATATGTGTTTCTTGGACTTTGATTGTAACTTGTTTCTATCTTCTTTTGGTACATGGACAAAAGCTTCACTACCAAAGACTCGAAAGTAGTTCACATTTGGTTTTCTTCCATAGTATGCTTCGAAGGGTGTTTTGTTGTGTAATGCACTTGTAAATCCTCGATTAAGAATATGAACGACAGTATGCACAGCTTCTACCCAAAACTTGTAGGGTAGATCCTTGTGATGAAGCATTGTTCGTGCCATTTCCATCACACTACATATCTTCCTTTCAGCAACTCCATTCTGTGATGGAGTATGAGGCTGAGTGACTTGTCTCTTGATCCCTTTCTGGGTGAGAAAGTTATCAAAGTCATGATTGATAAACTCGCCACCTCCATCTGATCTGATGGTTTTGACTTTAGTTGAAGCTTCATTCTCAACTTCCTTGATCCAAGTTTGAAACTTAGAAAATGTGTCTGATTTTGACTTCAAAAAGTACACCCAAATAAAGCGAGAGTGATCATCTACTAGAAGATAAAAGTAGAGGGATCCACTCAAGGATGGGGTGTTCATAGGTCCACATAAGTCCATGTGGATGAGGGCTAGTGGGTTCCTCGCTCATGTTGAAGCTTCCTTGGGAATTGGGGCCCTGTGCTGCTTGCCTTGGGTGCAAGCTTGGCAGACATCAGTAAGTTGCCCTATCTTTGGCAATCCCTTCACAAGTTGGGATGAAGAGATTTTTGATAAGTATGAAGTGTGGCCAAATCTCTGGTCTCCACAAACTTGAGTTTGATTCTTTGGATACAAAGCATGATAGCTTGTAGAGGCCCTTTTCTTCTATACCTTGAGCAACGACATCCTTTGTATGGGGATCAACTACCTTAACTGAGGTGTTATCAAACCATACTTGTTTGTCCTGATCTGTAGTGGCCTTGACAGAAAGTAGATTCATACATAAGTTTGGAACAAAGAGAACATTGGATAAAGACTTGCATTCCCCCTGATGGTTGGAAATTTGAAGTTTCCCTTTTCCTTCGATGGGTAAACTCTTGTTGTTGCTGAGATAGACTTCTCCCATATGCTCTTCGAGTTCCTGAAAGGAGTCCTTGTCTTTGCACATATGGGAGGTAGCTCTGCTATCAAAGATCCACTCATGTGGGGAGCTTGAAGTCACTAGTGCTTTGGCTTCTGTGGAGATGAAAAGTTCCTCACTCGAGCAGTGGGATCTATGTTGGGAGCCTTTGGATGCTTGCCTAGACATAGAAGCCTTCAATGATTGTTTCTTTTTATAGCAAAACTTTTCTAAGTGGCCTGATTCTCCATAGAAATTATAGGTGAACTTCTTTGATGAATTATGTGATCCTGCTAACCTGATGACTTGTGGTTTTGCCCTTATTGAATGGGCCTTTGGCCTTCATGGCAGACTCTTGTGAGGAAGTCGATTTTGCTCCCAAGTCATGAAGGAGCAATAGTCGACGAACCTCTTCCCAAGATAAGACTTGGCCGTGATTATACAAAGTTGTGACAAATATCTCATATGACTTCGGTAACTTGTTGAGAAGTCTAATGGCCATGTCTTCACTAGAGATCTGCCTACCACACAGTGCTAATTTACGCTGGTAATCCTCAAATTGTGCTATGACCTTGGTAATTGTGTCATGTGGCCTAATGATCAAATTATGAAACTCGGCCTCTAATGCATATATTTTCGAAGGGGTCTTGTCTTCATACAAAGCGGCTAACGTATCCCAAGCATCCTTGGACGTCTTGCAGGAAGTGATATGTCCTTTCGTCAGTTCGCCACAAGCAAGTAACAGCTGACCTAAAGCTCTTTTGTCCTTGACATTCCACACATGCCAATTGTCTAAGTTGGCATCCCTATTGGGTTTGGGATCTGATCCATCTACGACTTCATGAAGAAGATTCGTGTAGAGATAGGCGCGCATGACATCTTTCCATAAATTGTAATTTTGTCCATTGAGGCGTTCATCCTTAGGCATAACAATAGGGGTGAAAGAGGGTAAGAAGTTAGCCATAGATGATGAGCTACCTTCGCCTTTGGTCATTACAAAGCTTTGAGTAACGAGTGTTTAGAAACACTATTAAAATCTCTTGCCAAAAATGCTGCTTCAAAATACTACTGGACACCGCACTTAAAATTCTCGAGGAGGGGGGGCTTAGAGTAGCCCTACTCTTGCAAAAGACCAAGATGAGTCGATGCGAGAGGAGGGGGCTTAAACTAGCCCGATGCATACCAATTGAGCCTTAGAGTAGGCTTGGGAACTTAAGAAACTTTGTGGGTGGGCTTAGAGTAGCCTCCAACCCACAAAAGTGCACACACACAATATTTTTCTTCTTATATTTTGAGTTTTACAAGAGAGGGCACTTAGTGCCAAAAGATGTGCTCAAGTAGATTCAAAGGTGAGGGTTCAATCCTTTAGAAAATACAAGGTAATTGTTGAGCAAAGAGTGGTAGTAGTTATGTTCAACTTGAGAGTTAAAATTCCCTTACAATTTGCATACTTGAGAGAGATATGAGGCCAAGAGATTCATTGTATAGAGAGTATCCTTTTGAGATCGAAAAGAAATAAATGCTATGTGGTTGTTTTGTGACTAGTAACACTTAAAGTTCCTTGAACCGAATCCAGAATGACAATTGCTATCACTGTTCATGTGAAAACCAGTCGATGTTTGAGGAAGACTATGATGCATAAGCACTGATCTATGGCACAGTCAAATCATTCGAACGTAGATGTCCCACGTGAAAATCACATAGATCATGGTTATAGTACCATGACTCATGATGCACATTTTTCAAAACCTTATCATCAAGCCATGATGTGTCACGAAGGCCTTATTCCTTGCGCATTGGCTCATTCATTATGGTGGGTTTCTGATATACCAAATATGGGTTTGTTAGTTAGACCCGATGATCTAGCTGGTCTCCCTCAGCTGGTGGATTGACGACTCATACCAAAGATGGTAAGGTGCACTGTATTGAGCTAGCATCATCGCTTGGTACTGAGAATGTGGCCAAGCTTGAAGCAGTTCATTTAGTGATCGCCTTTCTCTAATACACAAAAGTTAGAACATGACCCGAAGTCCATGTAGGTTACTGCTATTCAGAATGGAACAACAAAATAGCGCACAAATATGGAAAAGATTAATCATGAGTCATTCTCTCTCTCTCTCTGTCAAACTGTCTCCAATCAGTTTGCCTGATAGCCGTGCCTGGCGATGCCTCTTAGCTCTCACGCTTTAGATTTCGATTCAGAGTCCCCTCGACACAGTGATGCTTCGATCTCCATACCAGATTTGCTAGCTGAATCTCGGCTGGGGGGTTTGCGGTAGCGTGTCTTACTTGGTGTGTTGCCCCGTTGTCCAACATCAATTGATTCGCTTCGACGTGCAACTGCCGTTAGTAGACGAAGATATGCAGAGCTCTGGAGACAACTTATTGTGGATCCATATTCTATGGAAGATGTACAGAAGGGGGAAAATTTGATGGTTAACAATCCTTTGTCTCAGGATCCAGACAGTGCTTGGGTGTTTCTCCTTCAGCGCCTCCTGGTGTTGCACTAATAGATGATGATACTCTGTTGTCTTCCTCACTGAGTCTTATCTATCAAATCAGCTGATCTCTGTTGCTCTCTTTTGTTCAGAGGATGGCCGAAAGTAGAAACAGCCTGATGATGAGCTACAGTGGGTGTCTGTCTCTCTTGCTTTGAATGCGTTCTTCTGCAAGGTTGCGTTATCGCCCTCACTTCTTGCTGCTGTGCATATGGGAGTAGAGATTGCCTATTAAGGAGTTGCACAAGTGGTTTGTGCAGCTAGAGATAGTCCTCTTAAACTCCTTGCAGCTGCTGTAGAATCTGACAGGTCACTTCCTACTGTTGGAGAATCCGATAGGTCTCATGTTGATCGCTCTCTGTTGTGCTAGCTAGGACATGGTCTGCACTGATGGACTAATAGGAGCGATGGCCACAATACTCTTGCTCTCTTTCTCTATAGAGAACGACACATATGTAAGAACTAAATCCCTCAATGCATAGATACAAGCATTCGAAACTGAATGGATGATATGTTTGCATGCGCAGAATCACTAGTGTGTTGTCTATATCAAACAGAAACAGATTCAAGAGTGTTTATGAACACTACATGAACTTGAGATTCATTATCAACTCCATGAAATATTGTCAAATGGACACACGATTACCACAAGGGTATTTGATAATAGAGTCATGCCAAAAGGTTAATGATAAATATGAACTAAAGTGTTTATAAACACTGCAATACACGTGAGACTAAATTATCAACTCTGCAACATCTATAAATGTGAAGTAGACCAGCAAATATGTGCGCACAAAAAAAATTGGGAGAGAGGAAAAGTGGGGTAAAATGTATACGAAATGATGAAAATGGGTGGGAGGGTGGGCAAATGGGCAGAATGAATCCCAAAAACTGATGGCAAAAGGCCTCCCTCAATGAGGAGAAAGCACACCACCAAAATGAAGCACCACCACCACCAAAACGACCACCAAACACACCACCAAGATCTCCACCTAGCGCTGTGATACCATGTAGAGAGTACGCATGCGGAAGCAAAATGAAAAGTAAAGTACTCTCACAAAATAAAGAATGTGTGAGACACAAAATGAGTAGACCATGAAATGGGTAAACTCATGTGGATTAGAAATGAGCTTGCGAAGAGCATGGAGTAGGCTCCTCAAGCTTCTAACCAAGTACAAATGAGGGGAGAGGCCCTCCTTATATAGATTTGGGAGGGGCTCTCAAAAGTACATCATATGTGGGATAAGTCTCCTGAAAGGAGAATGAATACAATTGGTAGAAGCACATGGCAAGGTACCCAAATACAAAGGAAGTACAATATAAAATGGAAATATACTCAAAATGGAGTGCCTCCTGGATACAAAATGGAGATGCACTCATGCGGATACAAATATAGATGAAGTAGGAGCGATCATGTCATCAACACTACCTTTCTCACACCCACGGGGAGGGGACAACACAAGTCACTCGGAGAGTTGTCCAACTCATGAAGGCTAAGTGGAGGATAACTAATGCAACCACTTTTACACTGATGGTGGTATGTATTGAGTGCAGATGAAATCTCCAAATTTTGAGGCTACACAAGAGGAAGAGGTCTTGCTTCTTCCCTTGGAATCGATTACTAAGGCGAGAGGTCATTGTTTCCTTGAAGACCAAGCTGTGTCAGAGCTCATCTTTATGACCACCATCAAGATCATGGATAGGGATCACTACTTCCCATTAATGTCGCAAGACTTCCAAACCATCATCCAAGGCTCTTTGAAAAATTCAAAATTTTTGAATTTCACAATTCTTTGGTTCCCGCTTAAAATCACTCAAAAAATCATGACTTTTTGCAAGGAAATGTTTGGTAAATTTGCAATTCTCTACAAGGCAAAATTTGCGAAATCTACGACTCTTTGCTATCTAGTTTTTGAGAAAATCACAATTCTTTGCAAACTCATTTTTTAGAAAATCACGACTTTTGCACTCAAAGTGTTAGAGAAACTCACGACTTTTTGCCATCCCACTTTTGAAAACATCATGAATTTTTGGAATCAAGCTCTTGAAGAAATCACAACTTTGTGCACTCAAGGTTTTGAGAAATTCGTGATTTTGTAAGACTATTTTTGGAAAAAATCGTGAATGTTTGGAATCAAGATCTTGAAGAAATTGTGACTTTTTGGAAGGATTTTTTTGAGAAAATTGCAAATTTGTGACATCAAAATTGTGAGAAAATCATGATTTTTTTGGCAATGAAGCTTTGAGAAAATTGTGACTTTCTGACCTTTGGGCTCTCAAGAAATCACGACTTTCTATTGGAATTTGAAGAGAAGAAAATCACAAATTTTTGCCATCAAGATTTTGAGGAGATCACGAATTTTTGGAAGACTATTTTTGAGAAAATTGTGATTCTCTAGTTTGTTAAGTGTGAAAAAATTGTGAATCTCTAGCCTTTGGGCTCTCAAGAAATTGTGACTTTTTGTGATCCAATTTTTGAGAAAATCATGACTTTGTGCCATCTTGTTGTTGAGAAATTCGCAACTTCTTGAAAGGAAAATTTTGAAGAAATCATGACTTTTTGCACTCTCATTTTTGAATAAATCGCGACATTTTGCAAGGCAACTTTTTGAGAAAATCGTGAATTTTTGATGCAAGAAAAGAGTAAGAAATTATGAATTTTGGATACTTATTTGCCAAAGAATTGCGACCTTTTTGGCTTTGGGTTTTTGCAAAATCGCGACTTTTTGGCTTTGGGTTTTCACAAAATCGCGACTTTTTGGTTGTACAACTCTCAAAAAATCATGTTTCGCTAACACATCCTATTTGTGTGTTTTGACCCCTAGGAGCCTAATTTGTCATAACTTTTTCATCCAAAATCCCAATACTGTTGCCCCCAGAGCTTGTTTAGTCATGGACATTTCTTGCCACTGAGCTACATCCTTGTGGTGTCAAAAGAAGGGGAAAGACTAAGGTTAACATTACCTTGAACATGTTTTGGTCCCTCAAAGCTTCATTCTTTGCTTTCAAAACCTGTTTTTGAAGCATTTTTGGAGTGATTTTTGGAGCCATTTTGGAGTATTTTCATGCATAGATATCTTCACACAGGTTCAAAGACATCAAGAAGAGTGTTCTTTGTACTTCTATAAAAATAAATATTCATCTTTGGGGCCATTTTTTCAGCCACACTTGTAAAACTATAGGTTTTCGAAAGGTTTTCAATTGTCGTGGGAGCAGCCACTACAAATTTCTGTAGGTTTTTGAACTTAAACAACAGAGTTGACAAAAACTTACAGGTAATGTTGGCTAGTTTTTGGGTTGTGCATTCAGCCTTTCAATGTCATTTTTCTTCATATATTGAGCACTTATACACTATTTATGCTTCTATGGATACCGCTTACGTACGTCCATGTGATCATTGATATAGCAGTTATGTTTTTGCATAAAGCCTTTTACATTTGATAAACAGGGTCATGGTGAGGTTTTCTTAATTGGGAGACACCCAGATGTCGGGATCTCTTTGGTGATGCAAGTGGAAGACTTACCAGCCTCGCCATAGGAGATGTATGATAGTTGTTCATAGATGTATGAAAAAGAGACAACGTCAAATAAAGTGTATCTCATGAGAAAGTTATATGACCTTTGCATGAAGGACATAGATAGTGATACTACTCATTTAAATGAGTTTGATGCTATATTCTCCCAGTTATAGGCTTAGAAAATGGATATGGATAATGAAATGAAAGCAGTCTTGTTGTTATGGACCTTGCCATCATCATGGGATATGTTTTGCATAGCTATTAGCAATAGTGCACCTGGTAGTAAACTGGTCTATGATGGTTGTGTGTGTGTGTGTGTGTGTGAGAGAGAGAGAGAGAGAGAGAGAGAGAGAGAGAGAGAGAGAGAGAGAGAGAGAGAGAGAGAGAGAGAGAGAGAGAGAGGCAAAATATTTGTGTTTGTGAGTTTATGTGATTTCGGTGACCCACTGCACAACATGTAGGCCTCAGTGCTTGATTTTGAAGTTCCCATCAAATCGTGATTTTCTGGAAAAAATTTGCACTTGAATCTTTTCTTGAGTATGAGGAAGCTTCATTAAAAATCACATCTTTTGAGATGGTGATGGAGTGGTTTTCCATATCATATAGACGGTATGCCTTTGATTGGTCACTGTAGCCTATGAATATGTGTTTCTTGGACTTTGATTGTAACTTGTTTCTATCTTCTTTTGGTACATGGACAAAAGCTTCACTACCAAAGACTCGAAAGTAGTTCACATTTGGTTTTCTTCCATAGTATGCTTCGAAGGGTGTTTTGTTGTGTAATGCACTTGTAAATCCTCGATTAAGAATATGAACGACAGTATGCACAGCTTCTACCCAAAACTTGTAGGGTAGATCCTTGTGATGAAGCATTGTTCGTGCCATTTCCATCACACTACATATCTTCCTTTCAGCAACTCCATTCTGTGATGGAGTATGAGGCTGAGTGACTTGTCTCTTGATCCCTTTCTGGGTGAGAAAGTTATCAAAGTCATGATTGATAAACTCGCCACCTCCATCTGATCTGATGGTTTTGACTTTAGTTGAAGCTTCATTCTCAACTTCCTTGATCCAAGTTTGAAACTTAGAAAATGTGTCTGATTTTGACTTCAAAAAGTACACCCAAATAAAGCGAGAGTGATCATCTACTAGAAGATAAAAGTAGAGGGATCCACTCAAGGATGGGGTGTTCATAGGTCCACATAAGTCCATGTGGATGAGGGCTAGTGGGTTCCTCGCTCATGTTGAAGCTTCCTTGGGAATTGGGGCCCTGTGCTGCTTGCCTTGGGTGCAAGCTTGGCAGACATCAGTAAGTTGCCCTATCTTTGGCAATCCCTTCACAAGTTGGGATGAAGAGATTTTTGATAAGTATGAAGTGTGGCCAAATCTCTGGTCTCCACAAACTTGAGTTTGATTCTTTGGATACAAAGCATGATAGCTTGTAGAGGCCCTTTTCTTCTATACCTTGAGCAACGACATCCTTTGTATGGGGATCAACTACCTTAACTGAGGTGTTATCAAACCATACTTGTTTGTCCTGATCTGTAGTGGCCTTGACAGAAAGTAGATTCATACATAAGTTTGGAACAAAGAGAACATTGGATAAAGACTTGCATTCCCCCTGATGGTTGGAAATTTGAAGTTTCCCTTTTCCTTCGATGGGTAAACTCTTGTTGTTGCTGAGATAGACTTCTCCCATATGCTCTTCGAGTTCCTGAAAGGAGTCCTTGTCTTTGCACATATGGGAGGTAGCTCTGCTATCAAAGATCCACTCATGTGGGGAGCTTGAAGTCACTAGTGCTTTGGCTTCTGTGGAGATGAAAAGTTCCTCACTCGAGCAGTGGGATCTATGTTGGGAGCCTTTGGATGCTTGCCTAGACATAGAAGCCTTCAATGATTGTTTCTTTTTATAGCAAAACTTTTCTAAGTGGCCTGATTCTCCATAGAAATTATAGGTGAACTTCTTTGATGAATTATGTGATCCTGCTAACCTGATGACTTGTGGTTTTGCCCTTATTGAATGGGCCTTTGGCCTTCATGGCAGACTCTTGTGAGGAAGTCGATTTTGCTCCCAAGTCATGAAGGAGCAATAGTCGACGAACCTCTTCCCAAGATAAGACTTGGCCGTGATTATACAAAGTTGTGACAAATGTCTCATATGACTTCGGTAACTTGTTGAGAAGTCTAATGGCCATGTCTTCACTAGAGATCTGCCTACCACACAATGCTAATTTACGCTGGTAATCCTCAAATTGTGCTATGACCTTGGTAATTGTGTCGTGTGGCCTAATGATCAAATTATGAAACTTGGCCTCTAATGCATATATTTTCGAAGGGGTCTTGCCTTCATACAAAGCGGCTAACGTATCCCAAGCATCCTTGGACGTCTTGCAGGAAGTGATATGTCCTTTCGTCAGTTCGCCACAAGCAAGTAACAGCTGACCTAAAGCTCTTTTGTCCTTGACATTCCACACATGCCAATTGTCTAAGTTGGCATCCCTATTGGGTTTGGGATCTGATCCATCTACGACTTCATGAAGAAGATTCGTGTAGAGATAGGCGCGCATGACATCTTTCCATAAATTGTAATTTTGTCCATTGAGGCGTTCATCCTTAGGCATAACAATAGGGGTGAAAGAGGGTAAGAAGTTAGCCATAGATGATGAGCTACCTTCGCCTTTGGTCATTACAAAGCTTTGAGTGACGAGTGTTTAGAAACACTCTTAAAATCTCTTGCCAAAAATGCTGCTTCAAAATACTACTGGACACCGCACTTAAAATTCTCGAGGAGGGGGGGCTTAGAGTAGCCCTACTCTTGCAAAAGACCAAGATGAGTCGACGCGAGAGGAGGGGGCTTAAACTAGCCCGATGCATACCAATTGAGCCTTAGAGTAGGCTTGGGAACTTAAGAAACTTTGTGGGTGGGCTTAGAGTAGCCTCCAACCCACAAAAGTGCACACACACAATATTTTTCTTCTTATATTTTGAGTTTTACAAGAGAGGGCACTTAGTGCCAAAAGATGTGCTCAAGTAGATTCAAAGGTGAGGGTTCAATCCTTTAGAAAATACAAGGTAATTGTTGAGCAAAGAGTGGTAGTAGTTATGTTCAACTTGAGAGTTAAAATTCCCTTACAATTTGCATACTTGAGAGAGATATGAGGCCAAGAGATTCATTGTATAGAGAGTATCCTTTTGAGATCGAAAAGAAATAAATGCTATGTGGTTGTTTTGTGACTAGTAACACTTAAAGTTCCTTGAACCGAATCCAGAATGACAATTGCTATCACTGTTCATGTGAAAACCAGTCGATGTTTGAGGAAGACTATGATGCATAAGCACTGATCTATGGCACAGTCAAATCATTCGAACGTAGATGTCCCACGTGAAAATCACATAGATCATGGTTATAGTACCATGACTCATGATGCACATTTTTCAAAACCTTATCATCAAGCCATGATGTGTCATGAAGGCCTTATTCCTTGCGCATTGGCTCATTCATTATGGTGGGTTTCTGATATACCAAATATGGGTTTGTTAGTTAGACCCGATGATCTAGCTGGTCTCCCTCAGCTGGTGGATTGACGACTCATACCAAAGATGGTAAGGTGCACTGTATTGAGCTAGCATCACCGCTTGGTACTGAGAATGTGGCCAAGCTTGAAGCAGTTCATTTAGTGATCGCCTTTCTCTAATACACAAAAGTTAGAACATGACCCGAAGTCCATGTAGGTTACTGCTATTCAGAATGGAACAACAAAATAGCGCACAAATATGGCAAAGATTAATCATGAGTCATTCTCTCTCTCTCTCTCTGTCAAACTGTCTCCAATCAGTTTGCCTGATAGCCGTGCCTGGCGATGCCTCTTAGCTCTCACGCTTTAGATTTCGATTCAGAGTCCCCTCGACACAGTGATGCTTCGATCTCCATACCAGATTTGCTAGCTGAATCTCGGCTGGGGGGTTTGCGGTAGCGTGTCTTACTTGGTGTGTTGCCCCGTTGTCCAACATCAATTGATTCGCTTCGACGTGCAACTGCCGTTAGTAGACGAAGATATGCAGAGCTCTGGAGACAACTTATTGTGGATCCATATTCTATGGAAGATGTACAGAAGGGGGAAAATTTGATGGTTAACAATCCTTTGTCTCAGGATCCAGACAGTGCTTGGGTGTTTCTCCTTCAGCGCCTCCTGGTGTTGCACTAATAGATGATGATACTCTGTTGTCTTCCTCACTGAGTCTTATCTATCAAATCAGCTGATCTCTGTTGCTCTCTTTTGTTCAGAGGATGGCCGAAAGTAGAAACAGCCTGATGATGAGCTACAGTGGGTGTCTGTCTCTCTTGCTTTGAATGCGTTCTTCTGCAAGGTTGCGTTATCGCCCTCACTTCTTGCTGCTGTGCATATGGGAGTAGAGATTGCCTATTAAGGAGTTGCACAAGTGGTTTGTGCAGCTAGAGATAGTCCTCTTAAACTCCTTGCAGCTGCTGTAGAATCTGACAGGTCACTTCCTACTGTTGGAGAATCCGATAGGTCTCATGTTGATCGCTCTCTGTTGTGCTAGCTAGGACATGGTCTGCACTGATGGACTAATAGGAGCGATGGCCACAATACTCTTGCTCTCTTTCTCTATAGAGAACGACACATATGTAAGAACTAAATCCCTCAATGCATAGATACAAGCATTCGAAACTGAATGGATGATATGTTTGCATGCGCAGAATCACTAGTGTGTTGTCTATATCAAACAGAAACAGATTCAAGAGTGTTTATGAACACTACATGAACTTGAGATTCATTATCAACTCCATGAAATATTGTCAAATGGACACACGATTACTACAAGGGTATTTGATAATAGAGTCATGCCAAAAGGTTAATGATAAATATGAACTAAAGTGTTTATAAACACTGCAATACACGTGAGACTAAATTATCAACTCTGCAACATCTATAAATGTGAAGTAGACCAGCAAATATGTGCGCACAAAAAAAATTGGGAGAGAGGAAAAGTGGGGTAAAATGTATACGAAATGATGAAAATGGGTGGGAGGGTGGGCAAATGGGCAGAATGAATCCCAAAAACTGATGGCAAAAGGCCTCCCTCAATGAGGAGAAAGCACACCACCAAAATGAAGCACCACCACCACCAAAACGACCACCAAACACACCACCAAGATCTCCACCTAGCGCTGTGATACCATGTAGAGAGTACGCATGCGGAAGCAAAATGAAAAGTAAAGTACTCTCACAAAATAAAGAATGTGTGAGACACAAAATGAGTAGACCATGAAATGGGTAAACTCATGTGGATTAGAAATGAGCTTGCCAAGAGCATGGAGTAGGCTCCTCAAGCTTCTAACCAAGTACAAATAAGGGGAGAGGCCCTCCTTATATAGATTTGGGAGGGGCTCTCAAAAGTACATCATATGTGGGATAAGTCTCCTGAAAGGAGAATGAATACAATTGGTAGAAGCACATGGCAAGGTACCCAAATACAAAGGAAGTACAATATAAAATGGAAATATACTCGAAATGGAGTGCCTCCTGGATACAAAATGGAGATGCACTCATGCGAATACAAATATAGATGAAGTAGAAGCGATCATGTCATCAACACTACCTTTCTCACACCCACGGGGAGGGGACAACACAAGTCACTCGGAGAGTTGTCCAACTCATGAAGGCTAAGTGGAGGATAACTAATGCAACCACTTTTACACTGATGGTGGTATGTATTGAGTGCAGATGAAATCTCCAAATTTTGAGGCTACACAAGAGGAAGAGGTATTGCTTCTTCCCTTGGAATCGATTACTAAGGCGAGAGGTCATTGTTTCCTTGAAGACCAAGCTGTGTCAGAGCTCATCTTTATGACCACCATCAAGATCATGGATAGGGATCACTACTTCCCATTAATGTCGCAAGACTTCCAAACCATCATCCAAGGACTACCAAGCGTCACAGAAGTTTGGACAAGGGCTGGAATCGATGCATTTCTGTGACTCCCAATGTATTTACCAGATTTTCAAAGATGCACTCATGTTATGAACACACTCCAGTCCATAGCAGATAAGCCCTCAATTCCGGAAGCGAAAGTTCTTAACAAAACCGGTGCATGGAAAACTATACGATTCACACATGAAATCATCAACAAAGCTTTTGGATGGAGTCAGGATGGTCTCACAAATCTCAAAGACGAATGTCATGATTCGAAAAAGAAAACCTTTCTGGAAATCAACAGAACAGATATTGAAGAATCAGTCTGATTGGTGCATCAACAGTTTTGTTTCCCAAGCATGAACAGATATACAGCGCCTCAAAAGATTGTGGTTCAATTGCTCTCCCATGCTATGAGGCAAATCGGGAATCAAGTCAACTTCACTTCATATATACAGGAACGATTGTTTGAAGCTAAGAAGAAATGGAGTCAGAAGAAGTTTCTAAATGGAAGCTCTACATTGACTTTGCTGATTTATGAAGCACTTGAAATGAAAGAATGTCTACGATTAATCCCAACCTCCGCCGAAATGGCAAAATATGTGAAGTCGGCCACCATTCCAAAGAAAAAGAAAACAGCCATGTCCACAGAAGAAGTGGGGACCAGCTCTAAGAAACCAATGTGAGGGGCTAAGCGAGTCAGAGAAGAAGAAACACACAAAACTCCACAATCAAAGCGGGCACTTTTGCTCCCAAGGATTTCATTGACGCAAACGCCTATCACAAAAAAGATCTCTCCGCGGCACTAGAAGAAACACATACTTACATGCGAGGCCAAGTCAACCTCAATGTCCAAGGACATCAATATAGGCAGGCAAGACTAGTGCAACAACAGAGAGAGAGGATAGGGAACAATCCATCACTAGCTGCCAGATACAAGGAATTGGGATTGGAAGATTCAAGTTCTAATGAGGAATCTAGTTGTGAGAATGACACCTTGGACACAGATATCAGGACAAAAATGAACAATGAGGAATGGACAGAGATCCACCAAGTCAAAACCACCCCCAACAACCAACACTCCCCAATACAGAATCAGGAAGCATCATCTAGGAATCCACCTCATCCAATTGAATGCACAATCTCAGATTAGCATAAAGGAAGCACCTATACCACGAAGAGATGTGATGCCTCCAATAAAGGAAGTACATACTGACACGGAAAAAGAAAGACTACCACAACAAGATATAAAACGACTGGTGATTGAAATCCCTGACGATACACCACAAGGTAAGATAATAAACCAAGCGGCTGAGCCAAAAATACAACTCCATATTCGGCAGCCACATGACACAACATTACACATGGCACAAGGGAAGGATGTTACAACGGGGGAAGAGCCTAGCATACTGACAACATGGTTAAACCAATAGTAAAACAAATGATACAGACAACAATGGACACATAGCAACAAATGATGGAAACAGACGCAAACTATGACAAGGCCATGAGAGAAAAAAATCAGTTTCAAGTAATGAGTGAAGAGTTGTCTGTGCAACTAGTACAAGCTTAACACGTTATTTCAGCCAAAGAAACGGAAGTTAAAGAAGTCTGAGGGTTATGCACTACACTAAGAGAGTAGAATCAAAAACTCCAAGAGCAACTTATAGAGCTACAAAGATGGTATGAAGTGTGTGAAGCGGACAAAGAAAGAATGAAGGCTAGAAGCAATCTGTTAGCAATGTAGGTCAAAGTATATATGGAAGAAACTGATAATTTATGCAGCAGGAATAAAGAACTGATGAATGCCTTGCTATACGACCAACCAATAGCCAAACGAGAGACAACAGAAATCAACAAGAAGGATTTGGAAGACCAAATTGCAAAATATGAAAATCTTCTAAAACAAGAGCAAACCCTAAAAGAAGAATGGGAACAAAGGTATATACAAGATACTAATGAGCTCAAGAAACAATGGAAAGCGACTGAAGACAAACTCTTGGTAGTTTGCAATGAAGATGCTGACCAAATAGGAGACATCAGCAATGAGCTTTTAGCGGCCAAAGATGCACTAACCACATCCCTTCATGATGTCAAAGAAAAGGATGAACGTATTGTGCAATTAGAAGCTCAAATAAAACAACAATCAAGCATCAGGACACCAATAGAGACACAACCAGGAAAATCCTACTGACGAGGTAGAGGTACATCCTCTATCTCCCCTAATCTATCATTCACCAGTAAAAGAGCAGACGGCCGAACTGTGTGATGATCATCCCATGCCGTATAGTGCAGAACTAGATCGGAAGGAACGGGCACTATTGGTGTCCCAGTTGACAGAGAATTTTGAAAATGAAGTAGTCAAAGTAATGAAGGAAGCCAAAATTAAAGGAAAAGACTTGGAAAAGATCATAAAGCCATTCAACATACCTTATGGGCTAGTGAAAGAGCAAACACGATGGTATATAAAGCAAACCACGCAAAAAGACGCTGATGAGCAGTTGAATTTCATAGAAAACACCTTCGATTACACACAAGAAGAATTTAAAGCAACACAACCTTTGTGGAGAAGAAATTTTTTGGAAAAGAATCCTACTTTGCGGGTGCACTGGCAAGCAGCACCATATTTACTACAGGTAAATCCTTCTTTTTGCCAACACTGCATCACCGTGAAGCACGAGAGTTTTTGGACATGCAAAAGATGGGTGCACTCAATAAATAATGGTTGAAGTATCCACTACTTCCAAGTCCACCTCACAATTATTTACCGACCGAAGACTACATGGTGAAATCCATTGAATTTTGGCTACATCAGTATGCAATAGTACCCAACTTAACTATCAAGATGACTAATAAAATCCTTCGTATGATACTTACAATACTAAAAGTTTTCAAACATGCAAAATACACATTTTTGAGTTTCATTGGCATTAACCAAGGCACGCATATCCTTATTTTTGATTTATCAGTTATGCCTAGTCGTCCTACAATAATGGCTTATTATTCCAGAATGATGTTTTTGCCAAGTCAATACATGCAAACTTTTGAGGAAGCCGTTTTTACCAGATTTTTTGAAATTGACTTCGAGATCTTCTTCAAGAATCTGAACGCCAGACTAGTGACATATGAATTGGGTTTCTTTGCAAGCCATAGACAACCACCCCATGATGGTGTAAAAGCTGAACAATGGAAGCAACTCATGATACGTGAAGCCAATTTTCTTAATGAAACAGAGCAAAAGGTATATAGGATGTACTCCCACCACATTCCAAAGTCTGTCGGGGACAACACTGTTCAAGAGGGGGTAGTGTAGAAGGAGAGTCCAACAAAAAGAAAAGAAGAAGAAGACCAAGAAAGAAGCTTCACTAAAGATAATATATCTGAAGACATATCTCTGCAGGAAGCCCCACAGGGACACGCCACACCCATCTCTGCATAGAGCCCCACAGGGGCATACAAGAGGGGGAGGTACGCAAGAGGCAAGGACGCATCAAGGCCAACAAGTATCCATGAAGAAGTGCAAGAAGATATCCGGCATATCCAGAGCCCCCGGAAGGTGCTTCAACCTCTTGATCTTTAAGGCTCAAAGAAGGATGACCAACAATCTTCCCAGAAAAATAAATTAATGATCATCTAGAATGTGCTCACACCAATAAGTATATCAAGGAGTAAATCAAAATCGAACATTGTATAGTTGACAAAACTAGAAAATCTAGAAAAATTTTCCCAGAGTATCCTCTACAAAATGAGCATATGACTAGTGTCAAAATCTCATAAAACTCCAAGCACTAACATGTTTACTTGGATAGTGAATCATTGACTCCACTGCATATAATCAGTTACCCGAAAGAAGCCAACTAGGCTTATCAGGCACCTATGAACAACTATCATACATCTCCTATGGTGAGGTTGGGTAAGTCTTCCACTTGCATCACCAAAGAGATCCCGACATCTAGGTGTCTCCTAATTAAAAAAACCTCACCACAACCCTCTTTTATCAAATGTAAAAGGCTTTATGCAAAAACATAACTGCTATATCAATGACCACATGGACATACATAAGTGGTATCCATAGAAGCATAGATAGTGTATAAGTGTTCAATATATGCAATAAAATGACATTGAAAGGCTGAATGCACAACCCAAAAACTAGTCAACAACACCTATAAGTGTCCGTCAACTCTGTTGTTTAGGTTCAAAAACCTACATACATTTGCAGTGGCTACTCCCAACACAATTGAAAATCTTTCAAGAAACCTGTAGCTTTACAAGTGTGGCTGAAAACATGGCCCGAAAGGTGAATATTCATTTTCGGAGAAGTACAAAGGACACTCTTCTTGATGTTATTGAACATGTGTGAAGAGATCTATGCATGAAAATACTTCAAAATGGCTCCAAAAAATGCTTCAAAAATAGGTTTTGAAAGCAAAGAATGAAGCTTTGAGGGACCAAAACATGTTCAAGGTAATGCTATCCTTAGTCTTTCCCTTTCTTGAGACACCACAAGGGTGTAGCTTAGTCACAAGAAATTGCCATAGTTAAGGAGCTCCGGGGGGAATAGTATTGGGATGGGTGAACTCCCTTGAAGTATCGGGAACTTCTATCTTCCTTGATCGTTGAGGTCCTCCCTTGCATGCAGCCAACGGTGCCAATGGTGACTTCGGTGATGAAAACTTTCTATTTATGTTCTAGTTCCTGAACTTGAACCTACGTTTAATCTTTCTCCAAGGTGTCAATTAAGGCATAGAACTTAGGCATAACTTTGGCATTCTTTGGCTTCCCTGGCACCCATGGCTCCCTTGGCAACCATTGGCTACACACGAACCCTCTTTAATTAAGGAGTGGCAATAAGGAGTTTTGTATGGACCAAGGAGGGAGGATTTGAACCCACAACATCATTCCCATGAGGGAAGTGTTTTACCACTACACTGTCTCTTTGTGTTGTCACTCTAGTTCTCTTTTCTTATATTTAACAAAACTTGCATCTCTTTCTTACTTTTTCGATTCCCAAGAACCACCCTTCCTTTTACATTTTAATTCAAGAAATCTCAAAATTGTTTTTACATATCTAGCAAGAGCTAAATGTTGATGTTACTCAATTGAAACCCGTCATCAAGCAGATGATACAAATGGCCCTGGATACGCAACAACAAATGATGGAAACAGATGCAGATTACGACAAGGCCATGCGAGAAAAGAATCAAATTCAAGTAATGAGTGAGCAATTGTCCGCAAAACTCATCCAAGCCCAACAAGAGGTTTCAGCCAAGGAAACGGAGATAATCGCATTCAAAGAACAATCTAATACATTGATGAAGCATCATCATTAGCTCCAGACACAACTGACGGATTTACAAAGACAGCATGAAGCTAGTGAAGCAGACAAAGAGAGAATGAAAGCTCGAAGCAATATGCTCGAAACATAACTAAAAAAATATATGGAGGAAAATGATAACTTACGCAGCAGAAATAAAGAATTGATGAAGGCATTACTGTATGACCAACCTATGGAAAAACAAGATACTACAGATTCTCGACACTTGTTTGGAATAGGCTTGGACTTATTTGCACTCTTTGGGAAGCTCATGTGCATTGATCATCATTTGAATGCATGTCTTCATACACTCGGCTAGGTTTTGATACTCCTCGGATTGATAAATAAAGCGTGAATCCCCACTATATGCACTTGAGGGTGATCGAGGGATAGTCTCTTTCTCCACAAGTCCCTAGGTTGGTACTTAGGTACACAAAGGGCATGGATGTTTTGAATATGTCTGGACATCAAATAATTGGATTTATATTTTATATATTTTGTAAATAAACCCAGAGGGTTCTATTTTTAGAAACAGTTAGTAAAAATAGTGGTTAGAATAAGGATCGTTGTAGCCTACAATTTTTGTTAATAAAAGAAAAGGCTCTCCACAAAAGAGAGAAACTTTTACTTTATGTATGCTCTTCAAAGCCGCCCTTGAACTACTATTTTTGACATAATGAAAAATCCTATAAATACATGCACTCTGAGGACTGTCAAAACAGAGTGCATGAGGGAGATTGCACCCAATCTTGTATTATTTCTGGTCTTCCCATATCTATTTTTCTGTGTGTTTTTAGCAACCATAACCTCTGTGTGTGTGTGTGAATTAAGATCCTGGTAATAAATTCCCTCATTTGGACTAGCACTAGACTATCCACCTATAAACAAAGGTAATAAAGTGTCATACACATCTTTGGAGCTAATTGATGTCTCCTTAGTGCATGAAAGTAATGATTGAATTACATGTTCCACAAAAACAACATCGTGCCTAACCAAAATGCATTTAGTTTATGGATGATACAGACTATAGGCTTTTCTTTTAGAACTATACCCAACAAAATTACATTTCACTACTTTATCATCCGATTTCCTGCATTGTTGTTCAGGCGCTAATGCATATGCTAGACAACCAAAGACACACAGATGAGCAATAGATGGCTTGCAACCATGTCAATCCTCATATGGAGTGATAGACTGCAATGCTTTAGTGGGACACCCGTTAAGTACATATGCTCCACACATAACACCCTCAAGCTAGAAACTATGTGGGAAAGCCTGACTCTTGGCCACAAACCTTGCCATCTCCATGAGTGACATGTTCTTCCTTTTAGCAACTCCATTCTGTTGAGGTGTATATGGCACTGTACACTGATGTTTTATCCCATGTTCAGCCAAAAGTTCATTAAAATCAGAAGACATATATTATGTCCCTTGATCAGAATGGAGGGTGTCCATTTTACATGCTCACAAATTTGCAGCCAAAACTAGAAAATGTTTGAAGCACATAAACACTTTGGACTTTGCTTTCAATGGATATACCCATGCATGCCTGGAAAAATCATCAATGAAAGTCACAAAGTAAAGGTAGTTCCCAAAAGAAGGTGTTTGCATATGACCACAAACATCATTATGAACAAGCTATAATTTCTAAGTAGCTCATACTGAACCATCTTTTGGGAAGGAGGAACGTTGCAATTTTTCCAAAATATATGCTTCACAGACATGTTTACCACGTGCCTCAAGTTTGGGCAGAGAGGACACCATTTCATATTTTTTTTTAGGTGTAGCAAACTGGCAAAATTCAAATGACCAAAGTGTGCATGCCAGAGCTTTGCATCTGACATAGCCTGAGAATCTTGAACTGCATATGCAAAATCATTCATAGATTTTTCATAATCTATGCTTATATAGACCATGATATAAAATGTTAGAAGTAATGATGACATTGCCATTTGACAAATCATGAGCAATACATTTGTCATCAACAAATTTCACAACCAAGCCGATCTTGGCTAATGTTGAAGCTGATAGTAGATTTTTCTTGATCCTGGCACAAATAAAGCATCTAACAATGTAAAAGAGCTACCATCAGCAGTATTCATAATGATCTTACCAACTTCCATGACAAGATAAGAGGAGTTTTTGGCACATGTGATAGTATTTCGTGAAGGGGTAGGCTCAAGTGACGTGAAGAAACTATGTTGCAAGGTAGTATTTTTGGTTGCACCACTATCCAAGTACCAAACATCTGAGTCTACTGTAGACATACATTGTTCATGAGAAGATGGGTCAAAACTGCAAACAGTAGTAAATGCCCATTCTTCACTCTGCACAAGATTTGCAGACTCTGATTTGGGTGTAGAGGCCTCTACAACAAGCATTTTAGCCTCTTTTTTCTTTGCCTCTTTTGCAACCAGTTTTGGACAACTCTCTATGACATGATCATTTCCCTTACAATATTTGCAAAATAATTTTTGCTTTTCTATTTTCTTCTCATCTTTGTCATCCTTCTTTGATTGTGTAGAATTAGCAAATTTCTGCTCACTAGTAGATGAGCTCCATTTACCTTTGCTTTTCTAACTAGCCAGGAAAGCTTGATCTGCAATATGCATAATGGACCTGTTTTGCCTAGAGTGATCTTCCTACAACAAAACACAAACTAATTCCTCAAATGTTAAGGCATTTGGATTTTCTTTTATCATCAATCAAAGAGTAGAAGCAAAACTTTGATATGAATCTGGAAGACCATTCAGAACAATCTACACAAGTGAATTGTTTGGCAAAACTTCATTAGGAGAAATCAACTGCTCCTTCAAATCTTTGATCTTTGTAAAAAAATTATCCATGGAATCTCCTTCATTCATGTGCTCTCTCTCCAAGTATTTTTGGAGGTAAGCAACACGAGCCTCATTCCTTGCGTAGTATAAATTGGTAACTGTATCCCAAGTATCCTTTGTTGTTTTACAAGAGTGAATGTGAGGACTAATGGCACATTTGACAGACAAGGCTATTAATGCATGTGCGGAGCATCTTTATCATCCCAACGAAGTCCCTCTGTAGTAGGTGGAGTAAGAACCACAACAAGAATAGGAACCTGAAGATCATTATCTTCAACACCATCCGCATCACCTTCACTAATGGTATTTGCAATTGTAGTAGGGTGTTTTTCAACACCTTGCAAAATATTCCACAGTCATTTTGCAACCAATGCATGATGCACCATATATTCCCATAATGTGCAATTGGTACCATCCAACTTATCCTCAACAACCAACATATGGAATACATCACTGCTTTCAACCATGGCCATTGACTAAAATATCGTGATGCAAAAAAATGATTGTATCTCATAAAGTTGACCATGACTACCCTATCGAGTTTTGCTAAACCTATAGCAGACTTTGAGATGCTTATACTGGCAAATCAAAACTTGTATATATGTTTGGCACAAAAAGATGAAATTTCCTACACAGGCATTGTGATAATGCGATCGGAGGTCAAGATGACCTCACATCGCGATTTCGACACCACATAGCAAAGCTTCTTTGAATTCTTAATCGCCTTGAGTATGCTCACCAATTTTCATGTGATTCTAAGAGTATGACCAGAGGGGTGTCGACGACACCCTAGATGAAGCGACGACCTACTCTTGTACCAATTGTTGGAGTTTGAGGTCTACAGAAGCACGTGAACAGCACAAGGAAGAAGAAGATGATTGGAGCACAACACACAATACTAAATGTATTACCAAGAGAAATATACAAAGATGAGTAACCCGTTAGGGTTATAGGTCTATATACAAGCCAAGGGGAAAAAACTCTTAAAGAGGGAAAAAATTGGCCCGGGGTCCTAGTGTGTTCACACACATCACTACCAAAATATATCAACACTTTTGATGGTGAAATAATTCATTTTGAATTTCTTGTTGTACATTGTGGGGATAATGTCATTTTATGCATATAGGCAAAATTTGGGGATGACAAGTTTTATATTCTCTCTTTAAGCCTTACTTGCATCATATTTTCTGGTTGAAAATTGAATGTGAAGATGAAAGAATTAAGTGAAATGTTGTTTGAGAGAAAGGTAGACCATGCATAGGAGAATAAAGTGACTACATGAAAATTTTGTTAATCATGCTTTAAGTACCTCATTTTGGGCTTTAAATTTAGTTCATTATAAGATAATGCCTTAATCTTATTCTCTCTCTAAAATTTCTAAAGTTTTAGGGCTTAAAAGTGATATCTGAAGGTAGATTTGGACCTAGGGCATCTCTAACACTTTTATGCAAACTGAAGATCTAAACATTTTTGTCTCTTACAAACATTTTGGAATTCCACATTATTTTTTAGTTACAGGGCCCAAAAAAAGTGTGGATTTTTTCAACACTTTAAAAAAAGGCTTTTCTATTTCTATTCGAATCCATGATTTTGATGCATACAGACTTAATGAGATGTCTTCTGATATATCTTTTCGTTGCTTTTCTTCTACTTTTGGATAGGTACCACTAAAGAAAGCACTTACATACTACAATCATATGATTTTGTGGAAGTTTTTTATGCAACATGGATAGGTACCACTAAAGAAAGCACTTACATACTACAATCATATGATTTTGTGGAAGTTTTTTATGCTAAATTTGGTAGATTATGCTTTTCCTTGGGGCAAATGATCAACTCTATTTTAAAAGAAGATTTACTACATCATGCAGAGGGAGGCCAAAAATTAAAGAATTACGTTGTGATTGAGATTGAGATTGAGAGTGAGTGTGGTTGAGAGTGTGAGTGTTAATGAGATTGTGATAGCTTGGGGGTGGTTAGGAAGTGGCGGATTTGTCAAGAAGCTATTTCCCAAAGTTATTGTATCCATTGAATCAAATCTATAACACCATAACCTTTTTTTCTTATTCATATCTTGTCTATTCGTGTGTGTCAGATTTTCTCTTATCTTGGATTGTTGGTCATTAATTCATTTTTCTAGATGATCATTAATTCATTTTTCTGGGAAGATTGTTGGTCATCCTTCTTTTGCAGCCAATTTTGGATAGTTCTTTATGACATGATCATTTCCTTTATAGTATTTGCAAAATAATTTTTGCTTTTATGATTTCTTCTCATCTTTGTCTTCCTTCTTTGAATGTGCAACATTTCCATATTTCTGCTTATTAGTAGATGAGCTCCATTTACCTTTGCCCTTCTGACTAGCCAAGAAATCTTGATCTGCAACATGCATAATGGACCTGTTCTATCTAGATTGATCTTCTTGCAATAGAACAAAGACTAACTCTTCAAATTTCAAGGCATTTGGTTGCTGTTCATCATCAAACAAAGAGTAGAAGCAAAACTCTGATTGAATCAAGAAGAACATTCAGAACGGTCTGCACAAGTGAACTATCTCATATAAGTTCATCATCAAAAATCAACTGTTCCTTCAATTCTTTGATCTTTGTCAAAAAACTATCCATAAAATCACCTTCATTCATGTGTCCACTCTTCAACTATTTTCGGAGGTAAGCAACACGAGCCTCATTCCTTGCATGGTATAAAGTGGTAAGTGTATCCCAAGCACCTTTTGCTTTTCTGCAAGAGTGAATGTGAGGAATAATGGGATGTTTGACAGGCAAGGCTATCAATGCATGTGCGTGAGCATCTCTGCCATCCCAACAAATTTGTTTTGTAGTAGGTGCAGCAGGAATCGCAACATGAATAGGGATCTGAAGAATATTAGTATCTGCAATACCATCTACATCAGCTTCATTACATGTATTTTCAGGTGTAATAGGACATTTTTCAATACCCTGCACAATATTCCACAGTTCTTTTGCGACCAATACATGATGCATCATAGAATCCCACAATGGGTAATTCATACCATCCAAGTTATCCTCAATAGCCAACATACGAAATACATCACTGCTTTCAGCCATGGCCATTGACTAAAAAACCCTGATGCAAATAATGACTGTATCTGAAAATATTGAACAGAACTACCCTATCGAGTTCTACTAAACATGTAGCAAACTTTGAGATGCTTATACTGGCAAACCGAAACCTGTATATATCTTTGGAACAAAAAGACAAAATAACCTACACAAGTATTGTGATAGTGTGTTCGGAGGCCAAAACGAGCTTAGAACCAAATTTCCTGCGATTCTAAGACTGTGACCGAAGGAGTTTCGAGGATGCCCTAGATGAAGCAATGACCTCCTTTGATACCAATTGTTGGAGTCAGATGTTTGCGAAAGCACACGAACAACACAAGGAAGAAGGAGAAGCTTGGAGCACAACATATAATATAGAATGTATTACCACTAGAATGTATTCTTAGCTCTATACGCACTATTGGGCAATGATGACGTTAGTGGGGATGTCATAGTATTGAGTCGATACTATGCATAGTGGAGTTGATATGCTATATAGTCTTGTGGTTGACTACCATGAGCTTATAGTTGCACTTTCCTTTGAGGGTGAATTTGGGGTTTACCTGGATTCATTCTGGTATATATATATGTATATACAAGCTAGAGGGAAAAAACCTCCTAAAGAAGGAAAAAAGTGCCCCGATGGTCCTAGTGTGTTCATACACATCACTAGCTAAATACATCAACATGGACAAGACCAAAACTAGTCAAAAAACTATAATAAGAGCTAGAGACCTCATTTTTGAGGTTAGCTTTTTAGTAGCTTGTTAGAGATTTAGCATAGTAGATATTGAAGCTTTTCTAAGAGAGTTCTTATGCAATTGAAGCTTTCCATTGTTCCTCTATTTGATCTTGCCTTGTGTGTGTGTGCATGCATGTATGTGCCCTTGAGCTACAGCAAATTTTGGCACCGTTGGCAAGGACCGTTGCTCGAGGACGAGTGTTGTGATGGTAAGATCGTAAATTTGTGATGTTGGAAGGTAAAAAATAATCATTTTTTGTTAAGTTTCTGATTTTCCATCTTCATCTTCATCCTCATCATCATTGTCATTTTCTCCCATCTTCATCTTTGCTAAAATTTTTCATTTTTGAGTATATATTCACTACTTTCACCTCATTTTTCATTCATGGTTGTGTGTGTGTGTGTGTGTGTGTGTGTGTGTGAGAGAGAGAGAGAGAGAGAGAGAGAGAGAGAGAGAGAGAGAGGCAAAATATTTGTGTTTGTGAGTTTATGTGATTTCGGTGACCCACTGCACAACATGTAGGCCTCAGTGCTTGATTTTGAAGTTCCCATCAAATCGTGATTTTCTGGAAAAAATTTGCACTTGAATCTTTTCTTGAGTATGAGGAAGCTTCATTAAAAATCACATCTTTTGAGATGGTGATGGAGTGGTTTTCCATATCATATAGACGGTATGCCTTTGATTGGTCACTATAGCCTATGAATATGTGTTTCTTGGACTTTGATTGTAACTTGTTTCTATCTTCTTTTGGTACATGGACAAAAGCTTCACTACCAAAGACTCGAAAGTAGTTCACATTTGGTTTTCTTCCATAGTATGCTTCGAAGGGTGTTTTGTTGTGTAATGCACTTGTAAATCCTCGATTAAGAATATGAACGACAGTATGCACAGCTTCTACCCAAAACTTGTAGGGTAGATCCTTGTGATGAAGCATTGTTCGTGCCATTTCCATCACACTACATATCTTCCTTTCAGCAACTCCATTCTGTGATGGAGTATGAGGCTGAGTGACTTGTCTCTTGATCCCTTTCTGGGTGAGAAAGTTATCAAAGTCATGATTGATAAACTCGCCACCTCCATCTGATCTGATGGTTTTGACTTTAGTTGAAGCTTCATTCTCAACTTCCTTGATCCAAGTTTGAAACTTAGAAAATGTGTCTGATTTTGACTTCAAAAAGTACACCCAAATAAAGCGAGAGTGATCATCTACTAGAAGATAAAAGTAGAGGGATCCACTCAAGGATGGGGTGTTCATAGGTCCACATAAGTCCATGTGGATGAGGGCTAGTGGGTTCCTCGCTCATGTTGAAGCTTCCTTGGGAATTGGGGCCCTGTGCTGCTTGCCTTGGGTGCAAGCTTGGCAGACATCAGTAAGTTGCCCTATCTTTGGCAATCCCTTCACAAGTTGGGATGAAGAGATTTTTGATAAGTATGAAGTGTGGCCAAATCTCTGGTCTCCACAAACTTGAGTTTGATTCTTTGGATACAAAGCATGATAGCTTGTAGAGGCCCTTTTCTTCTATACCTTGAGCAACGACATCCTTTGTATGGGGATCAACTACCTTAACTGAGGTGTTATCAAACCATACTTGTTTGTCCTGATCTGTAGTGGCCTTGACAGAAAGTAGATTCATACATAAGTTTGGAACAAAGAGAACATTGGATAAAGACTTGCATTCCCCCTGATGGTTGGAAATTTGAAGTTTCCCTTTTCCTTCGATGGGTAAACTCTTGTTGTTGCTGAGATAGACTTCTCCCATATGCTCTTCGAGTTCCTGAAAGGAGTCCTTGTCTTTGCACATATGGGAGGTAGCTCTGCTATCAAAGATCCACTCATGTGGGGAGCTTGAAGTCACTAGTGCTTTGGCTTCTGTGGAGATGAAAAGTTCCTCACTCGAGCAGTGGGATCTATGTTGGGAGCCTTTGGATGCTTGCCTAGACATAGAAGCCTTCAATGATTGTTTCTTTTTATAGCAAAACTTTTCTAAGTGGCCTGATTCTCCATAGAAATTATAGGTGAACTTCTTTGATGAATTATGTGATCCTGCTAACCTGATGACTTGTGGTTTTGCCCTTATTGAATGGGCCTTTGGCCTTCATGGCAGACTCTTGTGAGGAAGTCGATTTTGCTCCCAAGTCATGAAGGAGCAATAGTCGACGAACCTCTTCCCAAGATAAGACTTGGCCGTGATTATACAAAGTTGTGACAAATATCTCATATGACTTCGGTAACTTGTTGAGAAGTCTAATGGCCATGTCTTCACTAGAGATCTGCCTACCACACAGTGCTAATTTACGCTGGTAATCCTCAAATTGTGCTATGACCTTGGTAATTGTGTCATGTGGCCTAATGATCAAATTATGAAACTCGGCCTCTAATGCATATATTTTCGAAGGGGTCTTGTCTTCATACAAAGCGGCTAACGTATCCCAAGCATCCTTGGACGTCTTGCAGGAAGTGATATGTCCTTTCGTCAGTTCGCCACAAGCAAGTAACAGCTGACCTAAAGCTCTTTTGTCCTTGACATTCCACACATGCCAATTGTCTAAGTTGGCATCCCTATTGGGTTTGGGATCTGATCCATCTACGACTTCATGAAGAAGATTCGTGTAGAGATAGGCGCGCATGACATCTTTCCATAAATTGTAATTTTGTCCATTGAGGCGTTCATCCTTAGGCATAACAATAGGGGTGAAAGAGGGTAAGAAGTTAGCCATAGATGATGAGCTACCTTCGCCTTTGGTCATTACAAAGCTTTGAGTAACGAGTGTTTAGAAACACTATTAAAATCTCTTGCCAAAAATGCTGCTTCAAAATACTACTGGACACCGCACTTAAAATTCTCGAGGAGGGGGGGCTTAGAGTAGCCCTACTCTTGCAAAAGACCAAGATGAGTCGATGCGAGAGGAGGGGGCTTAAACTAGCCCGATGCATACCAATTGAGCCTTAGAGTAGGCTTGGGAACTTAAGAAACTTTGTGGGTGGGCTTAGAGTAGCCTCCAACCCACAAAAGTGCACACACACAATATTTTTCTTCTTATATTTTGAGTTTTACAAGAGAGGGCACTTAGTGCCAAAAGATGTGCTCAAGTAGATTCAAAGGTGAGGGTTCAATCCTTTAGAAAATACAAGGTAATTGTTGAGCAAAGAGTGGTAGTAGTTATGTTCAACTTGAGAGTTAAAATTCCCTTACAATTTGCATACTTGAGAGAGATATGAGGCCAAGAGATTCATTGTATAGAGAGTATCCTTTTGAGATCGAAAAGAAATAAATGCTATGTGGTTGTTTTGTGACTAGTAACACTTAAAGTTCCTTGAACCGAATCCAGAATGACAATTGCTATCACTGTTCATGTGAAAACCAGTCGATGTTTGAGGAAGACTATGATGCATAAGCACTGATCTATGGCACAGTCAAATCATTCGAACGTAGATGTCCCACGTGAAAATCACATAGATCATGGTTATAGTACCATGACTCATGATGCACATTTTTCAAAACCTTATCATCAAGCCATGATGTGTCACGAAGGCCTTATTCCTTGCGCATTGGCTCATTCATTATGGTGGGTTTCTGATATACCAAATATGGGTTTGTTAGTTAGACCCGATGATCTAGCTGGTCTCCCTCAGCTGGTGGATTGACGACTCATACCAAAGATGGTAAGGTGCACTGTATTGAGCTAGCATCATCGCTTGGTACTGAGAATGTGGCCAAGCTTGAAGCAGTTCATTTAGTGATCGCCTTTCTCTAATACACAAAAGTTAGAACATGACCCGAAGTCCATGTAGGTTACTGCTATTCAGAATGGAACAACAAAATAGCGCACAAATATGGAAAAGATTAATCATGAGTCATTCTCTCTCTCTCTCTGTCAAACTGTCTCCAATCAGTTTGCCTGATAGCCGTGCCTGGCGATGCCTCTTAGCTCTCACGCTTTAGATTTCGATTCAGAGTCCCCTCGACACAGTGATGCTTCGATCTCCATACCAGATTTGCTAGCTGAATCTCGGCTGGGGGGTTTGCGGTAGCGTGTCTTACTTGGTGTGTTGCCCCGTTGTCCAACATCAATTGATTCGCTTCGACGTGCAACTGCCGTTAGTAGACGAAGATATGCAGAGCTCTGGAGACAACTTATTGTGGATCCATATTCTATGGAAGATGTACAGAAGGGGGAAAATTTGATGGTTAACAATCCTTTGTCTCAGGATCCAGACAGTGCTTGGGTGTTTCTCCTTCAGCGCCTCCTGGTGTTGCACTAATAGATGATGATACTCTGTTGTCTTCCTCACTGAGTCTTATCTATCAAATCAGCTGATCTCTGTTGCTCTCTTTTGTTCAGAGGATGGCCGAAAGTAGAAACAGCCTGATGATGAGCTACAGTGGGTGTCTGTCTCTCTTGCTTTGAATGCGTTCTTCTGCAAGGTTGCGTTATCGCCCTCACTTCTTGCTGCTGTGCATATGGGAGTAGAGATTGCCTATTAAGGAGTTGCACAAGTGGTTTGTGCAGCTAGAGATAGTCCTCTTAAACTCCTTGCAGCTGCTGTAGAATCTGACAGGTCACTTCCTACTGTTGGAGAATCCGATAGGTCTCATGTTGATCGCTCTCTGTTGTGCTAGCTAGGACATGGTCTGCACTGATGGACTAATAGGAGCGATGGCCACAATACTCTTGCTCTCTTTCTCTATAGAGAACGACACATATGTAAGAACTAAATCCCTCAATGCATAGATACAAGCATTCGAAACTGAATGGATGATATGTTTGCATGCGCAGAATCACTAGTGTGTTGTCTATATCAAACAGAAACAGATTCAAGAGTGTTTATGAACACTACATGAACTTGAGATTCATTATCAACTCCATGAAATATTGTCAAATGGACACACGATTACCACAAGGGTATTTGATAATAGAGTCATGCCAAAAGGTTAATGATAAATATGAACTAAAGTGTTTATAAACACTGCAATACACGTGAGACTAAATTATCAACTCTGCAACATCTATAAATGTGAAGTAGACCAGCAAATATGTGCGCACAAAAAAAATTGGGAGAGAGGAAAAGTGGGGTAAAATGTATACGAAATGATGAAAATGGGTGGGAGGGTGGGCAAATGGGCAGAATGAATCCCAAAAACTGATGGCAAAAGGCCTCCCTCAATGAGGAGAAAGCACACCACCAAAATGAAGCACCACCACCACCAAAACGACCACCAAACACACCACCAAGATCTCCACCTAGCGCTGTGATACCATGTAGAGAGTACGCATGCGGAAGCAAAATGAAAAGTAAAGTACTCTCACAAAATAAAGAATGTGTGAGACACAAAATGAGTAGACCATGAAATGGGTAAACTCATGTGGATTAGAAATGAGCTTGCGAAGAGCATGGAGTAGGCTCCTCAAGCTTCTAACCAAGTACAAATGAGGGGAGAGGCCCTCCTTATATAGATTTGGGAGGGGCTCTCAAAAGTACATCATATGTGGGATAAGTCTCCTGAAAGGAGAATGAATACAATTGGTAGAAGCACATGGCAAGGTACCCAAATACAAAGGAAGTACAATATAAAATGGAAATATACTCAAAATGGAGTGCCTCCTGGATACAAAATGGAGATGCACTCATGCGGATACAAATATAGATGAAGTAGGAGCGATCATGTCATCAACACTACCTTTCTCACACCCACGGGGAGGGGACAACACAAGTCACTCGGAGAGTTGTCCAACTCATGAAGGCTAAGTGGAGGATAACTAATGCAACCACTTTTACACTGATGGTGGTATGTATTGAGTGCAGATGAAATCTCCAAATTTTGAGGCTACACAAGAGGAAGAGGTCTTGCTTCTTCCCTTGGAATCGATTACTAAGGCGAGAGGTCATTGTTTCCTTGAAGACCAAGCTGTGTCAGAGCTCATCTTTATGACCACCATCAAGATCATGGATAGGGATCACTACTTCCCATTAATGTCGCAAGACTTCCAAACCATCATCCAAGGCTCTTTGAAAAATTCAAAATTTTTGAATTTCACAATTCTTTGGTTCCCGCTTAAAATCACTCAAAAAATCATGACTTTTTGCAAGGAAATGTTTGGTAAATTTGCAATTCTCTACAAGGCAAAATTTGCGAAATCTACGACTCTTTGCTATCTAGTTTTTGAGAAAATCACAATTCTTTGCAAACTCATTTTTTAGAAAATCACGACTTTTGCACTCAAAGTGTTAGAGAAACTCACGACTTTTTGCCATCCCACTTTTGAAAACATCATGAATTTTTGGAATCAAGCTCTTGAAGAAATCACAACTTTGTGCACTCAAGGTTTTGAGAAATTCGTGATTTTGTAAGACTATTTTTGGAAAAAATCGTGAATGTTTGGAATCAAGATCTTGAAGAAATTGTGACTTTTTGGAAGGATTTTTTTGAGAAAATTGCAAATTTGTGACATCAAAATTGTGAGAAAATCATGATTTTTTTGGCAATGAAGCTTTGAGAAAATTGTGACTTTCTGACCTTTGGGCTCTCAAGAAATCACGACTTTCTATTGGAATTTGAAGAGAAGAAAATCACAAATTTTTGCCATCAAGATTTTGAGGAGATCACGAATTTTTGGAAGACTATTTTTGAGAAAATTGTGATTCTCTAGTTTGTTAAGTGTGAAAAAATTGTGAATCTCTAGCCTTTGGGCTCTCAAGAAATTGTGACTTTTTGTGATCCAATTTTTGAGAAAATCATGACTTTGTGCCATCTTGTTGTTGAGAAATTCGCAACTTCTTGAAAGGAAAATTTTGAAGAAATCATGACTTTTTGCACTCTCATTTTTGAATAAATCGCGACATTTTGCAAGGCAACTTTTTGAGAAAATCGTGAATTTTTGATGCAAGAAAAGAGTAAGAAATTATGAATTTTGGATACTTATTTGCCAAAGAATTGCGACCTTTTTGGCTTTGGGTTTTTGCAAAATCGCGACTTTTTGGCTTTGGGTTTTCACAAAATCGCGACTTTTTGGTTGTACAACTCTCAAAAAATCATGTTTCGCTAACACATCCTATTTGTGTGTTTTGACCCCTAGGAGCCTAATTTGTCATAACTTTTTCATCCAAAATCCCAATACTGTTGCCCCCAGAGCTTGTTTAGTCATGGACATTTCTTGCCACTGAGCTACATCCTTGTGGTGTCAAAAGAAGGGGAAAGACTAAGGTTAACATTACCTTGAACATGTTTTGGTCCCTCAAAGCTTCATTCTTTGCTTTCAAAACCTGTTTTTGAAGCATTTTTGGAGTGATTTTTGGAGCCATTTTGGAGTATTTTCATGCATAGATATCTTCACACAGGTTCAAAGACATCAAGAAGAGTGTTCTTTGTACTTCTATAAAAATAAATATTCATCTTTGGGGCCATTTTTTCAGCCACACTTGTAAAACTATAGGTTTTCGAAAGGTTTTCAATTGTCGTGGGAGCAGCCACTACAAATTTCTGTAGGTTTTTGAACTTAAACAACAGAGTTGACAAAAACTTACAGGTAATGTTGGCTAGTTTTTGGGTTGTGCATTCAGCCTTTCAATGTCATTTTTCTTCATATATTGAGCACTTATACACTATTTATGCTTCTATGGATACCGCTTACGTACGTCCATGTGATCATTGATATAGCAGTTATGTTTTTGCATAAAGCCTTTTACATTTGATAAACAGGGTCATGGTGAGGTTTTCTTAATTGGGAGACACCCAGATGTCGGGATCTCTTTGGTGATGCAAGTGGAAGACTTACCAGCCTCGCCATAGGAGATGTATGATAGTTGTTCATAGATGTATGAAAAAGAGACAACGTCAAATAAAGTGTATCTCATGAGAAAGTTATATGACCTTTGCATGAAGGACATAGATAGTGATACTACTCATTTAAATGAGTTTGATGCTATATTCTCCCAGTTATAGGCTTAGAAAATGGATATGGATAATGAAATGAAAGCAGTCTTGTTGTTATGGACCTTGCCATCATCATGGGATATGTTTTGCATAGCTATTAGCAATAGTGCACCTGGTAGTAAACTGGTCTATGATGACATATGTGGAGCACTCTTGAGTGAGGAAACTTGTAGAAAATCTATGGTTGGCACTCAGAGTGGAGATGCATATAATGTTTGTGATTCTTACCAAGGAAAGAATCAACAACATGGCAGGAGCAAGAACAAGGAAAAGAAAAGTGAACGGAATAAGAGTAGAAGTATTTCAAGGAAGAGGGATATCAAATGCCATTATTTTCATAAGAAATGACACATGAAGAAAGACTGTTATGCATTAAAGAATGCTAAGGGAACAAGACAAAATGTTGATGGGCATGTTAAACAGTTACTTGCACCATCTATTTTGATAGTGAAGATTGAAGAAATTAATGCTATTTGTGATGATGCTGATGTGTTGACACTTGATAGTACTATGCCAACTGAGGCTCTTATGGCTGATTCTCTTTCCCATACGTGGCTGCTAGATTCTGGTGCTTCTTTCCATGTGATACCACATAGAGAATGGTTCTCTAATTATGCAACAAAGTCTCTTGGTACCGTGAGACTTGGTGACTGTTACTAGTGTGACGTTTGGGGATTGGAGATTATGTTGTGCAGTTCATTGATGGTTCAAAATTTACTATGCATAATGTACGCCATGTATCTTAGTTATCATGTAGTTTGATGTCAGTTGGTCAACTTGATGACCTTGGTTACAAGGTGGTCTTCTATACTCTGTCCTTTCGCATATCAAAGGGCAATATGGTTATTGCAAAAGGAAGCAAAGTTGGATCACTTTATCCTTTATTTGTATCACAGAAAGAACACTTGTTAGCTATTATTGAACAACCTATGGTATGTATTTGGCATGGTCTTTTGGGCCATATATCTCGTAGTGGAATGGAAAATCTTTCTAGTTCTTGCTACGTACATGTGTTATCTTTCTCTGATTTTTGATTTTGCATAAGTGAATCAAGCATCCAATAGCTTGCTGATAGAGAGCAACATCAAATGCATCTCCAACATCATGAAGACTCAATCATAAACCTATCTCCATAGGAGTGGGAATAAATTTGCAGGCTTCAAGGCCAAAACACTGCAATAATGTGTCAATATATTCCATTTGACACAAAGATATTTTGCCATCAACTTGCATAAATTGAATGCCCAAATAATGATGCAAATGCCCCAAATCAGACATCTCAAATGAGGCATGAAAATCAGCCTTGAAATCAACAATATGCTTCTCATGAGGACCAATGAGCAGCATGTCATCAACATATACAACAATGATCAAAAGCACATCATTTGCATGCTTAACATATAAGGTGCTCTCAGTTGGAACCTTCTCAAAACCATGTGCAATCAGATAGGCATATATCTTTTCATACCAAGCACGTGGTGCTTGTTTAAACCATATAATGCCTTCTTTAACCTGCACACCTAGCTTTCTTGCCCTTTTTGCACAAAACCACGGGGCTAAAAAACATACACTTATTCATGCAAATCACCATTCAGAAATGTAGTTTGAACGTCCAACTAATGTGCATTCCAACCATGATGAGCTGCAAGTGCACAGATGCTACGAATAGTAGTCAAAATCAATGCCTTTTTCTTGTGCATAACCCTTTGCAACAAGCCTAACCTTATACTTGTCAATTGTTTCGTCAAGCTTACCATTAAGCTTGTATACCTACTTTGTGCTAATGGCCTTCTTGCTAGGAGGAAGTCAAATAAAGACCAAGTACCATTCTTCATTATAGCATCATATTTAGATTGCATAGCAGCCATCCAATTTTTTGAATTTTGTGCTTCATCAAACAAAACATGCGTATTCTCATCATAGAGACTAGATGCAGCCATAGCATAGCAATCTGATGCAAAAGCGGCACTATGAGAGCCTAAACGAGTGCAATATGATAGAGGTGCATCTAATTTGCTTTTAGACAAAGTCTGCACAAGCCATTTTGGCATAGTTTTTGCCTCCTCAATATCAACTCTCTCATCAACAAGTGCATCATGTAAACTTGCATAAGAAATGGAATGATCTACATCATCGGATGAAACATGTAAAAGCTACGAAGTTGCCTCATTAGGACCAACACTAGACTGTCCACCTATAAAAAGAGGCAGCAAAGTATCATATATGTCTTTGGAGCTAATAGATGTCTCCTTAGTATATGAAAGTAATGGTTGAATAACATCTTCCACAACCATAACATCATGGCTAACTAGAATGCGTTTAGTCTATGGATGATACAGATGATAGCCTTTGCTTTCAAAATTGTACCCGACCAAAATACATTTCAATTCTTTATCATCCAGTTTTTTGCATTGTTGTTCAGGCACTAATGCATATGCCATACAACCAAAAACACGTAGATGAGCAACAAATGGCTTTCGACCATGCCAAGCCTCATATGGGGTGATAGACTACAGTGCTTTAGTGGGACACCTGTTAAGTACATACGTTGCACACATGACAACCTCAAGCCAGAAGCTATGTGGTAAAGGCTGACTCTTGACCATACACCTCGTGATCTCCATGAGTGACCTGTTCTTCCGTTCAGCAACTCCATTCTGTTGATGTGTATATGACATTGTACATTGATGTTTTATCCCACGTTCAACCAGAAATGCATTAAAGTCAGAAGACATATATTCCCTCCCCTGATCAGAATAGAGGGTGCCCATTTTACATGCTGATAGATTTTCAGCCAAAACCAAAAACTGATCAAAGCAGATAAACACTTTAGACTTTGCTCTCAATGGATACACCCACACATGCGTAGAAAATTCTTTGATGAAAGTCATGAAGTAAAGATAGTTCCCAAAAGAAGGTGTTTGCATAGGACCACAAACATCACTCTGAACAAGATGCAACTTTTGAGTAGCTAGAATTGAACCATCTTTTGGGAATGATGAATGCTGCATTTTGCCCAAAATATAGCCTTCACAAACATGTTTACCGGGTGCCTCGATTTCAAATTTCTATAGGCGTAGCAAACTAGCAAAATTAAGATGACCAAAGCATGCATGTCAAAGCTTTGCATCTGACATAGCCTGAGAATCATGTACTACACATGCTGAATCATTCATAGATCTTTCATAGCCTATGAGCTTATACAACCCACAACATAAAATGGCAGAAGCAATAATCACATCACCATTTTATAGATCATGAACTATACATCTGCCATCAACAAATTTCAGAACCAAGCCAATCTTGGCTAATGCTGAAACTGATAACAGATTCTTCTTGATCCCTAGCACAAATAAAGCATCTAACAATGTAAAAGAACTGCCATCAGTAGTATTCACAATGATCTTACCAACTCCCATAACAGGATAAGAGGATTTGTTGGCACATGTGACAGTATTCGCAGTAGGGGCAGGATCAAGTGAAGTGAAGAAACTGCTCTGTGAGGTGATATGTTTGGTTGCCCACTATCAAAGTACCAAACATCTGAATCTACTTCACACATATATGGGTCAAAATTGCAAATAGTAGTAAATGCTCATTCTTCATTCTACACAAGATTACCAAACTTTGTTTTTGGTGTAGAGGCCTCTACAACAACCATTCCAGCCTCTTTTGCAGCGAGTTTTGGATAGTTCTTTGTGACATGATCATTTCCTTTACAATACTTGCAAAAGATTTTTTGCTTTTCTGATTTCTTCTCATCTTTATCTTCATTCTTTGAATGTGCAACATTTGCAGATTTTTGCTTACTAGTAGATAAGCTTCATTTACCTTTGCCCTTCTGACTAGCCAAGATAGCTTGATTTGCAACATGCATAATGGACCTGTTCTGTCTAGACTGATCTTCCTACAATAAAACAAAGACTTTTTGGGTGTGTGTAGACGTGCTAGAGACACACACGAAGCACACACAAGGAGCACAAACACAACAAGACACACAGAGAAGACGATGGCTAGAATAGCTCTCTCTATTGATGATGAACTGAACTGAAGTAAGAGCTGAATAATATCCCTAAGTACAAAGTACCACCAGATATGAGAGTATCAAGTATGTGGTAACATGGAGAAAAAACCTCTAGCCAGCACTAGAGTAAAAAGTGCCCATGTATAGGGAAAAGGTTCATATCAAAGCTACTCAAGGAACACATAAGTGTAACAAATCCCCCCTGGAGCGAATTGTTGATATATTTAGGTAGTGATGTGCGTGAACACTCTAGGACCGCTGGGGCAATTTTTTCCCTCTTTAGGACGTCTTTTTCCCCCGGCTTGTATATACGCCTATTGCCTTAATGGGCTACTTATCTTTGTACATTCTCTAGTAATACATTCACTATTGTTTGTTGTGCTCCAAGCTTCTTCTTCTTCCTTGTGTTGTTCGCGTGCTTCCGAAGACGTCTAACTCCAACAATTGGTATCAGAGCAGGTCGTTGCTTCATCTAGGGCATCGTCGACACTCCTCCATTTGCAGTCTCAGATTCGCATGAAATTCGGTGAGTATACTTAGGGTTTCGGCCTCTGAAGGCACTATCATAGTGCTTGTGCAGGCTATTTCGTCTTTTTGTGCCAAAGATATATACCAGTTTCTGTTCGCCAATATAAGCATTTCAAAGTCTGCTACAGGTTTAGCAGAATTCGTCTGGGCAGTTGTGTTCAACTTTCTGAGATACACTCAATTTTCTGCATCAAGGTATTTTAGTCACTGGCCATGGCTGAAAGCAGTGACATATTCCGTATGTTGGCTATTGAGGATAAGTTGGATGGTACCAACTACCCGTTATGGGCTTATATGATGCAACATAAGGACTGTGGAACATTGTGTAGGGTGTCAAAAAACGTCCTATCACACCTGCAATTGCTACAACTGCAGGTACTGAAGCTGATGAAGAAGGTGTCGAAGATGATGGTATTCTGCATATTCCTATTCGTGCTGCAGTTTCTGTTGCACCTATTGCAGAGCAGATTCGTTGGGATGGAAGAGATGCCTAGGCACATGCATTGATATCTTTGTCTGTCAAACGTGCCATTATTCCTCATATTCGCTCTTGCAGGACAGCTAAGGATGCTTGGGATACACTTACCACATTGTACCAAGCTAGGAATGAGGCTCGTGTTGCTTACCTCCGAAAACAGTTGGAGAGTGAGCACATGAATGAAGGTGATTCTATGGACAGTTTCCTAACAAAGATCAAAGTCTTGAAGGAGCAGTTGATTTTTGCTGATGAGGTTATACCAGATAGCTCACTTGTGCAGACCGTTCTGAATGGTCTTCCTGATTCATATCAGAGTTTTGCTTCTACTCTTCGATTGATGATGAAAGGCAATCCAAATGCCTTATCATTTGAGGAGTTAGTCTCTGTTCGGTTGCAGGAAGATCAGTCCAGGCAGAACAGGTCCATTATGCATGTTGCAGATCAAGCTTTCCTGGCTAGTCAGAAGGGCAAAGGAAAATGGAATTCTCCTACTAGTAAGCAGAAATCTGCAAATGCTGCACATTCGAAGAACCAAGACAAAGATGAGAAAAAATTAGAAAAGCAGAAATTGTTTTGTAAGTACTGTAAAGGGAATGATCATATCATAAAGAACTGTCCAAAACTGGTTGCAAAAGAGGCAAAGAAGAAAGAGGCTCGAATGGTTGTTGCAGAAGCCTCTGCACCAAAAACGGAGTGTGCTAATCTTGTGCAGGAAGAAGAATGGGCGTTTACTACTGTTTGCAGTTTTGACCCATCTTCTCATGAGCAGTGCATGTCTGCAGTAGACTGAGATGTTTGGTACTTTGACAGTGGGGCGACCAAACATATTACCTCGTAATGCAGTTTCTTCTCTTCACTCGAGCCTGCCCCTACAGGGAATATTGTTACATGCGCCAACAACTCCTCTTATCGTGTTATGGGAGTTGGTAAGATCATTTTGACTACTGCTGATGGTAGTTCTTTCACTTTGTCAGATGCTTTATTTGTGCCAGGGATCAAGAAGAACCTGTTTTCAGTTTCTGCATTAGCCAAGATTGGCTTGGTTGTGAAATTTGTTGATGACAGGTGTACAGTTCATGATCTGTCAAATGGCAATGTGATTATTGCTTCTGGCATTTTATGTCATGGGCTATATAAGCTCATAGACTATGAAAGATCTGTAAATGATTTGGCATGTACAGTAAATGATTCTCAGTCTATGTTAGATGCAAAGCTTTGGCATGCATGCTTTGGTCATTTGAATTTTGCTAGTTTGCTACGGCTGTAGAAATATGAAATGGTGTCCTCTTTGACCAAACTTGAGGCACCTGGAAAACATGTTTGTGAAGGTTGTATTTTGGGCAAAATGCAGCGTTCGTCCTTTCCAAAAGATGGTTCAGTTCGGGCTACTCAAAAATTGCAGCTTGTACATACATAGTGATGTCTGTGGTCCTATGTAGACACCTTCTTTTGGGAATTATCTTTACTTCGTGACTTTCATCGATGATTTTTCTAGGCATGCATGGGTATATCCATTGAAGGCAAAGTCCGAAGTGTTCATGTGCTTCAAACAGTTTTTGGTTTTGGCTAAACATCTGTCAGCATGTAAAATGGGCACCCTGCGTTCAGATCGAGGGAGGGAATATATGTCTTCTGATTTTAATGCATTTCTAGCTGAACGTGGGATAAAACACCAGTGTATAGTGCCATATACACCTCAACAGAATGGAGTTGCTGAACGAAAGAACAGGTCACTCATGGAGATGGCAAGGTGTATGGTCAAGAGTCAGGCTTTACCACATAGCTTCTGGCTTGAGGCTGTCATGTGTGTAGCATATGTACTGAATAGGTGTCCCACTAAAGCACTGTAATCTATCACTCCATATGAGGCTTGGCATGAACGCAAGCCATCCGTTTCTCATATGCGTGTTTTTGGTTGTTTGGCATATAATGCCTGAACAACAACGCAAAAAATTGGATGATAAAGCAGTAAAATGTATTTTTGTTGGGTACAGTTCTAAAAGTAAAGGCTATCATCTGTATCATCCACAGGTTAAACACATTCTGGTTAGCCGTGATGTTGTTTTTGTGGAAGATGATATTCAGCCATTGCTTTCATGTACTAAGGAGACATCTGTTAGCTCCAAAGACATGTATGATACTTTGCTGCCTCTTTTTATAGGTGGACAGTCTAGTGCTGGTCCCAATGAGGCAACTTCTCAGCCTTTGTAGGTTTCATGTGATGATGTAGATAATTCCATTTCTGATGCAGATGTACATGATGCACTTATTGATGAGAGAGCTGATATTGAGCAGGCAAGAACTATGCCAAAATGGCTGGTGTAGACCTTGCGTGATAGTAAATAAGATGCACCTCTATCATATCGTACTCGTTCAGGCTCTCATAGTTCCTCTTCTGCATCAGATTGCTATGCTATGGCTGCATCTAGTCTCTATGATGAGAATGAGCCTGTTTCGTTTGATAAAGCACAAAATTCAGAAAATTGGATGGCTGCTATGCAATCTGAATATGATGCAATAATGAAGAATGGTACTTGGTCTTTATGTGACTTGCCTCCTGGCAAGAAGGCCATTGACACTAAGTGGGTATACAAGCTGAAGCATAAACTTGATGGTATAGTTGACAGGTATAAGGCTAGGCTTGTTGCAAAGGGTTATGCGTAGGAAAGAGCCATTGCTTTTGATGAGACCTTTGCACCTACATGCCGTATGACTATTGTTCGGAGCATTTGTGCACTTGCAGCCCATCATGGTTGGAATGTACATCAGTTGGACATTAAAACAACATTTCTGAATGGTGACTTGCATGAAGAAGTGTATGTTTTTCACCCCCATGGCTTTGTGCAAAAAGGGCATGAAAACCAGGTGTGCAGGTTAAAGAAGGCATTATATGGTTTAAAGCAAGCACCACGTGCTTGGTATGAGAAGATACATGCCTATCTGATTGCACATGGTTTTGAGAACAGTCCAACTAAAAGCACCTTATATGTTAATCGTGCTAATGATGTGCTTCTGATCATTGTTGTCTATGTTGATGACATGCTGCTCACTGGTCCTATTGAGAAGCATATTACTGATTTGCATGCCTCATTTGAGATGTCAGATTTGGGGCATTTGCATCACTATTTGGGCATTCAGTTTATGCAAGCTGATGGTGGAATGGCTTTGTATCAAACAAAATATATTGACACATTATTGTAGCATTTTGGCCTTGAAGACTGTAAGCCTATTGCCACTTCTATGGAGACAGGTTTACGATTGAGTCTTCATGATGCTAGAGATGCATTTGATGCTGTTCTCTATCAGGAGGCTATTGGATGCTTGATTTACTTATGCATTACTCGGCCAGATATTCAGTTTGCTATCTCACATATGAGCAGGTTTATGCATTGCCCAAGAGTCAAGCATTGGCAGGTGGTTAAGCGCATCTTTCGGTACTTGAGTGGTACTCGGATACTTGGGTTGTTTTATCCCAAGGGGGGATCACTACCACCAGATTTGCATGCTTTTTCTGACTCTGATTGGGTTGGCTGCTATGACACTCGTGTGTCCACTAGTGGCGTTTGCTTCATGCTTGGTAGCTCGTGTATATCTTGGTTGAGCAAGAAGCAGCCTACTGTGGCCACTTCCAATTGTGAGGCTGAGTATAGGGCAGCTTTCACAGTTACTGTTGAGTGTGTGTGGCTCAGATGCCTTATGGCTGATTTGGGTGTTGGTCAGTCTTCTGCCACCACCATCTTCACTCACAATTAGAGCGCATTGGCAGTTTCGAGGAACCCTCTGTTCCATGCTCGCACTAAGCACATTGAGGTGCATTATCATTATGTCAGGGAGAGGTTCTCTGCTGGGGAGATCAACTTGGCATATGTGCCCACATAGGAGAACATTGTAGACCTTTTCATGAAGGCTCTGCCTAGGGAGAAGTTTGAAGCTTTCCGCAAAGCTTTGGGCTTACTTCCTTTTGTGGAGTGATTTCCACATATCTTGGCACTTCCTTATACATGAGTGCCAACTACTTGTTCACTGCATCACTCCCAGGGGGGATTTGTTGATATATTTAGGTAGTGATGTGTGTGAACACTCTAGGACCACCGGGGCACTTTTTTCCCTCTTTACGAGGTTTTTTCCCCTGGCTTGTATATACGCCTATTGCCCTAATGGGCTACTTATCTTTGTACATTCTCTAGTAATGCATTCGCTATTGTGTGTTGTGCTCCAAGCTTCTTCTTATTCCTTGTGATGTTTGCATGCTTCTGGAGACATCTAACTCCAACACGAATGATGCGAACACATACAGGGAGTGACAGATCAGCCCCCACAAGGTAATAAGCCTAAAGCTTTGCGAAAAGCTTCAAACTTTTCTCGTGGAAGAGCTTTGGTGAATATGTTTGCCACATTATCTTGTGTAGGCACATATACCAAATCAATATCTCTTGCATGAAGGCGCTCTCTCACATAGTGATAATGCACCTCAATATGTTTGGTCCGTGCATGAAACATTGGGTTTCGTGCAACAGCCAAAGCACTCTGACTATCAGTGAGAATTTGCGTAGCAACATCAATCTCCATGCAAAGATCCATCAATAGGTGTCTCAACCATATACACTCCACTGTAGTTGTGAAAACTGCCCTGTATTCAGCTTCAGAACTCGATGTCACCACTGTAGGTTGCTTCTTACTCAACCAAGATATGCATGAGTCTCCAAGGAAAAAGCAATTACCACTAGTGGACACGCGAGTATCATAACAACCAGCCCAATCACTATCTGTAAAAGCATGCAAGCATGGCTGAACATCTCTGCCATAAAAGAGACCTAAGCTCAAACTGCCTTGGAGATATCTAAACACGTTTCACTGCTTGCCAATGCTTAGTGCCAGGGCTATGCATGAATCGACTCAACTGGGAAACTGCATATTGTATATCCGGCCTTGTGTTGAATGCATATATAAGACATCCCACAACTTGCTGATAAAGAGAAGTGTCAAATGCATTACTGGAATCCTCAACTTCAAATCTAAATCCTGTCTCAACTTGTGTGGAAACTGTCTTGCAATCCTCAAAGTCAAAACACTGAAGTAGTTTTTCACCATACTTTGCTTGATGCATAAAATTCCCCCCTCAACGGATACAAATTGGATGCCAAGATAGTAGCTCAAAAGACCAAGATAAGTGACATCAAAAGTATGCTGCAAATCAGCCATAAGAATGTCAAGTTTTGCATCACATGACCAGTCAAGAGTATGTCATCGACATAAAGAACAAGCACTATAAGATCAGTCCCATTTTTGCGTACATAGAGTGTGCTTTCAATCGGACTACATGTGGAGCTTGCTTGAGACCATACAAGGCTTTATGCAAGCGAAAAACCATGTGATCTTTCCCTTTCATAGCAAATCCAGGAGGTTGCTTCACATAAACCTCTTCTTGCAAATCACCATTCAAGAAGGTTGTTTTTATGTCCAACTGATGCACTTTCCAACCTCGATGGGCACCCAATGCAACCACGGTATGAATGGTAGTCATGCGTGAAGTAGGTGCAAAAGTTTCCTCATAGTCAATGCCATATTGTTCCGCAAATCATTTGGCAACCAATCTAGCTTTGTAGCGATCAATGCTACCATTAGATTTTCTCTTAATCTTGTAAACCCACTTTGTACCAATGGCATTCTTTCCTTTTGGAAATTCACATAACTCTCAAGTACCATTCCTATGTATGGAATCCATTTTTGATTGCATAGCACTCATCCATTGTGGATTGTCACATGCAGCTTCAAAAGAAAGTGGCTCTTCATTACATGTTGTAGCAATAAGAGAATAATCCACAAAATTACTTGATGCATGGTGAGAGCTTGATCTTGTTCTACCAAGTAAAGGTGCACTCACTTTGCTGTCCTGCAAAGTTTGTTTCAACCACTTTGGCATAGTTTGTGCACTCTTGATAGACATGCGTTCATAATGTAAAACATCTTCAATATGTACATCATGCGTGGGCTGAATTTCATGCTCATTTTCAGCCATATTTTGACGCAAATGTTCAGCCATATGTGGCTGGAAATTTCTAGCAATTTTGATAATTTTTGGCTGAAATTTTTCAGCCACGTTTGGCTAGAAATTCTCTACATTTTCAGCTCTATTTGGCTGGAATTTTTTAGCCCTTTGAACTTGAGCTGGCTGGTCTACATGGCCATAGTCAAGCGCACCATTTTGGAACAAGGGCATGAGTGTATCGAACACATCTTGTGAGCTAACTGTTGGTTGTTTTTTGCATTCAAGTAGAGGAAAAACTGAATTTTCAGCAAATACCACATCTCGACTCATAATAATTGTGTTTGTCAATGGATGGTACAATGGATATCCCTTACTTTCATCACTATAACCAACAAATATACATTTCTTTGCCTTATCATCAAGCTTGTGACGTTGTTGTGATGGCATAAGAGCATATGCCAAACAACCAAACACACGCATATGACTAACCATAGGCTTATGACCATTCCAAGCCTCATAAGGAGTGATGACTCTCAATGCTTTTGTAGGGCAGCAATTCAACACATAATTTGCACACATGACTACTTCCATCCAAAACTTATCAGGAAGATGCTTTGCTTTAATCATACATCGTGCCATTTCAAGAAGAGTTCTATTTTTACGCTCGACAACACCATTTTGTTGAGGTTTATATGGCACCGTACATTGGTGTGAAATACCTCTTTCACGAAGAAAAGCATTAAACTCATGTGACATGTATTCACCACCACAATCTGTGCGTAGAGTCAAAAGCTTTTGTGAAGAAAAATTTTCAGCCATAGCTAAAAATGCTTTGAAGCAAGAAAATACCTCATTCTTTGCTTTCATAGGATACACCCATGTATGGCGAGTAGCATCATCAATGAAGGTAACAAAATATACATGCTTCCCAAAAGATGGAGTCTTGACGGTACCACATACATCACTATGAACAAGTTGCAATTTTCTTGTAGTGTGTGTATGACCATCTTTTGGAAAAGAAGCACGATGCATTTTTCCAAGAATGCAACCTTCACATGCATGCTTTTCAATGGACGCAAGTGTAGGCAAACCAATAACCATGTCCTTCTTTTGCAAGTAAAGCAAACTATTGAAGTTTAAATGACCAAAACGAGCATGCCAAAGCTCCATTTCAGAGGTATGAGCAACCAAGGCATTCGAGGAAGCCCTCTTGTATGTATCCATGCGATACAAACCATTACATAATGTACCGGACATCACGATAACATCACCATTGCTGAAATCATGAACCATACACTTATCATCAACAAAGTGTACATGAAGTCTAGCTTTGGCAATCAACGGAACTGAAATTAAGTTCTTCTTGATACCGAACACATACAATGCATTTTTCAAGAGAATCACACCTCGATTTGCAGCTCTAAGCTCAATTTCTCCTACTCCAATGATAGGATAAGAGGCATTGTTTGCACACACTACATGTCCTCCTTTGGGTGCAATCTTTCAAAGAGGTAAAAAATCTTTTGCATGATGTTATGTGCTTTGAAGCACCATTATCAAAGAACCAATCGGAATCAGCCTCACTCACAACCATACATTTAGAATGCAAAGAAGTATCATAATGAGATGTAACAACATATGCCCAAAAATCTTGAGCCATGTTAGCTTCATCATTCTTTACATTTGCTGAATTTTCAGCAATAGACATGTCGGATTCCTTCTTCTTTTCATTGCATTTAGCAAGCTTTCTACACTCATCAATAGTATGACCAGCCTTCCGGCAATATTTGCATCTCTTCTTCTTTTGCAAATCACTATCATTAGAGGAATGAGTGGAAGAGGAAGCTTGAGGCTTTGGTTTTGATGAACCCAAAGCTGAACCATACTTGCTTTTCCCCTTTTGTGAGATAGCAAGTGCTTGTGTTCCCTCAATCAAACCACTGCTATTCAATCTAGATTGCTCTTCTTGCAAAAGAAGAGACACAACCTCATCAAATGCATACATATTAGGATTTCCTTTTGCAACCAAACGGACTGTAGTAGCAAAGGTTTGAAAAGATTCCGGTAATCATTTCAACAATGTAGAAATGAGTGATGCATCCGGAATGATCTCATCTATGTTTGCCGATTGCTCTTTCAAGTCCTTGATGCGTGTCACATACACATCCACCGACTCATTTTTAGCCATACATACATCGTCAAGTTGCTTCCTTAAGTATGCAACATGTGCTTCATTACGCACAACATACAAAGAAGCAAGAGTGTCCCATGCCTGTCTCGATGCAGAACATGACCAAATGTGTGGAACTATATGAAGCTTCACAGAAAGTGCAATCAAAGCATGAGCTTGAGCATCTTTTCCATCCCATCTAAGCTGCTCCTGTGTAGATGGAGAAGGAGAAGCCACTGTACTCGAAGAAGAAGCTCCATCTGTGACAGTAGACTGTGAAGTAGAAGAACCTGCCGGTCTTCGATCTACATCTGCCACTATGTTCCAAAGTTGTTTGGCAACAAGAACATGCTTCATCATGTAAGAAGACATTGGATAGTTGGTCCCATCAAGCTTATCTTCAGCTTGAAGCATGCCAAACAAGTCATTGTTGCCCGCCATTTCACTAAAGAACAAGAATGTGACAAAATCTTCACTTCGACGAAAGCTGAAATGAATGCTGAAATTTCAGCTCACAAATCGTTACTCTGATGGCGATTCTGATTGCACGAATGGCTTCAAAATGGGGGTAAAACTCTAGCGCACCTGTTGCAAATGTTTCTTGGCTGTTGAAATTCACAGTTCTAAGTTCCGAAGCTGATTTGCACTATAAAAGTGTGTGCATGCTGTGACACGAAAAACCGAAACTTGAGAAGGAGCTGAACATGCTCTGATACCACTGTTGGGTGTGTGTAGAAGTGCGAGAGACACACAAGAAGCACACACAAGGAGCACAAATGTAGCAAGACACACGGAGAAGATGCTGGCTGGAATAGCTCTCTCTATTGATGATGAACTGAACTGAAGTAAGAGCTTAATAATATCCCTAAGTACAAAGTACCACCACATATGAGAGTATCAAGTATGTGGTAACATGGGAAAAAACCTCTAGCCAGCACTAGAGTAAAAAGTGCCCATGTATAGGGAAAAGGTTCACATCAAAGCTACTCGAGGAACACATAAGTGTAACAAGACTAACTCTTCAAATTTCAAGGCATTTGGATTGCCGTTCATCATCAAACAAAGAGTAGAAGTGAAACTCTAAAATGAATCAAGAAGACAATTCAGAACGGTCTGCATTAGTGAACTATCTGATATAACTTCATCAGTAGAAATCAACTATTCCTTCAATTCTTTGATCTTTGTCAAAAAACTATCCATAGAATCACCTTCATTCATGTGGTCACTCTTCAACTATTTTTGGAGGTAAGCAACACGAGCCTCATTCCTTGCCTGGTATAAAGTGGTAAGTGTATCCCAAGCATCCTTTGTTGTTCTGCAAGAGTGAATGTGAGGAATAATACCACGTTTGATAGACAAGGCTATCAATGCATGTGCATGAGCATCTCTACCATCCCAATGAATTTGCTCTGCAGTAGGTGCAGCAAGAACCATAGCACGAACAGGAATATGAAGAATATCAACATCTTCAATGCCATCTGCATCAGCTTCAATACATGTATTTTTAGGTGTAATAGGACTTTTTCAACACCCTACACAATATTCCACAATCCTTTTGCGACCAATACATGATGCACTCAAACCATCCAAGTTATCCTCAATAGCCAACATACAAAATACATCACTGCTTTCAGCCATGGCATTTGACTAAGAAACCCTGATGAAGAAAAATGACTATATCTGAAAATGTTAAACAGAACTACCCTATCGAGTTCTACTAAACCTGTAGCAAACTTTGAGATGCTTATACTGGGGAACCAAAACCTGTATATATCTTTGGAGCAAAAAGACAAAATAGCCTACAAAAGCACTTTGATAATGTGTTCGAAGGCCGAAACGAGCTCAAATAGCAATTTCAGCACTAGGGAGCAAAATAGTTTCGATCTGCTAAGGCAGAGGAGTGTCGATGATGCCCTAGATGAAGCGGTGACCTTCTCTGATACCAATTGTTGGAGTTAGACATGTGCAAAAGCACATGAACATCACAAGGAAGAAGGAGAAGCTTGGAGCACAACACACAATACTGAATGTATTACCACTAGAATGTACAAAGATAAGTAACCCGTTAGGGCAATAGGTGTATATACAAACTGGAGGAAAAAAACCTCCTAAAGAGGGAACAAAATGCCCCGGTGGTCCTACTGTGTTCACACACATCACTACCTAAATACATCAACATGGATAGGGCCAAAACTAGTCAAGAAACTATAATAAGAGCTAGAGAGATAATTTTTGAAGTTAGCTTTTTGGTAGCTTGTTAGAGAGTTAGCACAGTAGAGATTGAAGCTTTTCTAAGAGAGTTCTTATGCAATTGAAGCTTTCCATTGTTCCTCTGTTTGATCTTGCCTTGTGTGCATGTGTGTGTGCACGCATGTATGTGCTTGTCACTCACATTTGCTCACCACAATTGCTCACGATCTTCATATCCTCCTCACGTCCCCACGGATTGACAAGTAAAGGAGGTGGTACTCATGCTTGAGCTACACCAAATTTTGGCACCATTGTCGGGGAGCGTTTCTCGAGGATGAGCATTGTGATGGTAAGATCGTAGATTTGCGATGTTGGAAGGTAAAAAATGGTCATTTTTTGTTAAGTTTTCTAATTTCCATCTTCATCTTCATAGTAATCATCATCGCCATCTGCTCCTATCTTCATCTTTGCTGAAATTTTTCATTTTTGAGTGTATATTTACTTGTTTCACCTCATTTTTCATTCATGGTTGTGCGAGAGAGAGAGAGAGAGAGAGAGAGAGAGAGAGAGAGAGAGAGAGAGAGAGAGAGAGAGAGAGAGAGAGAGAGAGAGAGAGAGAGACAGAGAGAGAGAGATGTGTTTGTGAGTTTATGTGATTTCTGTGACCCTTTGCACAACATGTAGGCCTTGGTGCTTGATTTTGAAGTTCTGGTCTTCTGGAAAAAAAATTGCAACTCTTTGGAAAATTCAAAGTTTTTGAATTTTGTGATTCTTTGGTTCCCACCTAAACTCACTCAAAAAATCACGACTTTTTGTAAGGAAAATTTTGAGAAATTCAGGATTCTCTACAATGCAAATTTTGAGAAATGTGTGACTCTTTACTATCTAGTTTTGGAGTTATCACGATTCTTTGCAAACTCATGTTTTAGAAAATCGCAACTTTTTGCATTCAAAGTGTTAGAGAAATTCATAACTTTTTGCCATCCCACTTTTGAAAAAATTGCAAATTTTTGGAATCGAGCTCCTGAAGAAATCACAACTTTGTGCACTCAAGTTTTTGAGAAATTCGCGATTTGGGAAGACTATTTTTGGAAAAAATCGTGAATTTTCGGAATCAAGCTCTTGAAGAGATTGCAACTTTTTGGAAGGATTTTTTTAAGAAAATCGTGAATTTATATCAAAATTGTGAGAAAATCATGATTTTTTGGGAATGAAGCTTTGAGAAAATCACGACTTTCTAACCTTTGGGCTCTCAAGAAATCACGACTTTCTGTTGGAATTTGACGAGGAGAAAATTGCAAATTTGTGCCATCAAGATTTTGAGGAAATCGTGAATTTTTGGAAGACTATTTTTTAGAAAATCGCGATTCTCTGGTTTGTTAAGTGTGAAAAAATCCCGAATCTCTAGCCTTTGGGCTCTCAAGAAATCGTGACTTTTTGTGATCCAATTTTTGAGAAAATAACGACTTTGTGCCATCTTGTTGTTTAGAAATTCGTGACTTTTTGAAAGGCAAATTTTGAAGAAATTGCGACTTTTTGCACTCTCATTTTTGAAGAAATCACGACCTTTTGCAAGGCAACTTTTTGAGAAAATCGTGAATTTTTTATACAAGAAAAGAGTAAGGAATTGCAAATTTTTGGATACTTATTGGGCAAAGAATCACGACTTTTTGAAGTTGATAGGGTAATTTGAAGTTGACCTTCAAGTGGGATTAGGAAGCCAAGGGGGCTCCAAAGGATTTTGAGCAATACAAAGGGGCAAAAAGAGTTGGTAAAAATACTTGAATCAAACTGTCTGTCAAATAAATTGAACTTTAAGCTTGATATGAACTTGGGACTTTTACAAGTCAGGTTACAACCAAGTAGCCATTGCCCCAGAAGATCAACATAATACGGCTTTCACCATAGAGTGGGGAATCTTTGCATTTTGTGTGATGCCATTTGGGCTCACCAATGCACCTGCAACATTCCAAAAGCTCATGTGTCATGTCTTGAAAGAGTTCTTTCAAAAGAGGTGAGAAGTATATGTGGATGATTTATATGCTCATTCCCAAGAAAGAAGATACCACATCCCTGAGCTCAGACATATCTTCAACAAATGTAGAGAATATCGAGTTTGTTTGAACCCAAAAAAGTGTGTGTTCATGGTATGCAAAGGTAAAATCTTAGGTCATATTGTTTCTAAGAATGGAATGTCAACAGACGAGGACAAAGTAAGAGCCATAGCGGAGTCGTCAAGACCAAGGAACATTAAAGAGGTACAAGAATTTATGGTCCATTGTGGATATTATCGTAGGTTTATCCACATGTATGAGATCATAGCTAAACCTCTTTATGCTCTATTGATAAATTTTGAGTGGAACGACGAATTCAAAAGGTCCTTCAATGAGCTGGAGAGATGTTTGTGCACAACGCCAATATTGACCACTCTTGATTGGAATAAACAATTCCATGTCCATGTAGATGCATCCAATGATGCAATAGGATGTGTGCTAGCACAAACCACAGTGAAGGAAATATAGATTCACGTATAGTATATGCTAGTAGATAATTAAATGTAGCTGAACGAAACTATACAACAACCAAAAGGGAAGGCTTATGCATGGTATATGCCATGAAGAATTTTAAACACTATCTATTGGCCAACAAGTTCAAGTTTTTCACTGATCATCAAGCTTTGTTATATTTGGTCAATAAACATTGCAATATAGGACACTTAGTAAGATGGTTCCTCTTACTAATGTAATATGACTTTGAAGTGGTAGTTAAGAAAGATAGAACCCACCTCAGGTGGATCACCTTTCTCACATCACTTTATGGAGAGTCATTGCAAGGAGTGTCCGATGAACTTCCTAATTCTTATCTATTCAATTTAGAAGTTGTTCCTAAATGGGCAAATAAGTTGGTACCTGTCTCACCTTTGGACCTACAAATAAGAATGTGAAAATGAACAAAGATGAAATTGTAAAATAAAAAAAATATCAAATATTACCAAGTATGTATAAAAAAGATACAGAGGATGTATTAGCTTGCTGTGTTGAGGAGGATGAACATAGCATTTGGTTGCAACAAGCCCATGAAGGATTGCTAGGAAATCACTATTCTAAACAATGAACATTGTAGAATCTAAAATGTTTAGGAGTGTATTGGCCCAATATGGACAGAGAAATACATGAATGGATTAAGAATTATCTAGTGTGCTAGAAGAGACCTCCAATGGAGCATGCTACCCTTTATCACATGTCATTAATTCCATAATGGAGTGCTCCATTGATAGAGTTTATGAGATCCGGAACACTACCCAACAAGGCTAGTCTAGCAAGAAAACAAAGCATGGAGCAAGAGGCTCAAGACTATGCCTTGTAGGACACAACCTATACCAAAGAGGCAAAGATGGTTACTTAAGACAGTGCATTCATGAATCAGACTATTTGAAAATCTTAGAAACTGCCCATAACAATGTTGCAAGTGGACACTTTGGACCTGATTAAGATCATTCTATTCTCAGGACTTTGGTGGCCCACTCTTCATATGGATGCACATACATATGTGAAGAAATGTGACACATGCCAACGTGCACAATATCCGATCAGAAAAGATGAGATGATTTTGAGGCCAATGATGGGAGGACATGCATTCTCAAAGTGGGCTATAGACTTTGTAGGTCCTATTAACCCCCTAGCTAGAAAATCTCATGAAGAATACATTATTATAGCCATAGATTACCTTACAAAGTGTGTAGAAGTAAAAGCCACGACGAAGAATGATGCTCAAACGATGGCTAAGTTCTAATTTGAGAACGTGTTCACTAGATATGGGTTACCAATAGAGCTAGTAAGTGATAGAGGTACACACTTCTTGAATAAAGTCATTGAAAACCTTCTCTAAGAATTCTTGGTGATACATAAGAAGTCTGCCCCTATCATCCACAAGCTAACAGACAAGCCGAGATCACAAATAAGATCCTATGTAATGTATTAACAAAATTGGTAAATAATAAATGCTCTAATTGGGATAAACAACTTCATCATGCAGTTTGAGCTTATCAGGTTGCCTATAAAACAGTACTCAATGCCACCCCATATTAGATGGTCTTCTGACAGAATGTTTTGTTACCATTAGACTTCTTGATCCCGACTTTAAAAGTAGCACAAGAGCACCCATGGAATGGGCATGAGTTGTACTCCAGGATATTCGATCTAGAATGGTTAGGTGATATGAGGCCACGAGTAGCAGCAAGCATCTACACTACAAAGAAAAGACAAAAGACATACTTTGATGCACATATCAAGGATAAAGGTTTGAAAGAGTGAGACCTAGCATTGGTCTATACACTAAAGCAACATGCCCATAAACTAGAAAAACGAGGATATGGACCCATGATCATTAATAGAATTTCCACTAGCGGTGCAGTTCAATTGGCCACTCTAGAAGGTGACATCTTGCCAAGCTATATTAGTGGATGCTAAGTCACAGGTGTAGATCCAGATTTCTTGGCTAGTGAGAAGGGCAAGGGTAAATGGAGCTCATCTACTAGTAAGCAAAAATTTGCTAATACTGTACAATCAAAGAAGGATGAAAGAGACAAGCAGAAATTGTTTCGCAAATAATATAAAGGAAATGATCATGACATAAAGAGTTGTCCAAAACTCATTGCAAAAGAGGCAAAGAAGAAAGAGGCTAGAATGATTGTTGCAGATGCCTCTACACCCAAAACAAACAATGCTAATCTTGTGGAGAATGAAGAATGGGCATTTACTATTGTTTGGAATTATGACCCATCTTCTCATGAACAGTGTATGTCTGTAGAAGACTCAGATGTTTGGTGCTTTGAGAGTGGGGTAGCCAAACACATTACCTCACAGTGTAGTTTCTTCACTTCACTTGAGCGTGCCCCAATGAGGAATATTGTCACATGCACCAACAAGTCCTCTTTCCCTATCATGGGAGTTGGTAAGATCATTTTGACTACAGCTGATGATAGTTCTTTTACATGGTTGGATGCTTTATTTGTGCCAGGGATCAAGAGAAATCTGTTATTAGTTTCAGCATTAGCCAAGATTGGCTTGGTTGTGAAATTTGTTGATGAAAGATGTACAATTCATGATCTGTCAAATGGAGACATCATTATTGCTTCTGGCGTTTTATGTCATGGGCTATATAAGCTCATAGATTATGAAAAATCTGTGAATGATTCAGCATGTGCAATTCAAGATTCTCAGACTATGGCAGATGCAAAGCTTTGGCATGCATGCTTTGGTCATCTTAATTTTGCTAGTTTGCTATGCCCGCAGAAATCTAAAATGGTGTCCTCTCTGCCCAAATTTTAGGCACTTGGTAAACATGCCTGTGAAGTATATTTTGGGCAAAATGCAATGTTCCTCCTTCCCAAAAGATGGTTCAGTACGAGCTACTTAGAAATTTCATCTTGTTCACATTGATCTTTGTAGTCCTATGCAAGAACCCTCTTTTTGGAACTATCTTTACTTTGTGACCTTCATTGATGATTTTTCCAGGCATGCATGGGTATATCCATTGAAAGCAAAGTCCAAAGTGTTTATGTGCTTCAAAATGTTTCTAACTTTGGCTAAAAATATGTCAGCATGTAAAATGGGGAACCTCCATTCTGATGGAGGGGGGAATATATGTCTTCTGACTTTAATGCATTTCTAGATGAACATGGGATAAAGCATCAATGTACAATGCCATATACACCTCAACAAAATGGAGTTGTTGAAATGAAGAATAGGTCATTCATGGAGATGGTGAGGTGCATGGTCAAGAGTCAAGCTTTACCACATAGTTTCTAGCTTAAGGTTGTTATGTGTGCATCATATGTATTTAAGAGGGGTCCCACTAAAGCATTGGAGTCTATCACTCCATATTAGCCTTGGAATGGTTGCAAGCCATCTGTTGCTCACCTGCATGTCTTTGGTTGTGTGGCATATGCATTAGTGCATGAACAACAATGCTGGAAATCGGATGATAAAGTAGTGAAATGTATTTTTGTTGGGTACAGTTTTGAAAGCAAATGCTATATGTGTATCATCCATAGACTAAACACATTTTGGTTAGCCATGATGTTTTTTGTGGAAGATGCTATTTAGCCATTGCTTTCGCGTATGAAGGAGACATCAGTTAGATTCAAAGATGTGTATGAAACTTTGCTGCCTCTTTTTATAGGTGGATAGTCTAGTGTTGGTCCAAATGAGGCAATTTCTCTACCTTTCGATTTCTGATGTAGATTTCAATGATGCTCTTATTGATGAGAGAACTGATATAGAGGAGGCAAAAAGTATGCTTAAATGGCTGGTGTAGACTTTGTGAGATAGCAAATTTGATGCACCTTTATCATATCATACTTGTTCCGGCTCTTGTAGTGCTTCTTTTGCATCAGATTGCTATGCTATGGCTACCTTTAGTCTTTGTGATGAGAATGAGCCAGTTTCGTTGATGAAGCACAAAATTCAGAAAATTGGATGACTACTATGCTATTAGAATATGATTCTATTATGAAAAATAGTACCTGGTCTTTATGTGACTTGCCTCCTAGCAAGAAGGCCATACAAGCTGAAGTGTAAGACTGATGGAACAATTGACAAGTATAAGGCTAGGCTTGTTGCAAAGGGTTATGCTCAAGAAAGAGGCATTGATTTTGATGAGACCTTTGATCCCACATGCCAAATTACTACTATTCATATCATATGTGCACTTGCCGCTCATCATGGTTGGAACATACATCAGTTAGATATTAAAACTACGTTTCTAAATGGTGATTTGCATGAAGAAGAGTATGTTTTTTAGCCATGCGGTTTTGTGTAAAAAGGGCATGAAAGCAAATTGTGCAGGTTGAAAATGGCATTATATGGTTTGAAGCAAGCACCACATGCTTGGTATGAAAAGACAAATGCCTACCTAATTGCACATGGTTTTGAGAACATTCCAACTGAGAGCATCTTATATGTTAATCATGCAAATGATGTGCTTCTGATCATTGCGGTCTATGTTCATGACATGCTGCTCATTGGTCCTCATGAGAAGCATATTGCTTATTTTAAGGCTGATTTACATGCCTCATTTGAGATGTGAGATTTGGGGCATTTGCATCATTATTTGGGCATTCAATTTATGCAAGTTGATGGTAGAAAAGTTTTGTGTCAAACAAAATATATTGACACATTATTGCATCATTTTGGCCTTGAAGACTACAAACCTATTTCCACTCCTATAGAAACAGGTTTACGGTTTAGTCTTCATGATGCTGGAGATGCATGTGATGTTATTATCTATCAGTAGGCTATTGGATGCTTGATTTACTTATGCATTACTTGGCCAGATATTTAGTTTGGTATCTCACAGATGAGTAGGTTTATGCATTTCCCATGTATCAAGCATTGGCAGGCAGTTAAGCACATCTTTTGCTACTTGAGTCGTACCTAGCTACTTGGATTGTTTTATCCAAGGGGGAATCACTACCGCTAGATTTACATGATTTTTTTGACTCTAACTCGGTTGGTTGCTATGAAACTCGTGTATCCACCAATGGTTTTTCCTTCATGCTTGGTAGCTCATGCATATCTTGGTTGAGCAAGAAGCAACCTACTGTGGCTACTTCTAGTTGTGAGGTTGAGTATAGGATAGCTTTCACAACGACTGTTGAGTGTGTTTGGGTCAGATGCCTTATGGTTGATTTGGGTGTTGGTTAGTCTTCTACCACCACCATCTTCACTGACAGTTAGAGTGCCTTGGCAATTGTGAGGAATCCTATGTTCCATGCTCGCACTAAGCACATTGAGGTGCACTATCATTATGTCAAGGACAGGTTCTCTGCTAGAGACATCATTTTGGCATATGTGCCCACACAGGAGAACATTGTAGACGTTTTCACAAAGGCTCTACCTAGGGAGAAGTTTGAAGCTTTTTGCAAAGCTTTGGGCTTACTTCCTTTTGTGGATTGATTCCACATAGCTTGCACTTCCTTATACATGAGTGCCAACTCCTTGTTAATCACATTATTCCCACGGGGGATTTGTTGATATATTTTGATAATGATGTGTGTAAACATACTAGGACCACCAGGACACTTTTTTCCCTCTTTAGGAGGTTTTTTTTCCCCCTAGCTTGTATATACGCATATAACCATAACATGTCACTTATCTTTGTACATTCTCATGGTAATACATTCAATATTATGTGTTATGCTCCAAGCTTCTTCTTCTTCCTTGTGTTGTTCGCATGCTTCCTCAGACCTCAAACTCCAACAACTTTGAAGTGTTCATAATTTCAAGTAAGAGCGTGCTTGTTGTATTTTAATTTTAAATGAAGATCTTGGAAGTTACACACTTCTTGATCTTCTGACTTACTTGTCAAATTATTCTGGAAGCATTCTTCTGGGTTATGCTATTGACCATATTGAACTTGAACTTCATCTTTGAAGCTTCAATCCCTTTTTGGATTCAATCTTACTTCAAGACTCATTCCAAAACCAATAGATATCCAACATCCCAAGACACATCTCTTTAGAGTGCCTTCCACTCAAATCCTTTAAAATAATTTGCAGTCAATGGCTTAACTCTATCTTGATCTTTACCAAGATTCAAGTGCTTCAATCACAAGCTCATTCCATGATCTTATGCTTGGCATGTGTTTTTATATGAGAAGCTTGAAACCATTTGATGGAAGTGAAAATCCATCCTTCTTTTCTAAGGTTATCAAAATACAGTACCTCATGGGATGAAGCAGATCTGGATATGCAAGGGTGCACCACCCTCTGCTCTGGAGAAAGGATCCCAAAGATGCACCAAACGAGCTACTTAGTTAAGGACTACAATAAAGGAATACCCTAGGCATCAATCTAGACGGACCATTTCTATTTGGGTCCCAAAGCAGTCAATAAAGGTTGTCCCCAATGCTAGACAAATTTGGGTGCCCAAGACCTACTTACGAGCTCAAATAACTTCATCTCAGTTCAAAAGCTTGAATCAACATTCACAGGCACTCACGGCACAAATCCTAAGGCAAACATCTACACTCCACTCTGTCACATCTCTGATCACACCTATGAATATCTGGAAATGGGTACCCAAAAACTCCCAAATCCAACACGATCTAATCTAGAAACCTTTACATGTCATCACTACCAAAAGCTATGATCCCATGATAACAGTTTGGAGAATTAAACCCTGTACCAAGCCCCTTGACCCAATTTTGTAAATCAATCCACTCTGCAGTGGATGCATTCTGAGTGTAGTGCACATCCAAAGTATGCATATAAGGGAATCACTAACCTACTAATCGACATTCACACACATCATGAACACTTCACCCACTAACCCTTGAATGCTTTGGGTATCATGTTGGTATTGTGGAGGGAACACCATAACATTATGTTTCCCATGCAATGCTAATATACTTCTCTTCTTCTAGTAGACAAGCCTCAAGAAGTACGAGCAATATCATGGCAGAGACAGCAGGCCCCAACTTGCAGGCAGGAATGAGTCAATCAGGAGTTAATATGGACAACCTACCTATTGAAGTACCACCAACTGATCGACCTGTCGAGTTGCAACACCTCCAATAAATACCCATATCAGACCCTCCCACAGGAATAACGGAGAGAGTTCATGCAAACTCTCACTGGTTCAATGGCATGCCAAGGCCCTTAGGAGAGGCAAAGTACACATGGAAGTCCAAGTGTGAGTATGATAAGGCATGGGTCCGATTCCAATTCTTTTCCAAAGAGTTCGAGACTCTCCAAAACACACCATAACTTCAAAGCATATGGCAACGTGCAGGGCTGGTGGAATACTTTGAGGCACCCTTACCAAAACTGGATTTTTTGCATTGTTACTATTTGGTATCAACATTACATGTGAGTGAGGTAAAGGATTGACTAGGAACTTTGTTATTCCTTCAGTATTGGGCAACAATGAGTTGAAAAAGTTCAAACTTACCTTAGAATTGGTAAGTGCTTCTCTAAACATGCACGGCACACATGTGCCCTTTGAGAAGGATGCTTTGATACCTGATAACATGAAGAATCAAAAACTGAAAAAGTTAAAAGATATGGCGGTACTCATACCAAATGTTTCCATCCCTCTCTGCATGTGCATGCAACATTTTGCATTTCCTGGCCAAGATAGATTTACTCAGCTCCACAAACAGATCTGGTTTAGTCTTTACTTCGCAGAGACAAGTGCACTAACTATTAAGCTCCCTGTATGGATCATAGAGTAGTTGTACAGAGCTAATAAAAGGTCCTCTAGGAAGCTAGTGGTGAATGGATGTTGTGCAATAATGCACATCATTTACAAATGCTTATCATATGATGTACCCATCGAGTGCGCATTCACCTGGTCACAACTACAATTGTTTAAAGGATGCAAAGCTTCCACATATCAATCCAAGCAAAGGATAGGCTCGATTCCCTGTGTCTAGACACACGAAGTTCTTCCGACTCCGGAAGTCTCACCACAAGGGGATGCCACAATGCCTCACTTTACGATTCGAATTCCTAGATCTAGATCTGAAGGCACATCACAAGCTGCCCCATCTGCTACTCCTGTCCCATCGAAATTTGATTTTGCTACCACGAGAGATGTTGACGGGATGAGCACCTTTGATTTTGAATCCTTCTTGCAAAATACGCAACTCTCTAACGTGGAATTCTTTTTGGACATAGAAGAACTAGGCATGTCCTCCCAAAGCCGAAATAAATCAACAGAAGGTTGCCATGTACATTGGGATGACGATCAATAGAGAAACCTATCCCAGCAACTAGAATGGCCAGAGGGTGAAGATGAAGAAGAAGAAGAAGAGGGAGAAGAAGAAGAAATGATTGAAGCCTCAACTTATACTGCCGAACTCCGTAGATTATACCAGATTATGGAAAGGGCATGGGCACAACAATTACTCTCAAAGTGGTAGCAATTGCAACTCCTACACCTGAGTCCAAAATAGCCTTGGTTGTGTAACCTTGATGAGTGACGTGGAGATAAGTGTTTCCTTCTTCTCCTTCACTCATGTCTCCTATCTTGTCCAAAGGTATTTAGTGGCAATGTTCTATGAGATCCTACCTGGGAACGAGGTTATGCTACTTCTGGCACTTGGTTGGCTATGTGTTTCCACAATTTTAGTTTAACTTTGAGTAGCTCTTCTAAAGTGAGATTGCACTGCACTTTAGTGTTCTTCACTACTTCTATATTTCTAGGTATGACTGAATGTTCATTTCTTACCATGACTGTGGGTGCTCTCATATAGGTGGACTTTGCTTCCCATGGGCATGTGAAATGAGGTAATTCTTGTAAAGAATTAGATTCAAAGTCTAATCGTTCACTGAACTGTGCCTCCTCTTGTTCTCCATAAATAGAAGGAATGTCTTGTGGGAATTGATCATGCACGTCATCCACAAGTTCAAAGGGAGGAGGATTTTCACTTTCTTTTGTTGATGTATGAAACACCACAAGAAATGAATTAATGTGACACTAGAACACCTCTATGGTCACCATTAACTCATTGCCACTCCAAACTTTTAGAAATGATAGCCTAAAGTGAGAACTTTGCTTCTACGGAAATTCCTAGTCACTGAAATGACATACCTTCAGTATTTTGCTAATTTCTCTTAGCTCAAATATTATTTCTCCAAGATCTTTTATAGGCTGAGACTAGAAGAGTAGAGATTTCCAACAAGCTATCATATGTGTGAAACGGATCTCTAAAACTCAAGTTATGGCCTTCACAAGATGACCCTGTATGACCTTCCAAAATTGGAAATTTTGCCTGTTTTAGTAAATTTTGCTGTCTAAAAATAAAAATTCGATGCCTAGCATCGACTTGCAACCAAAAGTCGATGCCGGGCATCGACTTTGAGCTTTTTCAACCACTTTTTCAGCACCAAAATCAGCCTCTTTTACACACACATGAACAAGACCACTTTATGTGGGAAGTTGATGCCAGGCATCGACTTTATGCTGAAACTTGATGCCAGGCATCGAGTTGCTCTACAAACCTCATGATTTTAAGAAGCTTCATCAGTAGATAAAAGTCAGATATGAAGATAAGGACTTATCAGCTAGGATTCGATGCCAGGCATCGACTTCTTGCATAAAATTCAACCTTTCAACATACATTCGATGCCAGGCATCGACTTGCTTGGAAAAACTTCAACCTTTCAAATCATTACACAGAAGAAAAACACTGGAGATGGAAGAAGAAGACTTATACACAGAAGTTTAATAAACTCTTTCCATAACTATGAAAACTCAGAAATGCACAGGTGCTTTCTCACGCAGAGAAGCCCGACTATTCTTAGTCATACAAAATGAGTTCTAACTCACTCTCTCATTGTCTTCCCTCTTTTTCTCTCACCGCGTCAGTTAATACAAACTAACTTATATAGATTTTCTCATTCCCGTGACTTTTAAAAAACTTCTAGAACTAAAGTGAACTAACTTTACAAGTATAATACACTTGTGAATTTGTCCCTTCACATAGGCATGTGGTTTTCTTCTAAAGCTTTGACCTTCAAATATATGTCCAATTAGTGAGTGTTTCTCCAACAGCTCCCCCTCAATCACTAATTGACATTCCTTGTTTCTTCATATCATCTTCTTTTCTTTTACTCCTGCCATGCTTTTGAATCTGGTGGTCTTCACACCATCCAAGCTCTTTGTCATTATGTCTGCTATCTGATCTTTTGTAGAAATGTACTCCACTTCTATTTCTTTCTCCATTACCTTTTCTCTCAGGAAATGATAATGTATCTCTATATGTTTTGTTCTTGCATGAAATACTGGACTTGCTGCAAGATAAAGTGAACTCATATTATCTCCATGTATTGTAGGTGTACCTTGATCAATGCCTAAGCTTTTGAACAATGTCTGCATCCATATGACCTCCTTAGCTGCTTCCACAAGTCCTTTGTACTCTGCTTTAGTTGATGATAATGCTACTGTATGTTGTTTCTTTGAACACCAACTTACAAGCTTATCACCAATGTATATCATGTAACCATGAGTTGATCTTCTGTCATCTTGGTTACCTGCCCAGTCTGAGTCACTGTAGGCTCTCAACTTCAAATCGGATGTAAAAGGATAATATAATCCTAAGTTCCTTTGATATATCTGAGAACTCTTTGACCTGCAATCCAATGTGGGTCCTTTGGACAATGCATGAATTGTGACAAAACTCCCACTGCATAACTAAGATCAGGTCTTGTTAGTGTAGCATAAATCAAACTACCCACAAGGGATTGATACTTCCTCATATCTTTGTATTCTGCACCATCATATTTACTGAGCTTGTGAAGATACCTTTCTTGTGATACATATATGCCATGATCTGTATAAGTGACTTCCATTCCAAGAAAGTATGATAACTTTCTTAGATCACTGATCTTGAATTCTTTTTCAAGTAATCTCTTTACCTCCTTGATTCCTTCATCTGAAGTACCTGTGATTATAATGTCATCTACATAAATACAAATGTAGATTGTACCTTCCTCTGTTCTTTTGATGAGTAGACTTGGATCTGCTTTTGAACTTTGATATGCAAGATCATTGAGATACTTCACCAGTCTATAGTTCCATGCTCTTGGAGCTTGCTTCAATCCATACAATGCTCTTCTCAACTTGCAAACAAAATTTGGATACGTGGAATCTATAAACCCTTGAGGTTGTTCCATGTATACCTCATCTGATATGTATCTATTCAAGAATGCATTCTTTATATCCAACTGACTTAGGGTCCATCCTTTTGAAGCTGCAATAGCAATGATTGTCCTTATACTTGACATCTTAGCTACAAGACTGAATGTCTCATCATAATCTATGCCATAGGTTTGGGCATAGCCTTTCACCACCAGTCTAGGTTTGTATCTGGCTATACTTCCATCTGCAAGCTTCTTCACTTTATAAACCCATTTATCTCCAATTACTTTCTTACCATTTGGTTTAGGAACAAGTTCCCATGTCTTGTTCTCCTCTAGTGCATTAAACTCTTCCTTCATTGCTTCTTCCATTGCTTCTTACCTTTAGCTTCATCATAGTTCTGAGGTTCTTCATCATCTTTCACCATATATGCATAGTTCTTCTGAGTTATGTATGAAGTATCATAAGAATACCTTTCTGGTTGTCTTCTAGTCCTGCTTGACCTTCTTGGTTCACATTCTTCATAAGTGTCTGGATACACCTCTTCATCAAATATAGGAGCTTCTTCATTCCTTCTTGTTAATCCACTTCTGGATGTACTTGCTTGCATATAGTCTTCATCTCTATTTACCTGCACAATTGATTTTCCTTTCTCACATCTTCTTACCTCTTCTTCAAATTCTACAGCTATATGACTTTGATCTGCATACCAACTTTTCTATTCATCAAATGTAACATCTCTAGAAACAAGAAATTGTTTGGTTAGAGGATTCCACAACCTGTAACCCATCTGCTTTTCATCATAACCAATGAACACATATTTTTCTGCCTTTGGTTCAAGTTTATGTCTAAGTTGTGATGGCACATAAGCATATGCAATTGATCCAAACACTCTACAATGATCTAGTGTTGGTTTCTTACCCCACCAAGCTTCATATGGAGTCATTCCATTTAGAGTTGCACATGGTAATCTATTCACAAGATATGTAGCTGTATTTATAGCCTCAGCCCAAAGATAATTTGGACAATTCTTCTCCTTCAGCATAGCTCTAGCAAACTCAACCGAAGTCCTGTTCCTTCTTTCTGCTACACCATTTTGTTGTGGTGTATAGCTGCAAGTTATTTCTCTCTTAATTCCTGCATTCCAAAGATAATCATTGAACTCTTGGGAGAAGTATTCTCCCCCTCCATCAGACCTCAGTCTTTTAAGCTTTTGACCTGTGACTCTCTCTGCATATGCATGAAAATGCTTGAAGGCTCCAAACACTTCTGATCTTTCCTTCAAAACATATAATGTTATCCATCTTGTAGCATCATCAATGAAAAGAACATAATACCTTGAGCCACTGATAGATCCTTCTTTTGTTGGTCCCCATACATCCGTATGAATGAGCTCAAGTACTCCATCATGTTTGAATCTTTTCTTCTGAAATGGTAACCTGTGTGCTTTTCCCATTTGACATGCTTCACATTTATAAACCATATGTTGACTCTGCTCATTTGGTAGTCCTAGTATAGACTGATTAGCAACCATAGCTTTAATTCCTCTTTCATTGAAATGACCTAATCTCTTATGTCAGAGATCAAGTTCTGTAATCACTCCTTCACCATGTGTGAGCAAAGCTTGACCAATGTTCCCTTGCACTCTTAAAGTAAAGAGACTACCTTCTTTCTTACCAGAGACAATCTGATTATATCCATTCTCTGGATCTTCAACAAATACTCCTTCATTTGTAAACCTGACTTGAAAACCTTTTTCAACTATCTGTCCCACACTAATCAAATTTTTAGGTATTGTGGGAACATACAAAACATTGGTTAGCAAATCTGCTCCACTCTTGCATTTCACTTTTCCAATTGAATGTACACTATGTCTTGTATTATCACCTGTTTGAACTGTATGACTAGAAATGCCTTTTTCCAATTTTGACATCAATTCTATGTTTCCTGACAAATGATTAGAACATCCAGAGTCAATGTAAAATACCTTTAGATCTTCTTTATCTGATGTGCTGATTGAGTTCATCATCAATGATGTATGACTTTCATTTTGTGTGTCATTTGCATAATTGTAGTAGTTGGTGTTGTAGGATTGATTTTGTCCCCAACTTCTTCCTCCACCTCTACCATAGCCTCCTCTTTGACTTTGTCTACCTCTCTGAAAATTACTTTAATATCTTCCACCTCGACCTCTGCTATTGTTGTTTTGATTCTGGTTTGATCCTTGCTGATTGTGCCAACAATCATGAGCCAAATGATTACTCAATCCACAGATCCAGCAAGCCTTCTTGTTGTTATTTTGATTACCTCTTCCTCTTCCAAAACCTCTCAGTCTTCCTCTGCCAGTGCCTTTACCTCTTGCATAATAAACTTGAGAAGTTGACTCTTCTTCATCCTTTGCTTTACCTTTATCTCCTTTCTTCTTGTTCTTCATGTACATTGCAGAACTTTGTCCTTTATCTCCATCTCCCTTCAAGTCTTGCTCATATGTGAGCATCAAACCAAGTAATTGATTCAAATCTGGAACATAATGATTTAATGAAAGTTCTGTTGATAAGACAAAAGGTTTCCACCTTTCATCCCCTCTCAATCCTGCAAGTAGTTGAGCAATCAATCTGTGATCTTCAACATCTTCATCTATGGATCCCAGACTATCTGCTAGATCCTTCATCTTAGTGACATAACCACTAATACTTTGACTTGGCTTCTTCTTGAATGTTGTAAACTCTGACCATATATTTTCTTTCCTTGCTTTGGTAGTACTTTGGAAATGATACTCCAATGCATTCCATATATCTTCAGATGATTCCAATCCTCTGATGTGTGGTAGCAAATGATCTGAGATTGTATTGTAGATGTAAGCTTTTGCACTTGCATCCTTCTTCTACCAATGCTTTAAAGCATCAAGTTCCTCTTTCTTTGGTCGGCTTTCATCTTCAAATACTGGCTTCTCTTCTTCACCTGTAACATATATCATGAGATCCTTACTCATAAGTAAGGCTTCCATTCTCATTACCCATGCGGGGTAATTATCTCTGTCCAGTTTGGCAATGGAGATATGATCTGCCATACTCCTTTCCTTCTGCTGCAACCTGTGAGCTTAAAGGATAAAGGATAATACCTTTTGGAGTTCTTTGTGTATGAAGATACTTTTGAAGTAACGTTTTGATGCCTTGTGTCTTCAAATGCTTCACCTTTGAAACTTTAATGGAAAACTTTCCAAAACTTCTCGTACCTTTGTCGCCTTCTGCTCTCTAGGACCTTTTTGCACCGCTTGTTGATGTATGAAACACCACAAGAAATGAATTAATGTGAAACTAGAACACCTCTATGGTCACCATTAACTCATTGCCACTCCAAACTTTTAGAAATGATAGCCTAAAGTGAGAACTTTGCTTCTACAGAAATTCCTAGTCACTGAAATGACATACCTTCAGTATTTTGCTAATTGCTCTTAGCTCAAATATTACTTCTCCAAGATCTTTTATAGGCTGAAACTAGAAGAGTAGAGCTTTCCAACAAGCTATCATATGTGTGAAACGGATCTCTAGAACTCATGTTATGGCCTTCACACGATGACCCTGTATGACCTTCCAAAACTGGAAATTTTGCCTGTTTTAGTAAATTTCACTGTCTAAAAATAAAAATTCGATGCCTAGCATCGACTTGCAACCAAAAGTCGATGTCGGGCATCGACTTTGAGCTTTTTCAGCCACTTTTTCAGCATCAGAATCAGCCTCTTTTACACACACATGAACAAGACCACTTTATGTGGGAAGTCGATGCCAGGCATCGGCTTTATGCTGAAACTCGATGCCAAGCATTGAGTTTCTCCACAAACCTCATGATTTTAAGAAGCTTCATCAGTAGATAAAAGTCAGATATGAAGATAAGGACTTATCAGCTAGGATTCGATGCTAGGCATCGACTTCTCGCATAAAACTCAACCTTTCAACATACATTCGATGCCAGGCATCGACTTGCTTGGAAAAACTTCAACCTTTCAAATCATTACATAGAAGACAAACACTGGAGATGGAAGAAGAAGACTTATACACAGAATTTTAATAAACTCTTTTCCATAACTATGAAAACTCAAAAATGCACAGGTGCTTTCTCACGCAGAGAAGCCCGACTATTCTCAATCATACAAAATGAGTTCTAACTCACTCTCTCATTGTCTTCCCTCTTTTTCTCTCACCGCGTCAGTTAATACAAACTAACTTATATAGATTTTCTCATTCCCGTGACTTTTAAAAAACTTCTAGAACTAAGGTGAACTAACTTTACAAGTATAATACACTTGTGAATTTGTCCCTTCACATAGGCATGTGGTTTTCTTCTAAAGCTTTGACCTTCAAATATATGTCCAATTAGTGAGTGTTTCTCCAACATCTTTCACCCACTTCTCTTCTTGAATTTCTCTAAGAAATTCGGGTGAATACCGATTCATAGAAGAATAAGTGTCTGGTTCAGTGGAATTAGGCACATAAGCTTCCTGGGGAGGAATGCTCCTTTTTGGCAGGTGGCTTCCTTTTTGGATTTTGCAATTAGCCTCTCCAATCTATTTAATAGTCCATCAAAATGCAATTGAGTCCTAGCTGAACTAGAGCAATTGAAAAGACAACTGGCTTCAAACATGGTTTGAGCCAATTCTACCATCTTAGCACAAAGCTTTGTTCTTTCGATCTCTAAGTCAGCTCTAGAGTAACATTTTTCATGATTTGTTACATGTGGACCTTCTTGTATTATGGCCTGATATGCTTTAAGCATCATGTCTAGGTCTTCTGGAGTGGGGTCAACTAGGACTGATCCCACTCTAGGTGGTGGCAGAATTGTGTGAGGTGGGTTAGAAGGTGGTGGATTGGAGGGTGATGGGAATGGTGGTGGTGGAGTTGTGTGAGAGTGCGTTTGAGATGTGAGTTCAATTATCTTGGCATTTGTTTCTCTCAGGCTTTCCTCAAGTTCGCTCATCTTCTTTGCCCATTGCCTTTTCATTCGTTCACGACTTTCTCTCCAAGCTCTTGTCCTCTTCTTGGTTAAACTCTTGGTCTCACTAACCTCAAAACTTCTTTCATGGCCTAAGCCTTGGTTTTTCTTAAATGCCTGAGTTCTCGTGACAACTTGTACTGGGGTAGTGGAAGTCACACTTCTTGTGGAGTTTATCACTAACCCAATGGTGTTGATAGGAGTGATTTTTGGCATATTGGTGGGGTTCTTAGGACAATCTCGTAACAGGTGCTCCTTCCCACAATATGCGCAAAAACCTTGAACTGTCATAGATTGGGGTTGTGTAGGGGCAAGCATGGGGCAATCACAAATGAGGTGATCTCCCTAACATCGGTAGCATGGTCCTCTAGGAAATGGGGGTCTTATCTGCCTAGGTTGGGGCCTAGAGTTAGGATTTGCATACATGACATTTGCATATTTTGGCTCCCAACTAGGTTTGCTCGGGTCTTCATAATAGTATGACTCATTATGCTCAGGTGACTGCATATAGTAAGCCTATGGAATATCAATATGAGTCGAGTCAAAGCTATGATCATTTGGGTCACTTTATAAAAGCAATGGTGATACCGGCACTAAGGCTTTATTCAGATTTTCTTCGATAGCTGCATATTTTATTGGGATTACATTGGTTAGAGGTGGAGGTTGCTGTGCTAAAAATGGTCAAGTTTGTTGCCCTTGATACGGTGGTTGGTAGGGTTGCTGAGGCCTACCAAACTGCTGTGGTGGGTACTAGTTCTAGTATCTGACCTGTTGTGGATACAACTGAGGATAATTTTTTCTAAAAACTTGTTTATTATATGGGCAATCTTGTGTAGTGTGGTTGGTATATCTCCTTTCTATGGTACGGCATTGGCTGTTAAGGTTCACTTGGGGTTGAGCCATGATAGGGCACACATTAGCCATATGGTCTCCTCCACAGGTATAACACCGTTTCATTGGGGAAAATCTCAATATATGTTTGCTGGAGACTCCTAACTTCTGAGCTACCTTCTCTGCAAGTTCCTCAATAGATGTGGATGGCTTCGAATTGAGCCTAGTAGAGCCATCTAAATCTTTGTAGATTTTGGAAAGCTCTAATTCCTCCCCTAGATTATCCTCGATATCTATGCACATGTGTACACACTCTTCTATGGATCTAGGGTCCTTTAGATACACATAGGATCTCAATTTGGTACTCAAAAGACCATCTAAGAATAAAGCCACTTTTTTGGTGGGTGTGGATAACTCGGGCACAAGGCATCTCTCTAAGTATTGCCAAAATCTTCTTCCTGTAAGTCTCACTATCTCTTGAGGTGTTTATTTAAAACTATGGATCAATGAGGAAGTGTTGTGCCTTATGCCACTCTTTGAGAATTCTGTGATGAAGGCTTCTAGCAGTTGTTCTATGTTTCTAAATTGCCTTTGTTGTAGTGGTTGAAACCATGTAAGGGCCCTATTCTTAAGGGTTAGACCAAAAGCATTGTACTGTGTGAATAGGTCATCAACTTGCTCGGCTCTCAAGACTTGCCTAAATCCTGCCACACGATCATATGGGTCTCCAATGCCATCGAAGCAGTTCTTCATGGACTTAACCAATTGTGTAAGCCTCAAGGTCCTTGTGTGTTCTCTAGGCCTTGGTAGAGGAAATTCATCTGCATTTCTTTGATTCATTGGGTCCCTATGTCTCTCATTTTCCATTCTATTTGTCTCTATTCTTGTTCTTTCTCTTCCCTGTGGGTTAGCAAAGCTTATTTTAGGCCTATCTCTACTCTTGTCTCTCTGGGTTCCATGAGCTTGAGATGTTCCAGCTCCTTGGTGACCCAAAGAGACATTGGATCTTGGTTGGGGAGAAACAAATTCAAACCTTTGAAGTGTAGGCATGCCTACCATGCTCCGAGATCACAAAGACCCTCTCAGAAGGATTGTCTAAATAGGTCACTTTGTCTAGTGTATCTGGATCTTGTTGGAAGAGATGGATGGATACCTCAAGAAATGAGGTGGTACTACCAAACCCTGCTTAATACCTACCCTATTTTACTTTAGAGTTGTGTTGTAGGCCCTCTTAGTTTGAAAATTACACAAATAAAGTACCTATGCACTTTGGAGATGATGCTTCAAACAATTGAATCAAAATAGATAACCTTGCAACTAGCTAGTGACCAAAAACTTGATATTTTGGTCTTGACACCTACTGGAACTTTTGCTCAGTGCTCAGTATAGTAGCAATTGATCAAAATCCTTTTGACGGTATCTAATTAACTTAGATAGCTAATTATTACAATTGGAATCACTTAAAATGATAGACCACACACTGAGAAATCAATTTAGCACTTGGATGCGTACCCCGGACTTTTTAGGAACTTAGGAGAGAATAACGAGAGAGCACTTCGATGTGGATTTCTCCCAATTAGCTGAAGCAAATAACTTGAAAATTTGATAACATGAAGTAGACTTTGAGCTAGTTCCAACAACCTATAGATCATGGAAAAGGATGGAGAGATCACTGAGATATGATCATTCAAAGTTCATTGTACTGAGTGGACATAGCAGAGAAATCAACAGAAATACTCAATGATGTATATGTATTATGGAACAAGATTTTACAAGATCATTGGCAAGAATTGATGCCAAATGATAGTGATATGAGTAGTCAATGAAGTTAGCTACTCAAATCCAATAAGTGATAAGTGGAAGAGCTTCAATAGGATGCCTCATGGACCGCGAGTTTACAAGTATCTTTTATAATGACTTTCTTCAAATTTGAATTTGAAATTCAAATTTGGCTCTCACTAAAAAGTGATCCCATTGATCTAGGAGATATTCTCTCAATCCAAATTTGTAACTAATGCTTTATCTAACTCCATGAGTTTGTAGCCTTTTACAAGATTCTTTAATGAGTTAACCATTTACAAATGGTAAATGATCACACAATTACAAGCAATGGTTCATGTGACTCATCACATGTTTCTTCATATGATTCTTCAAGTGAAGCCAAATGTGAAGGCTTATCCAATTGCTCCAAAAGATCTTTGCTTTGAGCACATGGTCCTGTTCATGCCTTTTCTCTTTTTTGTTTTCTTCTTTTTTCTTCCTCACATCTCTTTTTTTTTAGAGGAGCAATGTCACAAAACAAGAAGAAAGATGTTAGTATCAATAAAATAATTTACAGATGTCCAATGCGTCTCATGTGCTTGGGATTCTCAAGTGTGTCTATGCACGACCGTGTAATGTGGCCCTATATTAATGCATACTCTGGAAATGCATGACCTGAATGGTGCTAAAGATAGGGTTGTGCAAGGAGCACATGGTTGTCACACGTCGAGGCTTTCGATGTTATTTGCAGACATTGATGTAGTCTTTGTTGGAGGCATCCATTGGATCTCAAAATGATGTAAGCAATTGATTTGAATGACAAATGATCATTCCTCCTCATAGGGATCCATTTTAGAACAGTGTTTGGTTACGTAGGGAACACCTTTGACTTCTTCATCTTTGGCAGGTTTCTTACATTTCGTATCCCTCGTGGTTGGCTCTTTAATTCTGTGGAGCCAACTAGTGTTGTTGGCTTCCAAACCCATACACGTGTTGCTTGTCTTCTTAATTTTTCCAGCGTGGTGGGTTGATCTTCTTTTAATCTTTGTGTTTGGTTCTGACCCTTGCTTCTCCTTGACTTCATTGTTGAGAGTGAGAGCATAGTTTTCTGTGCATGTAAGAGTTCCTTGGGTAACCACATGCATAATTGCCCTTGTTGAGCTGCAACTAATTCCTTAGGCACCCAAATTTTTCCATTATTGTGGTCGGCCCTCCTCGATCGCTTTGGTACCCAAAATTGGAGTACTCTTTGAGATATGGATCTTGGTTGTTCTGCTACTTTTTGCCTTGGATTTCTTCGCTGCTTCTATGACAAGGAGTTCTAGCCTCCTTGGGTAGTGTCCCTGATTTCATAAATTCTACCAATGGAGCGCTCCAATCTGGAATTAATGACACATGATAAAGGGTAGCATGTTCCACTGCAGGTCTCTCTCGACACATTGGACAATTCTTAATCCACTCATGTATTTCTCTATCCATACTAGGCCAATACACTCCTAAACATTTCAGATTTTGTAATGTTCGTTGTTTAGAATAGTGATTTCCTAGCAATCCTTCATGGGCTTGTTGCAACCAATTATTGTGTTCATCATCCTCAACACAACAAGCTAATACTCCCTCTCTATCTTGTTTATACATACTTCCTGCCAATATGTGATCTTTTTGTGATTTTACGATTTCTTCTTTGGATGTTTTCACATTCTTATTTGTGGCTCCGAAGGTTAGGACAGGTACCAAATTATTTGCCCATTTAGGAACAACTTCTAAATTGAACAGATAAGCATCAGGTAGTTCATCAAACACCCCTTGTAGTGACTCTCCTGAAGTGATGTGAGAAAGATGGTCTGCCCTAAGGTGGGTCCGTCCTTTCCTAACAACCATTTCCAAGTCATATTCCATTAGTAAGAGGAACTATCTTACTAAGCGTCTGATATTGCAAGGTTTATTGACCAAACATAATAAAGCTTGATGATCAGTGAAAAACTTGACCTTATTAGCCAATAGGTAGTGTCTAAACTTCTTTACGGCATATACCATGCGGAAATGAGCACATAAATCATCCGTATACTTCTAAGCTCTTCCACAAGAACTCTTTGAAGACATGACACATGAATCTTTGGAATGTTGCAGGTGCAATGGTGAGCCCAAATGGCATCACTCGAAATTCAAAGATTCCCCACTCTATGGTGAAGGCCATTTTGTGTTGATCTTCTGAGGCAATGGCTACTTGGTTGTAACCTAAAAATCCATCAAGGAAGCTATAAACTTCCTTGTCTGCAACATGCTCCAGTAAATGTTCGATGATTGGAAGTGGATAACTATCCCTGATCATAGCGGCATTAACTTACTACTTTTCTTTTATTTTTCTTTTGACTGTCTTCACTTCCTTCTTTTGAATTTACCGGTTTAATGCTTGTGAGAGGTTCTTCTTCTTTTTGAGTAAATACTCCTACATCTTCTAGATAATGATCCTCTTAGTCAAAGAAACTATCCATCACAATGGATTCTAGATCATTGTCATCTTCTTCTTAATTTATGACATTGCTAGGGTCACACTCCTCTAGCAAGGGCTCACACATGAACACCGAGATATCATAATCCTCCTCATCACAATGAGGTGTCCACTGTTCTTCATTGACAGCAATGTCCATGGTAGCTAAGATTTTTGTCCAACCATGAGGTTCAAATTCCTCATCTGGAAAGATCATCAGTGTGTAGGCTGGATCTCTAATTGGTCTATCTCCTTGAGAAGTTCCTTCTTCTCTTGCTTTTAAACACCTTTCCTCTTCCTCTGCGACCTTGCACATCCACATATGAGTGTCTTCATGCATCCAGGATGGATCAGAAGAACCTTCAGAATGCACAGAGATTGAATCTTCTTGCACCTTGAGGACCGGATTCCACTGTAGGGGTGGTACATCTCTGAACGTAAAATCCTTAAGATTGACCTTGATTGTGACTCCTAAATGTTGCAAGTACAAGGAGTTGGTTCCCCAATCTTGTACTATTTACAGTTGTCATAGGAAGGGTCTTCCTAGGATCATCTCATAGACGTTATTTTTGCCAAAGTTACATATAGCAAAGGTGCTCAAAATCTACCCAAGTAGTTAGATTTATCCCTTCAAGAAATCCTAGAGGTCTTTCAATATGACCATCAACCATTTGAAGCTTCATTCTAGTTGGTCTTAAGGCGGGTTTGCTCCATTGCATCCATAAGGAGGTGGTTGCAATTGCAACTCCAGCACCTGAATCTAAGATCGCTTTGGTTGTGTAACCTTGGTAGGTGATTGGAAGATAAGTGTTACCCTCTTCATCTTCACTCATGTCTCCTATTTTGTCTAGAGGTATCTCTGGGACTTTTTGTTTAGAGCTTGCTTTTGGCATATTGGAATCGAGTTCAAGAACCTGATTCGCCACATGCTTCCATAGCTTTGGTTTTACTTTGAGCAGCTCTTGTGCGGTGAGATGACACTGAACCTTAGTGTTCTTCATGATATCCGTGTTCCTTGGAACCATTGAGTTTTCATGTCTTACCAATATTGTGGGAGCTCTGATATGAAGAGATTCAGATTCCCATGGGCCTGTGAATTGTGGCAACTCTTGTAAAGAATTAGATTCAAAATCTAATCTTTCGTCTTCTTGTTGCCCTACCTGGTCTCCATAAATAGATGGAATGTCTTGAGGAAATTGATCATGAAGATCATCAATTTCAGAAATAGGACAGGGATTACCCTTCTCCTTGGCCCATTTCTCTTCTTGTATTTCGTGCAAGAACTCTTGAGAGTATTGTTGAATTGAAAGAGGTGCTCCCTCATCCATGGAATTAGGAACATAAACTTTCATTGGTGGTGATCTTTCTCTTTCAACAACTGGTTGAGCTTGTGGAGGTAAAGAAACCTGCGGCTTGGTTACCAACTACTCTAATCTTTCTAGTAAGCCCTCAAAATGCAAACCTGCTTCTGTTCTTGTTTTCCTTTTACTAGTCTCTCTTGATTCACTTGACTCTAATTATTCAATTGGCTTATCCTGTTTTAAGGCTTGTGACTTGGTAACTACCTGTATAGGAGCCACATTAGTGCTTCTTGCACTTGAATCCACAACTAAGCCTACTACAAAGCTCTTCCACGAAAATTTTGAAGCTTTTCGCAAAGCTTTGGGCTTATTACCTTGTGGGGGCTGATCTGTCACTCCCTATATGTGTTCACATCATTCGCTCTAGGGGGGTTTGTTACACTTATGTGTTTCTCAAGTAGCCTTGATGTGAACCTTTTCCCTATACATGGGCACTTTTTAATCTAGTGTTGGCTAGAGGTTTTTTCCCCATGTTACCACATTCATTATTCACTCAGATGTGGTGGTACTTTGTACTTAGGGATATTATTCAGCTCTTACTTCAATTCAATTCATCATCAATAGAGAGAGCTATTCCAACCATCCATCTTCTCCGAGTGTCTTGTTGCGTTTGTGCTCCTTGTGTGTGCTTCTCGTGTGTCTCTTGCACTTCTACACACACCCAACGAGACTAACCCTTCAATATTTATATGACTCATTGTTTCTTCTATGCATGCTAGTTATGTTCCTTTTATGTTGACTGTATCAATGTTTAGTTGATAGATAGCTTCCTACATAGCCCAAGCTAATTCAATGCAAATCACACTATTTGATGTGCTTGCGTCGATGCATGCCATCATTCTTTCCTTGAAATCTGGTCCTACCATGGCATGTAGACATGGTGTCTTTTCCAATGGTTTTTGATGTATAACTCTCAATGTAAATACTTGAATAGGTTTGGAAGGAAGAAGGTCAGAAATCCCTAGCTTCTTCCTAAGCTTCTTGTTTAATTCGGAGGTTATGTGCTAGATCTACCACTCTTAGTAGTGGCACTCACATGTGGACTTCTATACACCTCTTGTGTTTTGTATCAACCAGATCAACTTTTTTTAATTTAAAAATTGAACCTACATTGGAATAGCGAATAGCCCATTGAACCATTCTATATCTCTCTTACTTCTATATAAGAATTCCTTTGTTCTCAAAAACAAACTCCTACATCTCTTTTGTGGACTCACATCAGCCTCCTTCGAGATCTAGCAGGGGTAGAGAGTGAGAGAGAGTGAGCGGGGCTATCTCTCCCTTATCCTACGGAAGCACTAAGTGCCATATCAACCGTCACCTTTTCTCTCTAGATAGTATTAAAATGAATCATCAGGTTCTCCTTTATTTACTCTCTAGGCAAAAAAAGAGAGAGCAACAACAATAAAGGTATCTTCTCTGTAGTACACAGAGTAAACATGAAAAATACAGGCATTGGAAGAAGTTCTTGAGGCTTGAACTAGAGAGAAGGTAGGGAAGATGTTGTAGAATGCTATATTAGAGGGGATGATAGAAGCAAATATGAAATTCAGAGCGCAATAATGTGCACGTAACTCTAGTGTGCTCTATGCAACAAAAATCATAGGATACACACTAATTTCCTCTAGACCTAACCAAACCCAAGCACAAAGACACACATCTCGATTCATGCACACGTGAGACTGGACATGGCGATTGAGGGAGAGAGGTGGCGCTTTTTAGTGGCATATCTATGTGTGCCTATCGCATGAGACAACACTAGCATGAAGATCAAGCTGCACAACAAGCAATTAACTTCTATTGGATATGAGGAGCAACACTTTCCTACAACACTTATAACGTATGCATCATTTCTCTCACAATGCACAAGTAGCCTATGTTCGCCATAGTGTGTGCGTGTGTCTGTGTGTGTGTGTGTGTGTGAGAGAGAGAGAGAGAGAGAGAGAGAGAGAGAGAGAGAGAGAGAGAGAGAGAGAGAGAGAGAGAGAGAGGATCCCCACTACATCACGCAACTATAGGTGATTGTGTCTCAAGAAACACTAACATCATCAGAGCTTATATCTTTGCCTATACTAAGGAACTACCAAAAAAACGGAATGACTTCTTGATGCCAACACACCTAGAGAGCTAGAGAGATATCACAGCTTGCACACGGCAGTTGGTGACACTGAAAGATCTCCTCTCTGATTGAGAGTGATAGAGAAAGAGGGCTGAAACCTCAGAGAATTGTTCTTAAAGAGAGAGAGAGAGAGAGAGAGAGAGAGAGAGAGAGAGAGAGAGAGAGAGAGAGAGAGAGAGAGCCTCTTTTGCGAAACTCCACAACGAAGCCCTGCTTATGTCGTTACTCCAACATTCTCTCAACAATGAGCTCCTCTACCGCCTTGCCTCATCTTGCTTAAACTCCAGAATATCTATCTATGCTCGGTTGCTCTCAAGAAAGATGACAATAGAATTTGATTCTTTTAGTATTATCTTTCTCCTGCCATGCTATACATGTGGACTTGCCTTTTATTCATGGATAGAGAGAGAAAGAGAAGAGTTCCCAGAACATAGATTCAATTCATATTTTATTCCTTGACATCATAACTGATGTATTTTACATCTTCAAATCTCCAATTTGGCCTTTTTATGAAAATATTAACGTACTTTAGCTGCACACATTGAGGCCTTCTTATTTTTCATTCACTTAATCCATCTTGTATTGAGAGTCGACCACCACTCCCATGTTTTAAGCGAAAAGTTCTACCTTCAATTGGCACCATTTGGCAGTAAGTGTCCCTTATCTATTGTAATTAGATCCATAAGTGCTACCAATATGCAAAAATTTTTGACATCTACACAAATCCAAACCTATAATTGCAATGGTTCAAGTCCCTTTTATCCATTTTGTCTTTGGAAATCTCTCTTTCCATATAAGTTTGGGTACATCTCTTGGCAATCCTTGCGATCGTTGTAATCACTAAGAGATTATTTAGCAATTCCAAGTGTAATATAATCCTCATTGTGAAAAACCTATTGGCCTTTCTTGCCCACTATTGCAATCCCTCATCAAGGCATTATTTTCCAAAGGGGTCTAACCCTCATTTTTGGCACAAATTAGGACTAAGTGTCCAACCTACCCCTTGTAACTCCAAGCAATGTAAGGGAAATTCTTGTGTTGTTTAGATTGGCTAATCTAAGCCACCTAAAGGTCTCAAATGCATAAAGGGCTAATTTAACCCCCCCCTTGTCACCCCCATTTTTTGGTGCCAACTCCAACTATTTTTGCAAGTGTGGTGATTAATTTTTCTATCTTTTTCAAGGGTTACATCACGTCTAAACTAGTGCAACTTCATCGTATATGTTGTGCTTGCATTGTTCACACTTATATTCATGCCAAATATGAAAAGTTGAATAACTAAAACAAAAAGTGGAAGGACGGGATCAAAGCTTATTTGTACACATTTCTATTGTATGAAGTTGTAGATGCTACAAAACCCAAACCCGATAAGGATGGGGATCCCACTGCATGGAAACATTTGGAATGTCAAGGATAAGCAAGACTTAGGACAAATATTGCTAGCTTGTGATGAGTTAACAAAAGGGCATATTACTTCTTGCAAAACTTCTCATGAAGCTTGGAAGATACTTCAAGATAAAACTCCCTCAAAAATTTACACCCTAGAAGTAGAATTCTATAACCTAGCAATTAGGCCTTAGGATAATGCACTAAGTTCATTGCCACTTTTAAAAATTACCAATACAAACTTGTCTTGTGTAGTAAGCAAGTGTTAAGCAAAGATATGGCTATTAGCTTCTAAAAAACCCCCCTAAGTCATGTGAGACATTTGTAATGGCCCTCTACAATAGAGATCAAGTGTTGATTTGGGAAGAAGTATGAAGACTCCATGCAGATATGAAAGCTACATGACTTTTCAATAAGCCTAAACACTCTAGTCAACAATCCAACAATACTTCTAAGCAAGGTTCCAAAAACTCATCCAAGAAGTTTACATGCAATTATTGCAAGGAAATCAAGGCATATTGAGAAGTTTTGTTATAAGAAGAAGAAGAAGAATTCTAAAGCTTCTACATCCAAAACTTGATATAAGTCCACGCATAGGTCTCATTGTTCAAGTGAATATTCTTTCATTTCAATGGAAGACAATGCTTTGATAACTTCTAGCTCATCACATAATAGCCCAAGGCATCGATGATAAAGGCTTATACAAGCTTTCTTGCTTTTTCACTAAGTAATCAACTTCCACACTTTGGCACCTATAATATAGCCATACATCCTACCTAACCAAGATCTCAACATCTCAATTATTTAAGGGATTGCCAAAGATTGGATAAGTGCAACATGTGTGCCAAGCTTGCACGCAAGAAAGAAACACATAGCTCCCATACCAAAAGAGGCTTCCACCATAGTAAGGAATCCTCTAGACCTTGTCGAAATGGAATTTGTGGACCTATGAATACCCCTTTATTAAGTGGATCACTCTACTTCTTTCTTTTAGTAGACGATCACACTAGATACATATGGGTCGAAAGCCCAATGTTAACTACTTTAGAGTTTTTGGAAGTGAAGCATCTGTACACATGCCTAACAAAGATTGACACAAGTTATCATCCAAGTCTAAGAAGCACCTATTCATTGGATATAGTGAATGGTCTAAGGAATATAGAGTGTACAATCTAGAAAAGCACTCCATCATTATTTCAAAAGATGCAATCTTTGATGAATCTTTGAAGTACTGAATTAAGGATCCAAGCTCAAGTTCTTATCCACCCATCTACACTTCAAAGGGGGACACAATCGTTTCTAAACAAAGTTCATAAGCAAGTACTTCCCAACAACCTAGGAGATCTCAAAGGCTCATCGAGAAGCAACAAAGAGAACAAATTCACTATGTAAATTATGCTCTCATGCATCAATTTCAACAAATTCTAGAGCCTTAAAACTTCAAAGAACCTCAAGGCCATCCAAAGTGGAAAGAAGCTATGCAGATGGAGATGGATGTAATCCAAAAAACAAAAAATGGAAATTTGGATAAGTACAAAGCAAAACAGGTAGATAAGGGATATAAACAAAAGCACAACATTGACTACGAAGAAATCTTTTCCCCTACTATAAGGTTCATAACTATTAACGTCAATCTTACCTTAAGTGCACACTTCAAATGGCCCATTTACCAACTAGATGTAAAAAGTTCTTTCCTCAATGGTGAACCTCAAGAAGAGGTATATATGGAGTAGCATGAATGGTTCCAAATCAAAGGAATGGAAGATCGTGTTTGCAAACTTCACAAAAGAACTTTCTACAATTGGTATACTCAACCATTTTGCATATCATCCTTGTCAAATTCATTGGCAAGCTGATTAGATATTGCTTTGATACCTTTCCCTCACTTGACATCATGGTCATTGGTAGAAATGGGACATTGATCTTGCATGATATCTTGATTGAGATTGGACTAGTGATCTTGATCCTCGATGGTTTACTTATGAGTACATATTCTTGCTTGGCTTAGGACTTATCTCTTGGGAAAGTAAGAAAAAGCCTATAATTTCTCTATTATCCATAGAGGTCGAGTATCGAGCATCCAACTTTGTAGCATGTGAGGCCATGTGGCTTTGATGTTTATTATATGACATTGGTATTTTGTAGGATAAGATTACATGCATCCACACTCATAGCTAGTCAGCCTTATCCATTGCCAAGAATCTAGTGTTCCATGCTCGGACCAAGCACATTGAGATCTAATACCACTTCATCCATGATAGAATCGTATCACAAGAGATTACTTTGGAGCAATGTACCCCTCGAGATAACCTAGAAGACATGTTCATGAAGAATCTTCCTCTAGTTTTACTCCAACTCTTGGTGGATCTCTACAACCTTTAGTCACATATGTACCATATATTGGACCTCTTCACGTTCCATATGTGTTATGCATCAGGATCACTAATCTTGTTGGATTTGGGTTACATGCCATCTACACCTTCATACAATGGATTTGTATACAAGTAGGCCCTGATAGTGTCCTTCAATAAGTTGAAATTTGTCCTTTATAGATTCCTTCTTTAGGCATAAACATTGGCATGAAAGATGGTACATATAATGTGCTTGAGGAAGTCATATTGGAAAGTGTAGACATCTTATAGCCCTTGTAGAAGAAAATAAAACTTCAAGAAATTGCACACCACACTTTCAAAGATATGAAGATATTTGGATTCAACACCAATGACTGAGGGCTTATTCTAGCCCAATTGGAGACTTGAGACCCTTGGGTGACTTAGATTAGCCAATCGAATGACACCCACACAAATCTTTCTTATTTTCTTTGATTTAAATGTAGGGCAATAAGTGCCAAATTGTGCAAAAATGAGGGTCAAATATCCTTGCAAAATATCAAAAGGATGCCTTGTTTCTAGAGTACAATGGTAGGCACTTAGTGCCAAAAAATATGCAAAAATTAAGGGTCATATGGAGAGAGAGTGCAAGTACATGTTCGAGTATACAACTAAGCTAGAGAAGAATATATACACCCTTTGTAACAAATGAAAAGCTAAAAAGAAGGATGATGCTCCTTTATAGAAATAAATTTAGCTTTGCTTTAGTGAACTTCTTTGCTATACAAAGTTACATGTGGACCTTTAATCAAGCTTATATGTCAGATGGGAAGAGAATGAGAAAATGCTTTCATATGTACTCTAACATCTTGCTTAAACAATTGAAATCCTTGTCAATAAAGCAAGTCACAAAATGAAATAAATAATCTACTCTGAGTGTGGGATTGATGCAAGAGAGAAGAGCATGTGACAAAGTCTACTACCTAGCCTTTCTAGCTTTTTCTATCTTATAGCTTTTGAGCAATAATGGGATCATAATGGGATCATAATGGACTAGACATCACTCACAATGTACACACACATACACACGAATACACATACATACACATATACATACAAACACACACACATACACACACATATACATACATGCACACATCTACACTCATACACATACACAGACATACATACACATACACACATACACACACATATACATACACATACACAAACATACACATGGACACAAACATAGACACACATACACATACATACACATATACATACACACACATAGACATACATACACATATACATATACACACATACACATACACATACATACACACACATATACATACACACACATACACACACATGCACACACATACACAAACATACACACATACACACATACATACACACACATGCACACACATCCACACAAACATACACATGCATACATTAAAAAAAAAAACAATTGGATCTGTATATAATAAAAATTTCAATTTATAGACATGCATGTGGATATGTATGTGTGCATGTGTAAATGTATGTATGTGTGCATGTGTAAATGTATGTATGTGTGAATGTGTATTTGTGTGATTTTATAGGTTGACTTATATATATGAACATGTGTATTTGTGTATATGTCAATATGTATGTATGTATGTAAGTAAGTAAGTATGTATGTATGTATGTATGTATGTATGTATGTATGTATGTATGTATGTATGTATGTATGTATGTATGTATGTATGTATGTAATCAACTTGTTAATATCCAATATCTTTTTTTTTGCTACATAATGAGATTATGATCAATCAAAGGGAACTCCGCCACCATTTCTTACCTGTGTAAGGACTTATTATTGTTAGCATATTGAAGTTTTAGTTCTAATATATGATAGATACATACATGATTGATATATATATATATATATATATATATATATATATATATATATATATATATATATATATATATATATATATATATATATATATATATATATATATATATATATATATATATATATATATATATATATATATATATATATATATATATATATATATATTATTGTTATGTTAAAATCAGATTTTGATCAATAAGAGGGTACTCCACCACCTCATATCCATGCAACAACTACACGTGTGCCCTCTGATATGAATTATGATGATTTCTACTATCAAGAGTATATTATATGTTGGTGTAATCTTTGATATGACACATATTGAAGACCATAATTAGAATGTATTGAACATGAGGCAGATTATGGTATTTTTGAATGAGCACCACCACTTGGCTGATGTGACAATGCTTGGATATGTATTGATTTCATAAATTAACGTAATTATTTTATATTGAAATCAAACATAGGTAATAAAACTATGCTAAATATAAATGAATATTTACTCGATGATCATGATGATGATGATTCTCCTACTAAAAAATGCTCATATTCCTCATATACATCACAAACATGCCATTTGTCAATTACAAGCCTAGGTTTCCCAAAATCCTCTACCTTTTGGTTTACAGATTGAAAAGGTTGGAGATTATCCATTAACAACTCATGATCATCTCATAGTAAAAACATATAATAGAAGAAGATATGGAGGATGGCATAGATGAACATCCATAACAGCTTCAAGGTTGTCTTGTTTCTGCTATTGAAGGCATTTATTTTCTTCTAATGTTGCGGCCATATGTCAATGTAACAACCCCATATTGCCTTGGAGCTTTACATTTCAATCTATTTGTGTGCGTAAGAGGTCTTTGGCCTATTTCACCACCTCTTGATCCATATGCTAAAGCTTGGAGTCCAATTCATTGTGGGCCTACTATAAAGTTTCATATTGATTCTGCAAGTCCCTGTTGCTAGCCTCTAACTTGATTATTTGTTCTTGTAAGCATGTAGTCTCAATAGTAATCTTTGCATTTCTTACTTCCAAATTTTGGTATTCCTATCTTAACTGAGCAGAACATTGAATCATTGTGTTTAACACATTATCTACATTTGTGGATGCTATATTTACAATTGAAAATGCAGGGGAATGAGAAATGGGGAGGGAAATAATTTACGCTATGCCTAAGGGGGTTGGGACAACTAATGATGGGGGTGGAGGGGGAATGGGAGAAGGTGGAAGTGAGAGGCATGGTGGAGGTGCTGTGGGAGGTGATATATCCATGGTGTTGAACGTGGTTGCATGTGATGGTGCTACCATGAATATTAGTATGGTAGATGCAGTGCTAATGGTGTCAGTGAAGTGTGAAGATGTTACAAATGGATTAGGACCCATTGAATAGGGTGGATTTAGCATTTAGAGCATGGCTTCAAGGAAAGAAGCCCATGGTGGTGGTAGGGTGGTTGAAGGTGGTTGAGATTGAAATAAGGAGGAATAGGTTGTAGAGGTAGAAGTGGAGGTGGAAACAATTGGGTAGGGTTGGGTTGCAAGAATTCCTTGTAGGGTGGCTATTGGAGCTAGGTGACCTTGGACAAGGTGTTTGAATGGGTGGCCTAGGAAATGTTCGGGTGGGTTGTCATTTCATTATTAGCCAAGATTTTCTTGGTTTTCGAATTCATTGATGATAGATGTATAGTTCATGATCTTTCAAATGGTGATGTTATTATTGCTTCTGGCATTTTATGTCGTGGTTTGTATAAGCTCGTACCCTATGCAAAATCTATGAATGATTCCACATGTATAGGTCAAGATTCTGAGGCTATCTCAATGCAAAGCTTTGGCATGCATGCTTTGGTCATCTAAACTTTGCTAGTTTGCTATTCCCATAGAAATATGAAATGGTGTCCCATCAACCCAAACTTGAGGCACCTTGTAAACAAAATGCAGTGTTCCTCCTTTGCAAAAGATGGTTTAGTTCCAACTATTTGGAAATTATATTTTGTTCACAGTGATGTTTGTGGTCCTACAGATACCTTCTTTTGGGAACTACCTTTACTTCCTGACTTTTATTGATGATCTCTCTAGACATGCATGGGTGTATCCATTGAAAGTGTTTATGTGCTTCAAATGATTTCTCGTTTTGGCTGAAAATTTGTCAGCATGTAAAATGGGAACCCTCCGTTTTGAGTGGGGGAAATACATGTATTCTGATTTTAATGTATTTGTGGATGAACATGGTATAAAACATCATTGTACAATGTCATATATACCTCAACAAAATGAAGCTCTTGAAAAGAAAGAATAGATCACTCATGGAGATGGTAAGGTGTATGGTTAGAAGTGAGGCCTTACCTCATAGCTTATGGCTTGAGGTTGTTATGTGTGCAATATGTACTTAATAGGTGTCCCACCAAAGCACTATAGTCTATCACTCCATATGAGGCTTGGCATGGTCACAAGCCATCTATTGCTCATATGTGTGTCTTTGGTGGTCTTGCATATGCATTAATGCCTCAAGAACAACACAAGAAATTGGATGATAAAGTAGTGAAATGTTTTTTTGTTGGGTACGGTCCTAAAAGCAAAGGCTATTGTCTATATCATCCACATACTAAACACATTTTGGTTAGCGGTGATGTTGTTTTTGTGGAAGACGCAATTCAGCCATTACTTTCACGTACTAAGGAGACATGAGTTAGCTCCAAAGATGTGTATGACACTTTAATGCCTCTTTTTACAAGTGGATAGTCAAGTGCTGGTCCTAATGAGGCAATTTCTAAACCTTTAAAAGTTCCACATAATGATGTAGATCATTCCATTTTTTATGAAAATTTACATGATGCACTTGTTGATGAGAGGGCTGATATAGAACAGACAAAAATTATGCCTAAATGGTTGTTGCAAACTTTACGAGATAGAAAATTAGATGCACTTTTATGATATCATACTCGTTCAATCTCTCAAAGTGCTTCTTTTGCATGAGATTTCTATATTATGAGTGCCTCTAGTCTTTGTGATGAGAATGAGCCTATTTCTTTTGATGAAGCCTAAAATTCAAAAAATCAGATGGCTGATATGCAATCAGAATATGATGCTATTATGAAGAATGGTACCTGGTCTTTATGTGATTTTCCTCCTAGGAAAAAGGCCATTGGCACTAAATGGGTATACAAGCGTAAACGTAAACCTGATGGAGCAGTTGATAGGTATAAGGCTAGGCTTGATGCAAACAATTATGCTCGAGAGAGAGAGGCATTTATTTTGTCCAGAACTTTGCACCCACATACCAAATGACTACCCTTGGAAGCATTTTCTGCACTTGGAGCTCATTAGAGTTGAAATGTATATCAATTTAAAATTCAAAATGCATTTTTGAATGGTGAATTACATGAAGAACTGTATGTATTTTAGCCCCATGGTTTTGTGTAGAAAGGCATGAAAACAAAGTGTGCAGGTTGAAAAAGGCATTATATGGTTTGAAACAAGTGCAATGTGCTTGGTATGAAAAGATACATGCCTACTTGATTGCACATGGTTTTGAAAACAATCCAACTGATATCACCTTATATGTTAAGGGTGCAAATGATGTACTTCGGATCATTTTTGTGCATGTTGATGACATGCTACTCACTGGTCCTAAATTTTCCAGCATGTTATAAACAAACATTTCAAGATATGTTCACAATAGGCTTTTTAGAACGCCACTCTGAAATATTCAACTCCAATCCTACAAATTTGTTACATTTCTTTGCATGCAATACCATCCAGTACTTTGAACATTATCACAACATTCAACGAGATACACCTAGGGTTATCAAGTAGCAAAAGTAAAAAATAGACTTGGACTAAAATCTACACATTGTAGATTGCTCATTAGCTATTGACATCCTACAAAACTACATTGATAACTCCCAAGCTCGGATGTTTGTCAGGGATGATAGACACTAGAAGGTGGGGAGTGTTGCATAGGGGCAGCCAGGATCAAGTAGTCATGGCAAGGAAAAAACTCATCAAAGTGTTGGAGTTAGACGTCTGCGAAAGCACGCGAACAGCACAAGGAAGAAGAAGAAGCTTGGAGCACAAACACACAATACTGAATGTATTACTAGAGAATGTACAAAGATAAGTAGCCCATTAGGGCAATAGGCATATATACAAGCCGGGGGAAAAAAACCTCCTAAAGAGGGAAAAAAGTGCCCCGGTGGTCCTAGTGTGTTCACACACATCACTACCTAAATATATCAACAAATCCCCCCTGGGAGTGATGCGGTGAACAAGGAGCTGGCACTCATGTATAAGGAAGTGCCAAGCTATGTGGAAATCACTCCACAAAATTAAGTAAGCCCAAAGCTTTGTGGAAAGCTTCAAACTTCTCCCTAGGCAGAGCCTTCGTGAAAAGGTCTGCAATGTTCTCCTGCGTGGGCACATATGCCAAGCTGATCTCCCCAGCAGAGAACCTCTCCCTGACATAGTGATAATGCACCTCAATGTGCTTAGTGCGAGCATGGAACACAGGGTTCCTCGCAATTGCCAATGCGCTCTGACTATCAGTGAGGATGGTGGTGGCAGAAGACTGGCCAACACCCAAATCAGCCATAAGGCGTCTGAGCCACACACACTCAACAGTCGCTATGAAAGCTGCCCTATACTCAGCCTCACAATTGGAAGTGGCCACAATAGGCTGCTTCTTGCTCAACCAAGATATACATGAGCTACCAAGCATGAAGCAAAAACCATTGGTGGACACACGAGTCTCATAGCAACCAGCCCAATCTGAGTCAGAAAAAGCATGCAAATCTGGCGGTAGTGATCCCCCCTTGGGATAAAACAACCCAAGTAGCCGAGTACCACTCAAGTAGCAAAAGATGTGCTTAACCACCTTCCAATGCGTGACTCCTGGGCAATGCATAAACCTGCTCATCTGTGAGACAGCAAACTGAATATCTGGCCGAGTAATGCATAAGTAAATCAAGCATCCAACAGCCTACTGATAGAGAACAACATCAAATGCATCTCCAGCATCATGAAGACTCAATCGTAAACCTGTCTCCATAGGAGTGGCAATAGGCTTACAGTCTTCAAGGCCAAAACGCTGCAATAATGTGTCAATATATTTCATTTGACACAAAGCCATTCCACCATCAACTTGAATAAACTGAATGCCCAAATAGTGATGCAAATGCCCCAAATCAGACATCTCAAATGAGGCATGCAAATCAGCCTTGAAATCAGCAATATGCTTCTCAATAGGACCAATGAGCAGCATGTCATCAACATAGACAACAATGATCAGAAGCACATCATTAGCACGCTTAACATATAAGGTGCTTTCAGTTGGACTTTTCTCAAAACCATGTGCAACCAGATAGGCATGTATCTTCTCATACCAAGCACGTGGTGCTTGCTTTAAACCATATAATGCCTTCTTTAACCTGCACACCTGGTTTTCATGCCCTTTCTGCACAAAGCCACGGGGCTGAAAAACATACACTTCTTCATGCAAGTCACCATTCAGAAATTTTGTTTTAATGTCCAACTGATGTACATTCCAACCATGATGGGCTGCAAGTGCACAAATGCTCCGAACAGTAGTCATACGACATGTAGGTGCAAAGGTCTCATCAAAATCAATGCCTCTTTCCTGTGCATAACCCTTTGCAACAAGCCTAGCCTTATACCTGTCAATTGTACCATCAGGTTTACGCTTCAGCTCGTATACCCACTTAGTGCCAATGGCCTTCTTGCCAGGAGGCAAGTCACATAAAGACCATGTACCATTCTTCATTATAGCATCATATTCAGATTTCATAGCAGCCATCCAATTTTCTGAATTATGTGCTTCATCAAAAGAAACAGGCTCATTCTCATCACAGAGACTAGATGCAGCCATAGCATAGCAATGTGATGCAAAGGAGGCACTATGAGAGCCTGAACGAGTACGATATGACAAAGGTGCATCTAATTTGCTGTCACACAAAGTCTGCACTAGCCATTTTGGCATAGTTTTTGCCTTCTCAATATCCTCTCTCTCATCAACAAGTGCATCATGTAAATCTGCATAAAAAATAGAATGATCTGCATCATCATATGAAACCTGCAAAGGCTGAGAAGTTGCCTCACTAGGACCAGCACTAGACTGTCCACCTGTAAAAAGAGGCATCAAAGTATCATACATGTCTTTGGAGCTAACAGATGTCTCCTTAGTACATGAAAGCAATGGCTGATTAGCATCTTCCACAAAGACAACATCACGGCTAACTAGAATGCATTTAGTCTGTGGATGATATAGACGATAGCCTTTACTTTCAGAACTGTACCCAACAAAAATACATTTTACTGCCTTATCATCCAATTTTCTGCGATGTTGTTCAGGCACTAATGCATATGCCAAACAACCAAAAACACGCAGATGAGCAACAGATGGCTTGCAGTCATGCCAAGCCTCATATGGAGTGATAGTCTGCAGCGCTTTAGTGGGACACCTGTTCAGTACATATGCTGCACACATGACAACCTCAAGCCAGAAACTATGTGGTAAAGCCTGACTCTTGACCATGCACCTCGCCATCTCCATGAGTGACATGTTCTTTCGTTCAGCAACTCCATTCTGTTGAGGTGTATACGGCACTGTACACTGGTGTTTTATCCCACGTTCAGCTAGAAATGCATTAAAATCAGAAGACATATATTCCCCCCCTCGATCAAAACGGAGGGTGCCCATTTTACATGCTGACAGATTTTCAACCAAAACCAAAAACTGTTTAAAGCACATGAACACTTTGGACTTTGCTTTGAGTGGATATACCCATGCATTCTCGGAAAAATCATCAATGAAAGTCACAAAGTAAAGGTAATTCCCAAAAGAGGGTGTCTGCATAGGACCATAGACATCACTATGTACAAGCTGCAATTTCTGCGTAGCCCGAACTGAACCATCTTTTGGAAAGGAGGAACGCTGCATTTTGCCCAAAATACAGCCTTCATATACATGTTTTCCAGGTGCCTCAATCTTGGGCAAAGAAGACACCATATCAGATTTCTGCAGGTGTAGCAAACTAGCAAAATTCAGATGACCAAAGCATGCATGCCAAAGCTTTGCATCTGACATAGCTTGAGAATCATGAACTGCACATGTCGAATCATTCACAGATCTTTCATAGTCTATGAGCTTATACAGCCCACGAGATAAAATGCCAGAAGCAATAATCACATCGCCATTTGATAGATCATGAACTATACACCTGTCATCAACGAATTTCACAACCAAGCCAATCTTGGCTAATGCAGAAATTGATAACAGATTCTTCTTGATCCTTGGCACAAATAAAGCATCTGACAAGGTGAAAGAACTACCATCAGCAGTAGTCAGAATGATCTTACCAACTCCCATAACAGGATAAGAGGATTTGTTGGCGCATGTGACAGTATTCCCTGTAGGGGCACGCTCGAGTGAAGAGAAGAAACTACGTTGCGAGGTAATATGTTTGGTCGCCCCACTGTCAAAGTACCAAACATCTGAGTCCACTGCAGACATGCACTGCTCATGAGAAGATGGGTCAAAACTGCAAACAGTAGTAAACGCCCATTCTTCTTCCTGCACAAGATTAGCAGACTCTGTTTTTGGTGTAGAGGCTTCTGCAACAACCATTCCAGCCTCCTTTTTCTTTGCCTCTTTTGGAGCCAGTTTTGGACAGTTCTTTATGATATGATCATTCCCTTTACAGTACTTGCAAAACAATTTCTGCTTTTCTGATTTCTTCTCATCTTTATCCTAGTTCTTCGAATGTGCAGCATTTGTAGATTTTTGCTTACTAGTAGAAGAGCTCCATTGTCCTTTGCCCTTCTGACTAGCCAAGAAAGCTTGATCTGCAACACGCATAATGGACCTGTTCTGCCTGGACTGATCTTCCTGCAACAGAACAGAGACTAACTCCTCAAATGATAAGGCATTCGGATTGCCTTTCATCATCAACCGAAGAGTAGAAGCAAAACTCTGATATGAATCAGGAAGACCATTCAGAACGGTCTGCACAAGTGAGCTATCTGGTATAACCTCATCAACAAAAATCAACCGTTCCTTCAAATCTTTGATCTTCGTTAGGAAACTGTCCATAGAATCACCTTCATTCATGTGCTCACTCTCCAACTGTTTTCGGAGGTAAGCAACACGAGCCTCATTCCTAGCTTGGTACAATGTGGTAAGTGTATCCCAAGCATTCCTAGCTGTTCTGCAAGAGCGAATATGAGGAATAATGGCACGTTTGATAGACAAAGCTATCAATGCATGTGCCTGGGCATCTCTGCCATCCCAACGAATCTGCTCTGCAATAGGTGCAACAAAAATAGGAGCACGAACAGGAATCTACGGAATATCATCTTCGACACCATCTTCATCAGCTCCAGCACTTGTATTTGTAGTACCTGTCGTTACAGGTGTAACAGGACTTCTTTCAACACCCTGCACAATGTTCCACAATCCTTTTGCAACCAAAACATGTCGCATCATATAAGCCCATAATGGGTAGTTAGTACCATCCAACTTATCCTCAACAACCAACATACGGAATACATCACTACTTTCAGCCATAGCCGGTGACTAAAATACCTTGATGCAGAAAATTGACTGTATCTCAAAAAGTTGAACAGAACTGCCCAGACGAGTTCTGCTAGACCTGTAGCAGACTTCGAGATGCTTAAACTGGCGAAAAGAAACTGGTATATACCTTTGGCACAAAAAGACGAAATAGCCTGCACAAGCGCTGCGATAATGCATTCGGAGGCTGAAACGAGCTCAGATCGCGATTTCGGCACCACACAGTGAAGATGTTTTGATCTCGGAAACACGCTGAGTATGCTCACCAAAATTCGTGCGATTTTGAGACTACAAACGGAGGAGTGTTGACGACGCCCTAGATGAAGCGACGACCTGCTCTGATACCAATTGTTGGAGTTAGACGTCTGCGGAAGCACACGAACAGCACAAGGAAGAAGAAGAAGCTTGGAGCACAAACACACAATACTGAATGTATTACTAGAGAATGTACAAAGATAAGTAGCCCATTAGGGCAATAGGCGTATATACAAGCCGGGGGAAAAAAACCTCCTAAAGAGGGAAAAAAGTGCCCCGGCGGTCCTAGTGTGTTCACACTCATCACTACCTAAATATATCAACACAAAGAAGGGGAAGCATGTAAATGAAGGTTTGCAGTTAAATTCGCAATTCAACATTGGATAAAATATTTGATTCATATATCAGTTATTTTTCTCACTAACCCATTGTATAAAAAAACCAATTTTGTAAACACATGCTCCATTTTGTGCAAGTTGAGGAGTCTTCAACCTTTGAGGAGCTTACTTAGAAGCTATATATCAAATTTCGTATCTTTTGGAGCTTGTTTGAGCCCTTAAATTAGCATTAGGACCTAATTTTTAACTATGGTGGACATTGTCTGAAACCTAAAAAATGAGCGCTCTAGCTCTATTTATAGTTTTTTTAGGTGAAGTGATTGGTTTCACATCTAATGGCTGATCTAGTTAAAAAGTATGCCCTAAGCTACTTTTAGGGTATCAAATAATGTCCAAAAAATATGGAAATTGGTAAGTACATTCTACCTAAGCTCCTCAAGCTTAAGGACTCCTCTACTCGCACAATGGAAAAATCGGGTGTTTGTATGTTACAGTGGGTAGTGATTAAAATTATTGTTGTTGCTCATGGCGATGTTGATACTTGCAAGCCAATATTGACGTTGGAAAATTTGAGGGTGTGGCCCCTTTGGTCTTGCACCTTTGCTCTTTATATGCTTCCTCTTCTTATGTGTCATGAGTTATTGCCAACTCTCATATATTTCCATTTGGCTAAATTATCCACTAGACTTGCAATGTTTTGACTTAGTAGAAGTTAGCATTCCACTCGGAGGTGAATACTCATTCTACATGAGCAACCACTTCACAAGGAGGTGCTTAGCCTCCCGAATCTCTCTTTGATGATGACTAGTTTTGGACCTTTGAGAGTTTTGTCTACAACACTCAGGTAGTGTGGATAGGTTTTTTGGGTCTCACATGTTGAAGATAAATGTACAAGCTCATTTTCATATGAGCCATGCTTGGATAAATTTACCAAATATAAAGATAAAGAAAAAGTAGAGGAAAAAAAGGAAAAAATAATAAAAGAAAAAGTCTAGTCAAAATTCATGATGAGCAAGAGATACAATATCTTGCCTTGTAGTTAGTAGCATGTACTAGAGAAAGTGGTGAGTTAAGAAGAAGGCACAAACTTCTTCACATGCTCATTGGTTATAAAAGTGAAGTGGGAGCACATTCAAAACAAGGAGAGAAAGAGGCAAGAGCTCCCAGTAGTCGGATCTAGCCATTTTGTCATTTTGTCTTCCCTTAGACTCCTTCCAACCGCACGTCAATTTGTACATAGCTTTGTTGCAGAGCTCATATCTCAGTGCATATGTAACCATTTCTTGCGTTTAAGCATTCATTGGAAAGCTTATCTTGTGTAATTTTTGCATATCAAATATCTTTTTGAAAGCTTATGTAGTTTGTGAGATATCAGTGCAAGAGTGAAGTCTATTTTTTTAGTATACCTGTGTAGATAGGTAGTCTATTTTGGTCGGTTAAGTTTCCTCACCAAAACATATCCAAATTGCGTGATTTTTGTCTTGTTGGAAAGCTCTTGACATCTACTTTCATTATCAGAAATATCTCATTGATATCATTTATATTCTGTGAGATATCTATAAGAGAGTAAAGTCTAGTTTTATAGTGTACTTATGTGTGCACGTGGTCTATCTTGGTCAATTGAGTTTCTTGACCAAAACTCATCCAAATTATTTCATTTTTAGCTTGTTGGAAAGATATTTTTGTCTACTTTCTGTGTACCAAATATCTTTCTCAAAGGATATATATTCAAAGAGCTATCAGTTTGAGAGTGAAGCTCAATTCTTTAGCATACCTGTGTGGACAGGTAGTTCATCTTTGTCATTTGTGTTTCCTAATCAAAACTTGCCCAAATTAAGTTATTTATAGCTTTTTCTCTTTGTCTACTTTGATTGACTAAAGGCTCAAGTCCATTTGAGTTTTGTATTGAGAGTAGCAATCTATCTAAGGTGCAGCTATTTGTCCAAGTGTTGGACATACAAGGGTGGTTCACTACACATTTCCATTGCGCATAGGAGAACTCATTCTCCACAGTTGGTATCATAGCGAACTTGGTGTTGAAGCTTCATCATCAGAGCTGGAGTTGAAGCAAAGCAAAAGAGGAGCTACAAAACAAGAGGAAGCTTCACAAATGCAAGAGCAAAGGACTATAAGTATTCGAGGTAACTCTCAAAGTCTTTGATACTCTTCAATGGCTGACTTGGGTCAACAAGTAGAGAAGTTGGATAAGGATAACTATCCCGTGTGGAGGTTTAGAATGACCAACTACCTAATGGGCAAAGGCTTATGGGGTATTGTGAGCGGCGATGATGCTCAACCTCAAATCAATCAAGCTATGGCCACCGAAGTCCAAAGGAGGCAAGAAAAAGAATGGGAAGAGAGGAATAGGAGAGTCTTGTTCCTCATTTCGCAAGTCATTACTAATGCCATGGTAGGTCATATTCAACATCTAGAGAAAGCTAAGGATGCTTGGGAAGCTCTTGAAAGGATGTATTCAACAAATACCAAAGCTAAGAAACTTCAACTCAAGAATGAGTTGAACACAATCAAGAAAAGTTCGAGTCAATCCATAGCTAAATATACTTTGAAGATTAAGGGGCTAAGCGATGCTTTAGCTTCTATTGGCACAACGGTTGAAGACGAAGATCTTGTGTGTTATACTCTCAATGGCTTGAGAGAAGATGAAAGATGGAAGCCTTTTATAACTTCCATTAACTTGAAAGATGTATATCCAGGTTTTGAACAACTAATCCCTCATCTTGTCACAGAAGAGCTTAGCTTCGGTGGTCCCAAAGGAAAGGACAGCCACAACCAAATGTTATATGCAGGTCGCGGTAAAGGAAGAAACTCAAGAGGAGGACCAAGAGGAAAAGGAAGAGGTCATGACCACTCCAACTACAATCAAAACAATTCGGAAGACAACAAGGATGCATCAAATGCCAACACACAAGGAAGAGGTGGAGGTAGAAGTAGAGGAAGAGGCCGAAGCTCCTACAATTCTCATAAAGGTATAACATGCTATCATTGTGGTAAAGTAGGACACTATGCTAGTGATTGTTGGCTGAAGAATGGAAGACAAAATGGAGGCAATCAAAGGAACCAAAGCAACTATGCAAGCACCTCAAGTGAAGGAAGCAAGGACACACTACTTGCAATGAGACATGAGTATAGAAGCTCTTGTGAAGATGACAAAAAATGGTACATTGATTCAGGTTGTAGTAACCATATGTCATGCCAAGGAAGTTTGTTCACTAATCTACAGGTACCAAGTGGAAAAGGATGTGTTGAAACAGGTGATGATACTCAACACATGATTGAACATATTGGAGATATAAGGCTTGGAGATACAAGTAGAGCAAAGGTACTATCTAATGTTCTTCATGTTCCTACAATTTCAAAGAACTTGATTTCAGTAGGACAAATGGTAGAGAAGGGTTATCATGTCATATTCAATGAGAATGGGTGCTTCATAAAGAATCCAAAGGAAGACTTCAAGGTCATTGCTCGAGGTAGAAGAGAAGGAAGGATGCTCACTTTGGACGTCCAACATCCACATGGAAAGGTCATGTACATTCAATGTGGGAACAAGAAGATTTCAGAGCTGGACTTATGGCACAAAAGAATAGGACACATCAACATTCCAAAGCTGAAGGACATGAGCAAACATGAAGTGGTAAGAGGTCTTCCAAAATTTAATAGCATTGGACTACACGAGTTATGTGAAGCTTGTCAACTAGGAAAGCAAACGAGGCAGCCATTCAAGAGGAGCAATTATGTGGCTCCAAATGTCTTGGACTTGATACATACGGATGTATGGGGACCAACCCAAGAGGCATCAATGGCTGGTAATAGATTTTTTGTCACCTTCATTGATGATCACTCAAGAAAGGTATGGTTGTTTTGTATGAAGCAAAAATCAGAGGTGTTTTCTATATTCAAAAGATTCAAAGTTGAAGTTGAAAAGGAAACAGGAAGGTCTATCAAAACCTTAAGGTCCGATGGTGGAGGAGAATACTTCTCCAAAGAATTTTCAGATTTTCTACAAGAGAATGGGATCAAAAGGCAATTCACTTGTAGGTATACACCATAACAAAATGGAGTAGCTGAGAGGAAAAATAGGCAAATTGCTAAAATTGCAAGATGCATGCTCAACGAGATGAAGGTACCATTGTACTATTGGGTTGAAGCTACCACAACCGCCATTTACTTGATGAATAGGTGCACAACATTGGGAATACATCACTTGACTTCAAAAGAGGTATATTCCGATAAGAAACCTCATCTTACACACCTCAAAGTGTTTGGATGTGTTTGCTTTGTTCACATTCCACAAGAAGTTAGAACAAAGATGGAACCAAGATCAGAAAAATGTATTTTCATCGGCTACTCGATGGAGCAAAAAGGATACAAGTGTTACAACCCTAGAACAACGGAATTAAGAGTCTCGCGAGATGTGGTCTTTGATGAACTAAGACCATGGTATGAAGATAAAGGAAAGGAAAAGATTCTTGAAGAAGATTGTAATGATTATGCAGGAACAAATCAAAGAGAAGTTCAACAATCAAGCACAAATCTTTCAGGTCCAGAGGCATCTACATCAAATGAAGAATGTTCAACATGGAGGAGGAGTCATTCTTTGTCTCCAAATTCAGCTCATAGTAGAGCTGAAGAAGCAAGTGCTCCTCCAAACAGTGAGGTAGATGCAAGTGAAGAAGAATATGAAGAGGTAATCACTCCGATGGTAAAGTTGAATAGGTTAAAGAAGCAACTTTCTAAAGGCAATGAAAGAAGATCTTCAAGGACAAGGTATCCAACTCAAAGGTTGAGTTATGATAGTTTTATGGCGACACATTTTGCATACATGATGCAGGTTATCAAAGACAAAGAGCCTGAGACATATGAAGAAGCTTGCACACAAAAGGAATGGAAGCAAGCTATGAAAGAGGAGATCAAAGCTCTCAAAGATAATCACACATGGGAGCTAGTGTCAAAGAAAGAAGGTATGAAGATTGTTCCAAACAAATGGGTGTTTAAAGTAAAGAGGAATGCTGATGGTTCACTACCTAGATATAAAGTTAGATTAGTTGCCAAGGGATTTAAACAAACACAAGGCATAGATTATGATGAAGTTTTCAGCCTTGTTGCAAAGATGGGAACTATCAGAACATTAATTGCAATTGGTGCTTCAAGGAGATGGCCATTATATCAACTCGACATCAAAAATGCTTTTCTTAATGGAGAACTACAAGAAAAGGTATACATGAGTCAACCGGTTGGATTTGAAGATGAAAACCATCCAGATTTTGCTTGCAGGTTGAAGAAGGCACTTTATGGCTTGAAGCAAGCACCAAGAGCATGGAATCAGAGATTGGTAGAGTATCTAACTAAGTGTGGATACAGCCCAAGTAGTGTAGATCCTTCATTATACATGAAGAAGGAAGAAAATAGAGAGGTATATATTTGCATATATGTCGATGAGCTCATCATAACAGGAAATGATGTTACAGGGATTAAAGATATCAAAAGGAAGCTTGGTAAGGAGTTTAAAATTTCAAATCTTGGAGAGCTGAAATATTTTTTAGGAATTGAAGTTGTTTATGGAAAGAGTGGCATCTACTTGATGCAAAGGAAGTACTTGTTGGATATTCTTTTCAGATTTGGAATGAGTGAATGCAAACCACTCACTCAACCCATGGACTCAAATACAAAGATTTGTTCAAATGATGGAGAACCATTGGAAGATGTAACGACATATAGAAGCATTGTAGGATCATTGATCTATGCAAACATTACAAGACCTGATTTGTCTTATGTTGTTGGTGTACTTTCTCGGTTTATGCAAGCCCCGACAAGTGAACACTTAAATTCAGCCAAGAGAGTGTTGAGATACATAAAGCATACAGTTAATCATGCTTTGTTTTACAAGTTTGATGAAGAACTGCAGGTCAAAGGCTTTAGCAATGCTGATTGGGCAGGTTCAAAGGAAGATAGAAGATCAACCTCAGGTTATGTGTTCATGATAGGAAGCAAACCTATCACATGGAGCTCAAAGAAACAACCTATTGTTGCACTTTCATCCATGGAGGCTAAATATAGAGGATTAGCTTTTGCCACATGTGAAGCAATGTGCATTAAAAAGTTTTTGGCTGATCTTGGAGTGCTAGTTGGAACCATCCCTATATATGGTGATAACATGTCAAGTATTTACTTAGCAAGCAATCCTATGTTTCATGCAAGGAGCAAGCACATAGAGCTCCACTACCATTATGTAAGGGAGAAGGTGTTGAACAAAGATGTGGAGATAAAGTTCATCAGAACCAAACAGCAGGTTGCATATATGTTTACAAAGTTCTTGGATGCTTCTAAACTCAAAGTCTTCAAGGATCTGATAAATTTGCAGGACATGGATGAAGATAACTCCCAAATGAGGTTGAGGGGGAGTGTTGAAGATAAATGTACAAGCTCATTTTCATATGAGCCATGCTTGGATAAATTTACCAAATATAAAGATAAAGAAAAAGTAGAGGAAAAAAAGAAAAACATAATAAAAGAAAAAGTCTAGTCAAAATTCATGATGAGCAAGAGATACAATATCTTGCCTTGTAGTTAGTAGCATGTAGTGGAGAAAGTGGTGAGTTAAGAAGAAGGCACAAACTTCTTCACATGCTCATTGGTTATAAAAGTGAAGTGGGAGCACATTCAAAACAAGGAGAGAAAGAGGCAAGAGCTCCCAGTAGTCGGATCTAGCCATTTTGTCATTTTGTCTTCCCTTAGACTCCTTCCAGTCGCACGTCAGTTTGTACATAGCTCTGTTGCAGACCTCATATCTCAGTGCATATGTAACCATTTCTTACGTTTAAGCATTCATTGGAAATCTTATCTTGTGTACTTTCTGAATATCAAATATCTCTTTGAAAGCTTATGTACTTTGTGAGATATCAGTGAAAAAGTGAAGTCCAATTTTTCAGTATACCTATGTAGATAGGTAGTCTATTTTGGTCGGTTAAGTTTCCCAACCAAAACATATCCAAATTGAGTGATTTTTGTCTTGTTGGAAAGCTCTTGACATCTGCTTTCACTGTCCGAAATATCGCATTGAGATCATTTATATTCTATGAGATATCTATAAGAAAGTAAAGTCTAGTTTTATAGTGTACTTATGTGTGCAGGTGGTCTATCTTGGTCAGTTGAGTTTCTTGACCAAAACTCATCCAAATTATTTCATTTTTAGCTTTCTGGAAAGCTATTTGTGTCTACTTTCTCTATACCAAATATTTTTCTCAAAGGATATATATTTAGAGAGCTATCAGTCTGAGATTGAAGCTCAATTCTTCAGCATACTTGTGTGGACAGGTAGTTCATCTTTGTTAGTTGTGTTTCCTAATCAAAACTTGTCCAAATTAAGTTATTTATAGCTTGTTAGAAAGCTCTCTTTGTCTACTTTGATTGACTAAAGGCTCAAATCCATTTGAGTTTTGTGTTGAGAGCAGCAAGCTATCTAAGGTGCAGATATTTGTCCAAGTGCTGGACATACAAGGGTGGTTCACTACACATTTCCATTGCGCATAGGAGAACTCATTCTCCACATCACAGACTATATTTCAAGTGATTCGACCAACATATAAATGGTGACCACCATGGGATTAAGGTTTTGAAGAAAGTTGCAAAAAAGTGGTAGTCAAAGGTAGAAAGAATGACACACCGCAAGAACAAGGCAGGACACTAGGGTAGGGAGAGTTGATGGAGGTTGTGTATGTCCACGATATGCTTTGTCCTAATTTATTCTCTGTATATGAAAGAAGAATCAGTGATCCTAGAAGAAAAGAAGGAAAAAATGATCCAGAAAGAAGTTTTAGAAGGCCTAGCATCAAGGACCATCAGTAGTTTGCAACAATTACTTCCAAATTTGAACAAAATACTCCAAACAGACCGGTGCCAAACTCTAAAAAAAAGTATGGTCCACCATACCAGCCGTATGAAATCCCAAAAATACCTTGAATTCCACTATACATACACACCTGTCAAACTCTCAAAGAAAGAAGTCCACTGCACTGACCTCATTAAACCATGGAAAAACTTGGAAGTCCATCGTATCCATCCCATCGAACTCTGGAATAACATTAAATTCCACCACACTCACCCCATCAAACCTTGGAAAAACCCTGAAGTCCATCATACCCACCTCATCAGGTTGAACCCAAAAGTTCACCATAGCCACCTCATCAAACCACAAAAAAACCCTGAAGTCCATCATACCTACCCTGCTAGGTTGAACCCTAAAGTCCATTGTACCCATCTTGTCAAGCTCCAAAAGAACCTTGACGTCCATTGCACTTACCCCATCAAACCTTGGAAAACCCCAAAGAGCACCATACCCACCCTCTCAAACTTTGAAAAAACCTCGAAGTCTACTGCACTCACCCAACCAAAGTTTTGAAGAATCCCCATATTCCACCATAACCTCCCCATCAAACTCCTAAAAACCCCAAAGTCCACCATTACCATACCCACCCCATCAAACCTTGGAAAATTGGATAGTACCCCTGAACCTTTCCCTATGTTCCCTTGAATATTTTGGATGCTTTTACAAAATAGACTAGAACACAACACGTTTTCTTACAGCTCTCCTAGACCACCCTTTAGGAGTAGATTAAATGTCTGCATAGCTACATTAACAAAGTGGGATTTTGTATATAATTACCCTCGATTTCCAAATATTGCATCCATAGAGACTATTTTCAGACTCGATCCATTTCAATAGTATGCAACATCAAAAGTGTATCCTCATGCGGCCATAGTTTTTGAAGAGGTAATGAAGAGAATCCTCATCCTGATGAAGCCCCACCTATATGCACCATAGGAGTCCACTATGCTAAGTTTGTAGGGAATTATAACAATGATCTTAATGCTGATATTTGTATGTTTGAAAATCATTATAGCATTTTAGATGGACATAGAGATACTACACACAAATGTCAGGTTTTCCAAATCACACTTATGAATGAAGGTATTAAATGACTATCAAAGTTTGGCTTTGTCCATTTTAGGCATTATGAAGTGCTAAACCATGAATTCCTAAATAGATTTTGATGGAGGAAAACTACCTCACAACTCTACGATATCTTATAGACTCTTAGGCAACAACCTCATCAACTTGTGTAGACTTATGCTATCGAATTTAGAAGCACATACAGACAATTCCCTATAGATAGTCGACCTCCACTATATGTAGTCATATGATGGTTCATTATTGGTCTTTCTCCTCACCTTCATGACATCATATGGATTTACGATGTGTGGGGGGGGGATCCATCTAGATGAGATTATCCTAATTGCCTTAAAGCTAGAAAGTAAATTAAGGTTAACCACAACCAAGGTGGAAACTAGTGAATTAAAAAAATACTTGGATCCTATAGAAAGGAAACTTGGTAATGTTAGAATTGATTCTTCATACCCTTTTAAAAACAAGTCTACTTCACTCCTTAGAGAAATGCTACACGCTATGAACTCTTGTGTTTCATATCAGATGTATTATGTAATCTGTGAGTTGCTGATCACAAAATATATTCACAATGGCAGACTTCAAAGTTGTAATGCATCAACACATTAGGTAAGCATAGACCACTTGCTCCTAACCCCCCCCCCCCCCAATGCTCCTTTTTCATCACCATAGACATCCCAATGTCCTTAGAATGATTTCTAGTAGTATACTTACCCACCTATTCCTAATCCTCCTTATTGACCATATGCCCAACCAACACCACAACCCACATATCCTCCCATACATGATCATTATACTTCCCCACAATATGGTCCACTATAATTCAACCAACAACCACAATGGAACCAACAAAAACCTCAAGCACAAAGATCTAGTTTTCCAAATCTCTACTTTCTGATGTTTCCCATAGTAACGATGACCCCCATAATGTACTTTTGTCAAGAAGAAGGTCATACTTGAGCTAATTGTGAACATGTTCGTGAGTTTTATCAATGATGATAACAGTAGACACCTGCAACCAACATGGTAAGGTTAACCTACATGGAACCTAAAGTTACTATAGTGCAGACTCAATCACGCAAGATGGTTGAACCTCAAGAGGACCAACTAAGAACTTCACTAGAAGAGAAAGAAGAATTTTGACTAAAAGCAACCAATTTTTTGTTGAATGAACCTCCATAATTTACTCACTCCACACTACAGTTAGTAGAACACTCTCAACTAAGACAACTGAATGATCATGATACAATCCATAATGCCCCAGACAACCCCATAGCGGCCATGGTGTTTGCATCAAACAACCCCATACCAATTTTGGACTCTGGTCCACATAACTTAGAAGTGCTTGTGAGCACAGATCCAAAATCTACTAGAGACTCCCCGAATTTTGTCCCAAAAAACACCAAAAGTACCACATACCATTTTTCCAGACTAGATTGATCAACCATAGAATGAACTACAACTAGTTTTCAAAACAATCAATATAGCACTATAGGTACCAATTCAAACTCCTCTAGGTGAACTCCTTTCTCTGTGTCTAGTCTTTAGTTGATAGCTCCTTAGACAATTACAAGATACCTTTCTCTGGGACCAATACACTATCTAACACAAACAAAATTGGGTTTTTTTATCATGAAGTTCCACTTATTACAGTTTGGTATCAAAACAAATTAAAAAAAAACAACATCTTATTGATGGAGGCTCCAGTATAAACATCTTCATGCTCAACATTGTAATCAACTTGGATGGAAGAATGTGAAACCATCACCTTTCTTTATTCACATGGTGGACCAATCTAGAGTGCCATTGTTAGGTATTATTAGAGATAGTCATATCACCATGCAAGGAGCTACGTTGTTCTTGGTTATCAACCTCGCTGGACTACAAGTGGATTACGATATACTTATTCTTTGCCCATGGATTAAGCAAGCAAAAGAAGTGCAAGATTGTTCTACCAATCATCTTTCTTTCTCATAGGTATATTATAAATATACAATCACCTTTGAAGAACTTATTAAATGTCAAAAATTTCATGCTCCAAAGTTTGCAAAACCTACCCATTTTGTAGACGGACTCACAAACAATGAGGAAGAGTGTTGTTGAAGGTTAATCATGATTTACTCACCCATAGCATTATCAATGTCTATCACATAGTGACTAGATATTTGAAACCCTATGCACAACCATTCTCAGTATCTTGATTTATGCATTTACATCTATAATATTTACAACTCTCTTTTCAATGCTTTTGAGAAGTAAGTCTCTATTTAAATCTTTCAAGGTCTATTTTTGCAATTGTTTGTGGAAAACTCTTGGGTCATATTATTTCTAAGATAGGTATTGTTCTTGATCTTGATAAAGTTGTAGCTATTCAAGAAGCCAATACGTACAAGTGGAAAAAAATCCCCATCCATAGAAACATGAGAGTAGGCCTTGCAAATTTTTTTGCAAAAACTAACCTTGTCTTCCCATGGCTTCGGTGTTTTTTGCATTTGTAAGCATGAAATATATATCCATGGACATATGTGAACAATATCAAAGATAATAATGGTAGAGAAAGTTGAAAATTAACTTATCTCTTTTCAAAACTTAACTATAAGATAATTAAGAGAGAGTTACAAATAGACAATATAGGGTAAGACAAAAGATTTCATTGATAATCAAAGTACATTACAAAATTTGTTTCTCAAAAGATACTGATTATAAAGCTCATGGATATTTCCTCTAATTCTTTGAGCTAGTTGAATGTCTTTGGTTGTATGGTTACTCTCTTGGCATGGATAGCACATAGGTTGGCATCTTCAAGTATGGAGATGAGGTAGGCCTCTGCCACCTCTTGGAGTTCCTCGAATGCTATTCCTTGTATTCTAAAACCCACACAATAGCTCTGAAGTTCTTACTTTACCACTATCACAAATGCTCTTTGTGGTATGAGAAGTTCAACTAATTTTTTATAGTGTCTTTTCTCTACAAATGCTCTATGGTACCTCCTTAGTCTCTATGGGGCTCTTGCACTGGGAGGAATGTTAGGGTGTTCCTTGAGATCTATGATGTGGGTTGATTTTTCTTTCCTTTTTTTATATGCCTTGATGGTCCAACTTCATCTTCCACATTTTTTTGTCCACTTGTGTGTTGGTTTTTCTCTTTATCCTCCTTTGTTGGTATTTGGCCTTGCGTCTTGGGTAGTGTCTTACTTGAATGTGTTACCCTATGGCTTCTTGGAGTCTATGTCTCATTCCATGGTGGTTTGGTGTAACTTTCTTAATTAGATGGTGAGTTTGGATCCATATGAGAATAAGATAGAACCGTTCTTCTCATCACCTATTCAAGCCTTGCATTGATGGGTGCCTTATTTGGTGGCTCATCTATTGACCCAAAATTTGAATGATGCTCTTGAAGTCAATCCTTTTGTTGGTTTGTCACTTCCTATTCTCACAATGGATTGCTCCCAGAGGGTGTGCCATCACATGAGAGATGACTATAAGTGGTGTGGGAAGCTCTTTGATGTCTCTTGTGGGGTTGCATCCATGGAGGGCACTGAGTTCCTTGCACATAGCTAGGATAGACCACATGGACTTTTTTTGCACTCTACTTGGTGCATTCCATTCTCTCAAGTTTTAAAGTTTTAACTAAAGTGACCCATCTCTAGTTATAAGGTTTTTTTTTTCAACTGTCTGTTCACATTGAAATGGAGAAAATCTAGTTTAGAACCATTAAAAAAAATAAATAAGACATATAAAAAAAAGAAAGTAATGTAGATTGAAAAAACTATGGGAAATAAGGACCACCATGAGGGATGTCTTGGCTGACCCTCCTTTTATAGAGTTTCACATAAAAATTCCTTATTCACATTTAATTGGACTAAATTATTTTAGAAATAGAAAAATAGTAATAAAAAGAATGACACATTCAAAAAAGATTACATATAACCCTATAATTTACCCTTTAGTGGAATCTAATGAGTTCACTTCACTTCCAAGGCAAACCCTCATATTCTTCTCACACACCACATAGCATGATGTAGTAGTCCTAAAGATGACTTCCACTTTTTGTTAGCAATGTTGTATCCTTCTTGCAATTTTTGCTAAATCTGACTCCTTTACTCATTCCATAGCAAACTTTCTTGAGAATGTGGTTCAATAAAACCAATTAAACATCTCTTCATATTTTTTTATTGCATTGGACCATTACCATGTCATGGGTTTCTGAAGTACACACCACTAGCCCTATAGTGTGACTTCTCCATTCCTTAGGTAGTGGAAACCTCCAATGACCTATATATGCATGAAAATGCTCCATGTTCAAATAAAGCATGCTGAAAGATTTTGAGTATATTGTAAAAAAGGATATACAACAAACAATTTGAAAGATTGAGTAAACTTATAATGTAGTGTGTAATATTTATATCTCCCCAAGAGAGGATGAAACACTTCGGGAACTCCACTATTGAGTATCAATAGAGCTAGTAAGGCTCATCCTAACTAGCAACTTATCTAAGCATGGTCAAACCTTCTTTCACTTCTTACTGAGATCAACTTGAGAATCATTTCTACTGTGTGTTGGTAGTGATGTGTGTGAACACACTTAGGACCCTCGCATCACTTTTTCCCCCCTTTAGGAGGTTTTCTCCTATTGGCTTACATATAGGCCTATAACCCTAATGGGTTACTTATCTTTCTACATTCACTTGGTAATACATTCTATGTTGTGTTTTGCTCTAAGAAGCTTCTTCTTCCTTGTGCTCTTTGTGTGCTTTTGTAGACCTCAAACTCCAACAATTGGTATTAGAACAGGTCATCGCTTCATCAATGGGTTCAGTGATGCCCCTTTGGTCACAGTCTCATAATCACACAAAAATTGGTGAGCATACTCCGGGCAGAGCTCAAAATGGCTTCACTCTCTAGCGTCAAAATTTTGGATTGAGTTGGATTCGACCTCCAAACACACTATCACATTGACTATGTAGACAATTTCTTGCTTTTGTGCCAAACATATATACAAGTTTTGATTCACGGGTACAAGCACCTCAAAGTCTACTACAAGTTTAGCATAGCTTGACAAGGTGTTTCTGTTCAACATTTTGAGATACAACCATTTTTCTACATTAGGGTATTTAGTCACTGGCCATGGATAAAGCAATGATGTATTTCATATGTTATCTTTTGAGGATAACTTGAATGGTACTAACTACATGTTGTGGGCTTATATGATGCATCATGTATTGCTAATAAATTCATGTGGAATATTGTGTAGTGTGTTAAAAAACAATCTACTACACCTACAAATACAATCATTTAAGGTGATGCAGATGGTGTTGAAGATGATCATCTAGTTGTGACGGAGATTGATTCAGATTGGTTCCTTAATAGTGGTGCTTCAAAGCACATAACTTCTTGCAAAAGTTTTTTTGCATCTTTTAAATATGCACCCAAAGGAGGATATGTGGTGTGTGCAAAGAAGTTTTCTTATCCTATCATTGCAGTAGGATAAGTTGAGCTTATGTATGCAAATGGAGGTGTGGTCCTCTTGAAAAATGCATTGTATGTACCTAGTATCAAGAAGAACTTAATTTTAGTTTCTTTAACTACCAAAGTTGGATTTCATGTACACTTTGTTGATGATAAGTGTATGGTTCATGATTTTAGCAATGGTGATATTATCATGATGTCTAGTACATTATGGAATGGTTTATATTGCTTCGATACATACAAATTGGCTGCCTCAAATGCCTTGGTTTCTCATAATTCCTCCATGGCTGAAATGGAGCTTTGGCATGCTCTTTTTTGGTCACTTGAACTTCAATAGTTTGCTTTATTTGCAAAATAAGGACATGATTATTGGTTTTCCAACACTTGAGTCCATTGAAAATCATGCATGTGAAGGTTGTATTCTTAGATAAATGCATCGTGCTTCTTTTCCAAAAAAATAGTCATTCACACACTATAGAAAAATTGTGGCTTGCTCATAGGGTTTAATGTGGTCCTATGAAAACTCCATCTTTTGGGAAACATGTATATTTTGTTACCTTCATTGATGATGCTACTCGCCATACATGGGGGTAACCTATGAAAGCAAATTAAATGAGGTATCTTCTTGCTTCAAAAAAATTTTAGCTATGGCTAAGAAAATTCCTAGAAACAAGCTTTTGACTGTACGCATAGATTGTGGTGGTGAATACATGTCACATGAGTTTAATTATTTTCTTCATGAAAGAGGAATTTGACACCAACGTACGGTGCTATATACACCTCAAAAAAAGTATGAAGTTGAGAAGACAAGGCATAAATCAACCTAGGCATGTTAATTACAAAGCCCCCAAGTATCATATGGCTATGTGTCGAACCAAGAATATTCTCTCTCATTGCATTAGAGATAGATGTCCATTTATAATAATCAAACTAAGATAGGGCATGGCCACGCAAATAATCAAGGCTTTGATTGACTTAGGGGCAGCCACTAATGCTATCAGGTATTCTTACTATCACGTATTTTGTTGGTACAAATGAATCCAAGCCTACATAATTGGACAATTAGCATGTATCTCATATATTCACATATGACTATTCCCTTGTAAAAGTCAATTTACTTTTTATCCTTCTAAAAGTGCATATGATTATTGCACTAACCCCATGTGGAGTTAGGAGGAATCAAATCTCGAATTCTTGGTGGTTGATAGATGAGAAACTAAAGCCTAAATATTAGGACTCACTTTATGGTGAGAGCTTGAATTTGAATTCAAAAGTTGGCTCCAACTCTAGCTATAAAAGTGGATCAAAATATCGCATGGATGAGAGCTCAATTTGGAGATCAATTGAGAGGGGTGTCTTGTGATTAGAGAGCTCACTCCATAGCTCCATCATTATCCTCACATTGTGCAATTATAAATTGCCAATGTCCTTGTGTTTCTATGTGATGTAATACATACACATTGATCATATCTCTACTTCCATTCTCTTTTATGATCATCTCAGAATGGTGAACTTCTCATAGCTTTTTCTCAGTGCATAGTTGATCATTTGATGTGATTTAAAGTGATATAGATTCATCACACTGTCTACTTCATAAGTACAAACCTTCATTATCATTTCTTGTCTCAATCTTGAGATATCTTCACATTACTGCTCACTGGTATGCATACTGCAACACCCCAAAATGTCGGGTTAATCTTTCAACTTAGTAAGCATCATTCTCAGTGTAAACTTGATTATTTTTATTGAAATAACTCATGATTGGTAGTTATCTAAGTTAATTAGATATTCCCAAAAGGAATTTAATCAATTGCTAGTAGGTTGAGAGTTGTGTTCATTTTGTTGAACATGTGTAGAGACCAAAATAGCAAGTCTTGACACTACTTGAAGTTTTTACTCATCTATTTTGATCCATTGATTATAGGATCATGTTCCAAAGCACATTATTTATGATTTTTGGGAAGCTCAAGGGGTCTACTAGACTCTCCAAAACTTGCTCTTGGCTGTTGTGAAGCAGGAGTTTGTAGCACCACATTCATCTATGGAATATGTCCATCATCTCCTCCAATAGTGGTATCAGAGCAACAACAAGCAAAATGGGAGATGGATCTCCATCATTCATTGACAAATTGGACCAGGGAAACTATCGAGCATGGTACCTAAGGATGCAAGCCTATCTCCAAGGAAGCCTATATGGATACATCTCTCGAGATGAGGAAATGTCAATATTCAGAAGCAAACATCAACCTACAAGAGAAGAGCAATTAAGGCTAACTACATGGTGTGCAAAGAATGCTCTAGCCAGGTCTTATATACTTAACCCAATATTTGATTTCTTATTACCTCACATTAGGAATTGCAAGACCTCCCGAAGGACTTGGGAAGTACTTTCTTCATATTTCTCATCAAATACAAGAGCTAAGAAGAACCAGCTTTGGATGGAGTTCACAACCTTGAAGAAGAAACCAAAGCAAACTACAGCTGACTATGTAACCAAGATGAAGGATGTAGCTGACCAACTTGGGAGCATTGGAGAAGAGATAGAAGAGGAGCAGATAGTAAGGCAAATCATAAATGTCATCAAAGCTGATGATAAGTGGGAGTCCTTCACCACAGCAATGGACCTATATATGGATATGCAAATACCTTACGTCAACACACTGATGGGGCAACTCTTCACACATGAGACAAAGCTCAACAAGAATGGAGACAAATCTAGAGTTAATCAATCTTCTGCCCGTTACACAGATAGAAATAAAAGTAAAGATAAAGGCAAGGGTAAAAAGAATGAAGAAGAGGCAAGTACCTCTCAAGTGAACTTCACAGGTAGAGGAAGAGGTACTAGAGGAAGGGGCACAGGAGGAAAGCAAGGTAGGGGGAGATCATACAACTCTTCACCTTGCAATATCTATGGCTTGACCAATTATACCATAGATGAGTGTTTCAAGAACACAAAGAATTAGAGAGGAAGAGGCTTCCATAGAGGACACTATGGACAATCGAGAGGTAGGTTCAACAATGGAGGAAACAATAATCATGACAACTACAACCAAGGCTACAACAACAACTACCAAGGAGGCTTTAGAGGTAGAAGAGATTATAACAACTACATAGAAGATCAAGAAGATTCTCTACTGATCATGAACATGATATTGAAGCAAGGTAAAGATGATGAGCATATTTTCTATATTGATTCTGGTTGTTCCAATCATGTGGTTGGAAATGTAGCATTGTTATCTCATGTTGAAGAACCTAAAGGGAAGCATGAAGTGCAGTCAGGTGATGACACTAGACACTCTATTAAGAAGATTGGAAATGTCAAGGCTTCTGATGGTAACATGAACCTTTTAAGTAAGGTATTATATGTGCCAACCATAACAAAAAACCTAATCAGTGATGGGCAGATTGTTGAGAAGGGCTTACAAGTTAGATTCACAAGGCATGGAGCATATGTGGAGGACCCTCAACAAGGCTTCAAGAGGTTTGCAAAAGGTGAGAAATCTTGTAGACTCTTTACATTTGAAGTTGAAGATACCAAAAACATTGCACTCTTCAATTACAAAGATCAAACCCTATCTGAACTAGAGATATGGCATAAAAGCCTAGGTCATATAGGTGAAAGAACACTAAAGCAAATATGTAGGGATTAGAGTGTGCTTGGCATTCCAAATGTGTCCAAGCAACAGATGATTTAAAAGTGTGGAGCATGCCAATTTGGCAAATCTCACAAGCAATCATTCAATAGAAAGGGATACATGTATGAAGAGTACTTGGAGCTTGTGCACATAGACGCATGGGGTCCTAGTAGAGAGCCATTAATCCCAGGGTCAAGGTACTATGTTTCATTTATAGATGATTATAGTAGATGGACAATTCTTTACTTCATGAAGCATAAAGATAAAGTCTTCACTTGTTTCAAGAAGTATTTGGCATTGGTTGAGAACCAAACAGGTAAAAGCTTGAAGAGCCTTAGATTTGATGGAGATGGTGAGTATTTCTCACATGAATTCGAATCATTCTTACAGGATAGAGGTATAAAGAGAGATGTCAACAAGATACACTCCTGAACAGAATGGAGTGGTAGAGATGAGGAATAGACTAATAGTAGAGGTTGCAAGATCAATGTTGAATGAAAAGAAACTTCCAAATTACGTATGGGTAGAGGTTGTTTCCACAACCACATACTTAATTAATAGGCTTCCATCCAAATCCTTGGATGGAATGACATCTTATGAGGCATCGAATGGTAGGGGACCCTCATTAGATCATTCTAAAATCTTTGGGTGCATTGCTTATGCACATATACCATCATAGATTAGAGGGAAGCTTGATCCAAAATCTGAAAAGTGTATAGTCATTGGTTATGAACAAAACTAGAAGGGATATAGGTTTTACAATCCCACTAAAAAAGGATCTACAATTAGTAGGGATGTAGAGTTTGATGAAAATAATTCATGGTTTGAAGATGATTGCAGGAAAATTAAGCTACCCTATGACTTGGAAAGTGATTCTCCAGCTCTCACTCAAGAAGAACCACAAACATTAAAAGATGGCAACTCAAAATATTAAGAGCAAATTGACTTCAAAGCTCGGAAGTCCCAGGGCAAGACAAAATACAAGCAATTGGAAGACATTACAAAGTCATCCAATCAAGCACTCTAAAAATCTCAAAGGGAGAGTAAAAAACACATAAGGTATGGCTATGACACATCACTATTCACCAAGCATTCTATATACATGATTAAAGATTCTATGTCAAAAGAGCCTTCTTCATTTGAAGAAGCCAATAAGAAGAAAGAATGGAGAGAAGCTATGAAGGAATAAATTGAAGCACTTCAGGTAAACAACACTTGGGATTTGGTTCCCAAGAAACCAAGCATGGAGGTAATTGGATCCGGGTGGATTCATAAAGTCAAGAAGAACTCAGCAGGTTCAATCAACAGCTATAAAGAAAGGCTAGTAGCAAAGGGGTTTGCTCAAACCCATGGAGTGGATTGTGATGAGACCTTCTCACCTATGGCTAAGATGCCAACAATCAAGGTTTTAGTAAGTATTGTTGCTTCGAAAAATTGGAACTTGTATTAGTTAGATGTTAAAAATGCATTTCTAAATGGATGGATCTTAGAAGAAGTCTACATGGTTCAACCACCAAGGTATGAAGACAAGGACAAATCAGACCATGTGTGCAAGCTAAGAAAAGCACTCTATGGTTTAAAGCAAGCTCCTAGAGCTTGGAACCATAGGCTTGTCACATATTGGCAGGATCAAGGATTTGTTGCTAGCAAAGAAGGTTCTTCTTTGTTCATAAAGAAGACCAAGTCGAAAATTATTTACTTATGTGTTTATGTGGATGACATTATCATTACAGGGAATGATGCTAATGGCATCAAACAAATCAAATCTCAGACGATGGAAGAGTTTAAAATCAGTGACCTTGGTTTGATAACATACTTTCTGGGATTAGAACTTGTATATTCAGATTCTGGAATCTTTATTACTCAAAGGAAGTACATTCATGATATGTTGGTTAAATTCAAGATGGAGAACACTAAAAGTCCAAGTACACCCATGGAACTCAACCACAAACTTAGTTCTCAGAACTCCTTGAAGATATTATGAGTTATCAAAGGCTTGTGGGGAGTCTCAATTATGCAACCCTAACAAGAGTTAACATATGTTATGGAGTAAGTACATTAAGCCAATTTATGCATACACCAAGGAAACCTCACATGGAAGCTTCCAAGAGGATCTTAAAGTATCTAAAGGGTACCATAAATGAAGGGCTGTTTTATCCATTCACTTCAGATTTGGATATCAAGATGTATTCTAATGCAGATTGGGCTCGTTTAAAGGATGATAGGAGGAGCACCTCTAGCTACTTATCTTTTTCAAGTTCAAAGCTAATATCATGGTCATCAAAGAAACAACCAACTGTGGCATTGTCATCAACAGAAGCAGAAAACAGAGGCTTAGCAAATGCAACACAAGAGGCTATGTGGCTCAAGCTAATTTACACAGATTCCGGATTTCATTCTTATACTCCAATGATTTTTGGAGATAATACTAGCTCACTTCATTTGGCTACTAATCTTGTATATCATGCAAGGACTAAGCACATTGAAGTGCACTATCATTATGTAAGAGAGAGTCTACTTAGCAAGGACATCCAATTGTCCTATGTATCAACCAATTTGCAATGTGCAAATATGCTCACAAAGTCTTTGGATGGAACTAAGATGAACACATTCAAGATGACTCGATTGCAGGAAATCAAAGAGAAATAAAGACCAAGCTTTTTGGGCTTGAGGGGGAGTTGTTGGTGCAAATAATCCAAGCCTACATGATTGGACAATTAGCATGTATCTTATATAGTCACATATGACTATTCCCTTGTCAAAGTCAATTTACTTTTTATCCTTGTAAAAGTGCATATGATAATTGCACTAACCCCACGTGAAGTTAGGAGGAATCAAATCTCAAACTCTTGGTAGTTGATAGATGAGAAAGTAAAGCCTAAAGATTAGGACTCACTTTATGGTGAGAGCTTGAATTTGAATTCTAGTCCAACTCTAGCTATAAAAGTGGATCAAAAATCATGTGGATGAGTGCCCGATTTGGAGATCAATTGAGAGGGGTTTCTTTTGATTAGAGACCTCACTCCATAGCTCCATCATTACCCTCGAATTTTGCAATTATACATTGCCAATGTCCTTGTATTTGTATGTGATTTAATACATACACATTGATCATATCTCTACTTCCATTCTCTCATGTAATCATCTCAGAACAGTGAAATTCTTAGAGCTTGTTCTCAGTGCATAGTTGATCATTTGATGTGATTTGAAGTGCTATAGATTCATCACACCATATAATTCATAGCTACAAAGTTTCATTATCATTGCTTGTCTCAATCTGGAGATGTCTTCACATTATTGCTCAGTGGTCTGAAATGACTCATGATTGGTAGTTATCTAAGTTAGTTAGATACTCTCAAAAGGAATTTAATCAATTGATAGTAGGTTGAGAGCTCTATTGATTTTTCTGAACATGTGTAGAGACCAAATAACAAGTCTTGACACTACTTGAAGTTTTTACTCATCCGTTTTGATACATTGATTAGAGGATCATGTTCCAAAGCACATAGGTGATTATTTATGATTGTTGGGAAGCTCAAGGGGTCTACTAGACTCTCCACAAATTGCTCTTGGATGGTGTGAAGCAGGAGTTTGCAGCACCATTTATCTCTAGAATCTATCCAACATCTCCTCCAACATATTCTTGCTATCATGTATTCTTGCTATCAGGACATGGAATTGTTCAGCAATCGTGTGGAAGCTTATCGTGTGGGATTGGGAGGAGTGAAAACCCATTGCATGGGCAAGGTGGAGCTTCCCATATCCATTTGAGACGTCAATATGACAATCAAAGTGCTAGTGTGCCACGATGAGGGCTTCTTTAAGTTTGGGTAAATGAGCAGTGTGTCATGATTGAACTAGGAAGATGCATAATCAATGATCTAGGCATGACACAAACTAATGAATAGGGTTAATCATGAAGAAAAAATATTGTTCTTGTCCAAAATTGTATGATGATGAAGAATTTGACGACTGAAGCACAAGCAAGAGAGAGGACAGAACTCCTTTTCCAAAGACAGCAATGGTCTCAATATCTCAATCAAAGAAGCATGAGAACCAACTTACAAGAACTATGGAATCCCAAAGATAGGCAACGTCTCGAGGTAGTGTGAGCCATGGTGTGAAACGAATTTGGCTATGCAAGGGTGAGTGCTGACTTGCTTCCTTGGTGGCACAATCAAGGCTGAAGGAGAAATCAATGCAATCAACTCAAGTGCACGCATTACATCAAAGATCCACCCACAATGGGTACATTCCATTTGGGTACCAAAGAAATTGATTAAGGTTGACCATACTTCTACATAGATCTAGGTGCCGAAGAGCTTCTTATGGGCTCAATTAGCCACACATGAAATCTTAGGAATTAAATTGTTCTCAACGGTCCTCCCAAACCCTCAAAAACTTACACTACCAAATGTTGAACACATACCCTCATGTAAAGTCCAACATATAATTACTTGGCAATGGGTACCTAAAAATTCCCATGATCAAGGGAAGTCATCTCGTAAGCCCTTGTATGCATTCACATGCCAAACTTGTAATCCCATAAGGGAAGTATGGAAAGTCAAGTCGTGTAACAAACCCCCTGACCCCACCATGTTACACCCTTGTACAATACTAGATGCATTGAAACCCCATTGCATTTCCCAAATTATGCATCTAGGTTAACCACTCACCATATTACCTTTCATCTATAACCTCACACATAGCACTCACTTACTTAATAACATTCAAAAATATCACATTTGTATTGTAAAGGGAACAAGTCCTCATCAAGTTTTTAATACAATACTAATGTGATCATTCTTCTTCTAGAAGATCCTCAGAATATTCAGCATCGCCATCATCATGGTGAAAGCAACAGGCAGTAGTTCCCAGGCAGGCGCTAGTCACCAAATGATAGATATCAACACCTTACCTATTGTTGAAATACCGAAGGAAAGGCCAAAGGCACTGGTACATCTACAAACCATACCCATTCAAGATCCACCTATGGGGCACACAACAAAAATGGATCCCCACTCTCATTAGTTCTATGAGATTGCCGATGCAGCTTATATCTGGGAAGCAGGATGTCAGTTTAACAACATATGGGGGAAGTATGATATATTTACTCGAGAATTCAAGAAGTTCAAAATATGGAGGAACTTCAACCTATATGGTGCTAGGTAGGCTTAGCCAAATACTTTAGTGTGTGGCTACCTAAACCAAATTTCATGCGATGTTACTACCTTATTACCACTCTGTAGCCTAACAAGGACAAGAGGATAGCCAGTTCTTTTGTTATCATTGACACATGGGAATGAATTCAAGAAGTTTAAGCTCACCTTAGACATGGTTTGGGAAGTCCTTGATATGCAAGCCATGCATATTCCTACGGAGAAGGAGATGTTAGTACCCGACAACATGAAGAACAAGAATCTTGCTAAGCTAAAGGATATGGTAGCAATGACCCCAAACATAGTAGTCCATCTCAGAATATGTATGCAGCACTTTGCTTTTCAAGAATAAGATTGATTCACTCAGTCGCATAACTGAGTGTGGTTCAAATTATACCCGACAAGGACCTAAAACATGAAAATCAACCTATCGATTTGGATCATGGACCAAATCCATGCTGCTAACTAGAGATAGCCTCATAAAAATATTTGAATGGTTGTTGCATCCTCACCTGTATTATTTATCGATGTTCGGCCTACAATATTCCTATTCAGAGATCTTTATGTTGGAACAAAATTCAACAGTTCAAAAGCAAAAAAGCATCAGCACCCCATCAAAGAGAATGAGAGGATCAATTCCCTATGTGCAACCAAGAGGTCCTACTTTGATGCCAGATATCTCCCTAGCATCAAAACATGCAGTATGCCCATTCATACTTAGATTACCAAGGAGAAGCACATATGGCCCTCAATTGATAGTCCTGCAAGTACCATTAGCTTTAGAGTTTCCTAGAGGGATTGGCCTTGAGGAATTAGGTAACGTAAACTTTGAATAGCTTCTCAAGGATAAAGATCTCGAGTCACAATAAGAAGAAGCAGGTCAGGAACGTTAGCACCAACATGAAGAAGAGCAACATGAGGAACAATAGTAGGAACAAGAACAAGATGACGAAGAAGACAATGAAGAGCAAAGAGAAGATGAAGAAAATGAAGGTTCCCCTGCTTACACTATATGACTTCAAAGATTATATGACATAATAACAAGTGTACAAGAACAAGGTTGACTCTCGTTCCACACCCGCTAGTTATCGATAAATCAAATATTGGGAGAAGAAGGGGTCGATCAGTGATTCATCGATTCCCTCAGCTTATTAGCAGAGACATGTGGAACAATCAAAGCCGCATACCATGATGCAGAGACCTCGACCTGAATATGATCAGAGGAAAATTGATACAAGGCCTAGATTGGGGAAGAACATCCACATACCTATCTCACAGTTTGAGACCCTCCATCCCCACCTAGAACCCAAGAAGCACAACCCACAACCACAATCATGGTCATAGAAACGAGCCAAGTAGAGGAGCCAATTTTCCATACACCACCCCATTCACCTCCACATATTGAAGTAACCATAGGAACCACTGAAGTAATAACCTCCACACCTTCCTTTAGTGTTCGTGCCCCTATCTCCCACATAGAATTATTTCTCTCTATCATAACTTGTGGTACATACACAACATTTGAAAATGTGAAAGAACTACCATCAACAATAGTCAAAATGACCTTACCAACTCTTATTAGAGGATAAGAGGAGTTGTTAGAACATGTGATAGTATTCCCTGTCGAGGCAGGCTCAAGTGAGCTGAAGAAATTGCACTACAAGGTAATATGTTTGGTTGCCCCACTATCAAAGTACCAAACATCTGAGTCTACTACAGACATACACTGTTCATGAGCAGATGGGTCATAGATGCAAACAATAGTAAACACCCCTTCTTCATTTTGAACAAGATTAGTAGACTCTGTTTTAGGTGTAGCGGCCTCTCCAACAACCTTTCCAACCTCTTTCTTCTTTACCTCTTGTGAAGCCAATTTTGGACAACTCTTTATGACATGATCATTACCCTTTTATATTTTAAAAATTGTATCTACTTTTCAGTTTTCTTCTCATCTTTGTCTTCCTTCTTATATTGTGCAACATTAGCAGGTTTTTGCTTATTAGTAGATGAGCTCCATTTACCTTTTCCCTTCTTTCTAGCTAGGAAAGTTTGATCTCCAACATACATAATGGACATGTCCTACCTAGAAAAATCTTCGTGCAACAAAACAAAGACTAACTCCTCAAATGTTAAGGCATTTGGATTGCCTTTCATCATCAATTAAACAATAGAAGAAAAAGTCTGATATGAATTTGGAAGACTTTTCAAAAGATTCTGCACAAGTGAACTATTTGGCAAGACTTCATCAACAAAAATCAAGTGCTCCTTCAAATCTTTGATCTTTGTCAAAAAACTATCCATAAAATTTCTTTCATTCATATGCTCACTGCCCAACTGTTTTTGGAGCTAAGCAACATGAGTCTCATCCCTTGTGTGGTATAAAGTGATAAGTGTATCCCAAGCATCCTTTTCTTTTTTGCAAGAGTGAATGTGAGGGATAATGGCACATTTGATAGAAAAAGTCATCAATGCATGTGCCTAAGGATCTCTGCCATCCCAAGAAATTTGATATATAGTAGGTGCAACAACAATCAAAGCACAAACAAGAATATGATGATCACCTTCTTCAACACCATTTCCATCACCTTCAATAATTGTATTTGCAGGTGTAGTAGGATGTTTTTCAACACCCTACACAATATTCCACGGCATGTATGTTATACATGATGCATCATATATGCCCACAATGGGTAATTAGTACCATCCAATCTATCCTCAATAGCCAACACATAGAATACATCATTGCTTTCAGCCATCACCACGGACTAAAATACCCTAATGCAAAATGAGTATCTCAAAAAGTTGAACAAAACCACCTTGTCAAGATCTGCTTAACCTATAGTAGACTTCAAGATGCTTGCATTGCCGAACCAAAACCTGTATATGTATTTGGCACAAAAGGATGAAATTTTCTACACAAGCATTATGATAGTGCATTCGAAGGCTGAAACGATCTCATATTTAAATTTTGACATGACAAAACAAAGCAATTTTGAACTTGTAATTAGCTTGAATATGCTCATCAATTTTCATGTGATTCTAAGAGTATGACTAGAGGGGTGTCAACAATGCCCTAGATGAAGGAGCAACTTGTTCTGATACCAATTATTCGAGTTTGAGGTCTACACAAGCACACAAAAAGCACAAGGAAGAAGAAGAAGCTTGAGGCACAACACAACATTACCAAGTGAATGTAAAAGATACATAACCCATTAGGGTTATAGGCATATATACAACCTAGGGGAAAAAACCTCCTAAAGAGGGAGAAAAAGTGCCCTTAGAATCCTAAGTGTGTTCACACACATCACTACTGAAATACATCAACACATTCAATGCTGACATACATCTCTATCATTGAAATCCCAAATTCGAATTTCAAGGGAGGGGACTATAAGATATTTATCACTTAGGACTAGATAAATTTTAGATTGTATATTTTAGTGCTATATTATCTCAATCATTGTATATATTGATGAATACTACTTTATATTAGATTATACATCCAAATGTAAATTAGGTCAAATAAATGGTTAAAAATGATCAACCTCCACATGTGAAGGAGCCACACACTCTCTGAGTACTAAAACGGACCATTCCAATTATATATAAACACTTATGTAAATTCCATCATTATAGCTACTAAAATTTAAACCCTAATATCCTAAAAATTTGAAATAACTTGATTTGAAGAGTCAATGGCTATGAACCAATGCCACATGTTGAATTGAGATGGCTTGGACCTTATGAAAAACTAGAAACTCGCCCATAGCTTCCATCACATTATATATGTTATAAAGTCATCTATAGCTACAACTTCGTGGAATTTGGGCTCTCTCTTTATCCTTTTTACATGTGTAAAGCTCTAGGCTTTTACAATGGTAAAAGATCCATGAAAAATCTTCTTTAAAAAAATACAATAAGTGAGCATAAGTAAAAGAACTCTCCAATGGACATACTTTTGATGTAATCCAAGCGATAGCTTTTGATATAGTGATCAAATCCACCTCAAGCATAGTGTAAGCTTGATGTTCCAAAAGCTCCCCCTCAAGCTAAAGTAAGCTTTGAATCTACAAAGTTTTATTCCATCAAGTGCCTTCGTCATCATATGTGCTACTTGCTTTTTAGTTGGAACAAAAGAAATGTCAATCTCCTCTACCATGAGCTTCTCCCTGATGAAGTGGTAATGAACCTCTATGTGTTTGGTTCTTGCATGGAAAATAGGCTTTGCTACTAGATGCATGGAACTTACATTATCTCCAAATATATGAGGTTTGAAACTTACAAGTCCCAAATCTATATACAATGCTTTTAACCATATTGCCTCTTGGGTTGCTATGGTCAAACCTCTATACTCTGCTTCAGTTGAGGATAAAGCAACTGTTGGTTGCTTCTTGGAACTCCATGACACTCATTTGGTTGAGCTCGTTCCAAAGATGATTCTTTATTTCTTTTGAACTAGCAGAAAAGAAAGTGTGTAGGGTGTCCGAGTGGTACCTCCTATTTTTCAAGAATACGTAGAGATTGACCCCGAGATAGAAAAACTAAGATTTCTCCCAATCTATTCAACCAAATGCTTTGAAAATTCACAAGCCTAAACTAGAAACTAATATATTTTCAATGCGCCCTTTGTCATCCAATTTGGAGCTTTGTAGGGAGAGCAGCAGCCTCTGCGAACTTACTATTGTTGAAGAAGATGATGCAGAAAAATGAAGGAGCAAGAAAAGTGAAGATCTAGTTTGATCTACTTTTAGGTGATTGATTGAATGATTGATTGCAACTCAACCACCACAAATCGTGGAATTTGGGCTCTCTCTTTATCCTTTTACATGCGTAAAGCTCTAGGACTTTAAAATGGTAAAAAATCCATGAAAAATCTTTTTAAAAAAATACAATAAGTGAGTATAAGTAAAAGAACTCTCCAACAGATATTCTTTTGACGTAATCCAAGAGATAGCTTTTGATGTAGATCAAATCCACCTCAAGCATAGTGTAAGCTTGATGTTCCAACGTTGCCATCATATGGCTTAAACATAAATCACATAGTGATCTCTACTCACATATCCCCACTGGAGGAGTTAGAGACCCATGCATATGCTTGAGAAGGTGTTTAAAGGAGAAATTGTGGATATTATTGGATGCTATCGAGTGATTGGTGTAGTTTATGCTCATACACTTGTAGTGGTCTCTCTACTCTTGAAAAGAGAGTTTCTTCATTAGCCTAAATTTATTCATACCTTATTCCCTTACCCTTCACTTAATCTCTTTGGTATTCATGAGTTGTAAGTATTTTCTTTATCTTGCTTATCAGTTAGATTTGAAACATATATCCATCTTGCATGTGTATTATGATTAATTGGAGCATATTAATTTGACCATACTTTTTGTTCTCTAGTTTATGCGTGTTTATTCTCTTATGTGTAATATTATCATTCTACATAGGCAAACAATTAGGTATCAGAATATGTACTTTTGATGTCTTCTTTGTATCAAGAGCAAGTGTACAATGTTTTAAGGATTTAAGAGTCAACTCTCTTTGAATTTGTGTCAAGACCTTACAAAATTATTTTCTTCTCCTTAATTCAGCTCTCTTGCCCATATTTATCTCTTTCCTACTGTTTTCAAGGTTGGTCAAATTTCTTCAAATCTTATATTTTAAAGCTTTAGGTAGACCATTCTTGATATATTTAAGCCCTTAGACCCAATTAAAGGACTGGTATACTATCCACTTTGATTAATTCCATTGCACTCAAAGGTTTTCCATGTACAATGGAAAAAAATTACTCGGCATATTTTGAGGAACAAGGTCTCTCTTTCATGCAAAATTTAATTGTGGACCAATGCTTCTTTTCATCCTAACTACAATTGATCATTTCAGCCTCAACTTTTCTTCTATCCACAAACACTTCCATTCATACTAGTATAATATGTTAAGTAAGATTAGTAATCAATACATGCTCACAAGTTTTGCATGTTTTTCTCTACAATAATGAGATTCATAACCAGCGTTTGAGCTCAAATAATCATAAGACAAATAAAATTCACCAATTCATGAGTCACATCACATAAGGCACAATCCATGATGCCATAACCACATGAAGACTACATAATGCACTAGGTATACTTGGCATTTATGATGATCAATGTACATAAATTTGAATGCACATTTAAAATCTTGCACACACTATTGAGTTTTCAATGATCAATCCATAATGCATCACAAATAATGTGCACATTGCATAATTATATAATTCAATATCTCTTATATTTTTTAGGGGTTTTTATTCGTTTTAGCGATTCATAATTATAATCCCATAATGTGATACACATATTTTTTTGGGGATTTTTATTCTTTTATAAGCTTTTCATCACTTGACATGTGTGTGAAGATGTCCAAGTGACCTCAAGTATCACTTATAATATAAGTTTACCCTCTCATCTCATATGAAAAGGGCATTCTATATGTAGTTTATTTCAAACTTGTATGGAAAAAAAATTGTATGTATGAAAATGTATGCATGTGGTTGAGCTATGGAATTTTTCCACACCTGTAAGTTTTTCCTTCTCTCACCAATTCCATACCGTTTTGATGAAAAATCACTCTCAGATACTCTCTTCCAAATCCGTAGCAATTTCATATTGTCTTGATGCAAATTCACTCTCAGATATTCTATTTCATCATACCCACACATAATGGCTAGCAAATTTTTGATTTTTTAATATTATATTATTGTATATATGAGATTTTTAATATATTTTGTGCTACATGTATGATACCACATATGATATTATTGAAGAAATTCCATACTTTTTTCATACTTCTATACCCATATGCATGTGCAATATAGTTGGCTATATGGAAAAAATATGATTATGCAAAACATCGATGTTCCCTCTCTCAAACTTCCTAGACAAATTCTCTCTCTCTCTCTCTCTCTCTCTCTCTCTCTCTCTCTCTCTCTCTCTCTCTCTCTCTCTCTCTCTCTCTCTCTCTCTCTCTCTCTCTCTCTCTCTCTCTCTCTCTCTTCTAGAGCACCCAAAAGTATCAACTTGAAGCTCTCTATGTGCTATCAATGGGAATCATTTCATTAACATGTTCCTTCATGATAGACTACAGCACAACTAAACCAAGATTTCAACTTTTCGAGTTTCATCATGAAGGACCTCTCTTTCAAGCCTCGAGGGCACTTCGAAATGTTTTGTCCAACCTTCACTCAGTTATGATTTTCCCATAATTCCACAAATTAATTCCCATAATCCTTTTCAAGTGGGATTTTTTGCCAGATTTTATTTTATAACGTCCTTTGCATTGTCTTTTGCCAAATTGCACGTTTGTTTATCCCTGAAATTTAGCGTATTTTTGGAAGTTTTTATCCATGATGTTTGCGGCTAAAAAACAACCAAATCTATTGCTTTTTGGAGAAATTCGGATTGTTGGATTTTTCTAATGGAAATTTCAAACAAATAATATTTTTATCAATATTTGAGCTCTTTCACGCGAAATTCATTCATAGCCTCTTTACGGAACTATGCACATCTCTATGCAAAAATTTCAAAATTTTATTTGCTAGAAGTTTGTCTTACAACAAGACCTTTGCATTGCCTTTTGCCAAATTTTAGGTTTGTTTGCTCTGATAATTTAGGACATTTGTAGAAGTAAGGTTCCATTTATTGCACACTTGTTTACCCATGATGTTTGTGGTTAAAAACAACAAAATCTATTGCTTTCTAGAAATTTCAAAAAAATAACATTTTGGTCAATATTAGAGCTCTTTCATTCAAACTTCATTCATAGCCTCTTTATGCACCTACACACATCTCTATGCAAGAAGTTAAGATTTTGGGGTTTGCCTCGATTCATTCTAGTATATATGATTGATGCATTGGTGGAAATGCAATTTTCACTTGTGGATTCTTCCTCCAAGTTTAAACCAATTGATAGGTGTGTATACCCTATCAACTATACATTTTTTGTTATTTTTCCTAACCTTTGTTTCCATTTTGTGTAGGCTTCATTATGGTTGAGTTTTCCCATCACTTCTGGAAGTGATACAAACTCAGTTTGCAAAGCTTCTAGCGAGTCCATGCTCATGGGGTGTGTGTGTGTGTGTGTGTGCTTATAGTTGCACTTTCATTTGACGGGGGGTTTTCCTAGATTCATTCTGGTATATATGATTGTCGTATTAGCGGACATGAAATTTTCATTCTTGGATTCTCCATCCGAGTTGTGACCAGGTGATAGGTATGTATACCTTATCAGCTATGCAGTTTTTTTATAATTCTTCCTATCCTCTATTTGCATTTTGTGCTACCCTTCATTATGGCTGAATTTTCCTATCACTTCCGAAAGTGATAGAAGCTCAATTCACAAAGCTTCTTATGAGTCCATGCTCCTGGTGTGTGTCTGTGTTGTGGCATACGTGTGTGAGCATGTACCTGTTCTTAGTTCTATACCCACTCTTGGGAAATGATGACGTGATTGGGGATCTCATAGTATTGAGTTGATATTGTGCATAATGGACCCGATCTATTGTATAGTCTTGTGGTTAACTACATGAGCTTATATTTGCTCTTTCATTTTACAACGAATTTGTGGTTTTCTTGAATTCATTATGGTGTGTGTGTGTGTGTGTGCGTGTTTGTATGTATGTATGTATCTCTATGTGTGTGTGTGTGTATGTATATATATATATATATATATATATATATATATATATATATATATATATATATATATATATATATATATATATATATATATATATATATATATATATATATATATATATATATATATATATATATATATATATATATATATATATATATATATATATATATATATTCCATATAAAAATCACAAATTACTAATTTCAAAAAAAAATCATAAAATTAATTGTTTCTTTTCTTCCATCCTTTGTGCACAATAATGATTGTTCCCTCCTCAAATGTTGAAAAGCTTTGGAATCAAGATATTTGAGGGGAATGGCTTCGACTTGAGAAAGGAACAAATGCAAAATCATCTTCCTCAAGGATTGTGAGGAAGCACTTGAGCATGCAAAGCCAAAAGATATGAAATATGAAACATGGTCTACACTAAATAAGAAAGCCATAAAATACATCAAGATGGTGGTACTGGATGAGATTCTAATGGACTTGAAAGGCCTCACCATGTCTATGAGATATGGGAAAACATGAAAGCCACATATCAAAACACTAATCCCATGAACCAAGTGCACTTGATGTGTAAGCTTATCAGTATATAGCTTGAAGGGTCATAGTGTGTTGTTGACCTATCTTCATACACGGTTACCTCCTTAAAGTTGTAAGATTCAAGTTTACTTGATTTGAATGATAAACTTAAATCTATCTTCCTTCTTATGAATCCATCTAATTCATGGGACTTTAATTGGCTCATATTACACATAGGTCAGTATAGGCAAAAATTACTAGAGAGAGTCAAGGAAGAAGCTCAGCAAGAAGCTGAGGAGAGAATCGGAAAGATCAAGGCAAAGATGCAGCAAACATAACTATGTTCCCTTGTTGTTGAAAATTGTATATAGTTCACAATTTGTTGTCTGACATGTCACTTTTTTTTTCTTCTCATGTTTTCTCATCTGCACATTGTGCATAACTGTATGTATATATGTCCCAAAAGCTAAAGAGGATTTCAAAGCAAATCAATAATTGAAGACTTCATAGATCATACACTAAACTACACACATACACATTTAATAAAGGCTCTTGAGCACGGAAAGGTCATTTTTTGCACGAAAATAAAACAGGTCAAACACAAATGCTATAACGGACCTCCAACCTTAATTCTCAATATAACATAGAATTAAAGCGGGGGAAGGAGAGATGGACAAAACAAAAGCAAAGGAAGAGAAAGAGAAGTGAAGCTAGAAGAAGGAATACAATACGAGGAGAATATGCAGAAAAGCCGAAAAAAATAGTCCAAAAATATAAGACACAAGACACGCACTTCAAGGCTTATAATAGGAATACAAAGTGTAAAGCAAAGTTGTTTTATTTTTTTTTAAGAGTCCTAACTTGAAACTTTGTTAATTCTAGAAATAGCAAGCCTTCACTATGTTGGGGGTGCGAGTCTATGTGATGAATAAGTGGGTAGTCCAAAATCATGGGATTCATACTATATTTATTCAATCTTTCATTTTTTATGCGATGTTTTTCTTGAGTTCTGATATGGAAAAAGATTTTCATAACGACTCCAAAAAGAATGAGAAGCATCTAATCAAACTCAGGCTTTTGACTTTGACAGATAGTTGAACAGATGCTTAAAAACATGTCCATAGCCCAATCCAGAGGACATTGGTTCCTTGATGCAAGAGAAACAGATGAGGAGGCAAAGAAAAACTTGATGAGAATGGCCAGATATGTGTAGATGCTCAAACTCGGAGGAGCCAAATTCAATGTAGTTACGCTCGACATAACAAAGCTACACAGACCTAAGGACATAAAGGAGATTTGGAGGGAAGCAAGAATCCAGGGATTTTTGGATTTAGACCTCATCATGGTAGACATCCCTAGAAGTATCTTAGCTATGGAGACTATGGGGAGGCATACCTAGAAAGAGAATGAACCTCAAGAGTACTTGATATGTCAAATGCCTGATTTCGCAGGAGAATTGAAGACCATCATAATTGATCAAGCTTTGATAAGGGAAACTCTGAAGTTTGAGGAAGATGAAACATTTAATTTGAATGATATTAGGAAAGGAATGGATCGATACAAGGAAAGAAAGAAATTCCCAGCCTTCAACTCAGAGGTATTAAACATGGTGGTAAGATTGTACCATCAGCATTTCTATTCGATACAAATGACATGGTACACCATGCCTCACAAGGCTGTGACTTTAGCCTTTATGAAGAGTGGTAGGTCAGAAAGAATGGATTTGTCAAGTTATGTATTGAAATATATCTATGAAGCAGCAATGCACTGGAAGGAGAAGCAATTCTTGGGCGGAGGGCAAGCACTAACAAGAATCATATACACGGCTCTGGATGAGGATGAAGACATGGAACTCATGCTCAGCATAAGGCGGATGGAAGAATTGGCAAACAACAAACATGTGACATCCCCTAATAAAGCAGGGAGAAGAAAAGATAAGTGGGAAACACCTAAGCCCACAACTCAGTAGACAGCAAGGAAGTCCATGAAAAGGGTACGAGAAGTAGTGGGAGTCAATGAGCCTGCCACGAAGAAGCTAAGAACATCAGAAAGAATGAAGAGCACAGTTCCATAGGAAGACCAAGAAGAGCGGGACATTCAAGGGAAGAAGACTGAGTATGTGAACATCCGAGTAAGGGGAAACCCAACAAAGGCAGCCTCAGAAATGGTAGGGCCCACTAGAGAGGAGGTGGTAGTAGCTCAGAGAGAAACTCAAGGGGATCCAGCCCCATGCCCCCCAATAACAGAGAAACAAAAGCTATATACTTATTTTTTGCAAGGTCATGAAGATAAAAGATTAGTGTATGAAAAGCAATACCAGAAAATGCTTGATGACTACTCAGACAAAGCAACAGACTGGACACAGGAAGAAAAATTTGTTGGAATCAAAAATAGAGGTGAACTTTGTCAGAAGAGAAAATGTTCTAAGAAGAATTTTTGAACAGCTAAACCTAGCCAAAGATCAGAGGAAGTTAGTGCCTCCTAAGAAGGTGTAGGTGATACCTCCTAGTAAAAGCAAAAACGTTAGTGATGAAGAATCTGAGGATCTTCGCAAATATCTAATCAAGAAAAGTAACAAGAGGTTCTCGAAGGAGGATGAGGAAAAGAGAAAATATGAGCAACCAATGCCATTTTTATTAGAGCCTCCACCAGAACTCCTTGAAGGCAGATTTGTATTGGTGACTAGGGAAGATGGCCAACTTATATGTGTACCACAACTACAGGAGCCGGAGGAACATTTCAAGGATAATAATGAAGCAACACAAGAAGAGGATGGAGAAGATGAGGAGGAGAGAGAGCTACTGTAAGAATTTTTGCATTCCGTAGAAATGGGAAAGTCCCAAGAGGAGTCCAGCATCCAGAAACTCAAGGAAATGGAGCAAGAGGCTGATCTGGATGATTTTCTCAACGCTTCTATGGGATTCAAAATAGAACCAACAAAAGAGACATTACAAGATGAAATAGTGGTTCTAACCACATGTCTACACAAGGAGCAAGAGCAAAAAGGGTTGGTATATTCGGGCCCATAGGTGACCATGGAAGAAGTAGAAGGGCAAGATGTAACTGACATGGGTATTTCTGAGATACCAGGACAAATGTTACATTGGGAAAAACCTAAAAAAGAATTTTACATACGATTCCAAAAGGAAGAAGAGAAGGGAAGTGTAGCTCAGGGAATAGGAATCATGCAAGAAGAGACACCAAAAAATGACCTACAAGAAAAAGAAGAACACTCTCAGGAAGAAAGCAATGCTGAAGAAGAGAGCAGTTCGGGAGAAAAGGATGATGAGGAAGCTCACGCACAGACAGGAATACAACAAGCAAAAAAAGAAATCCAAGGCTTGGAAGTGAAGACACAGGACAGAAACATGGAGGAAGAAGAACAAAAGGATTTAGAAGAAAGAAAGGAAACAAATGAAGGAGTGGAGGAGGAAGAGGTCCAATGGGTGAAGCTACAGCAAGAGGGAATAGAAAATAAGAATCTAGTATTATAGCAGTATTTGACTCAAGGTCAAGAGAAGGAGGGGAACGAGGATCTATGGGAAATCAGATCCATATTCGAGCAACGGATTGATCAGTTCTCTCAAGGGGCAAAATGGGCATTACAAGCAAGTCTCAAGATGGAAGAAGAAAGAAGGCAATTGGTGGAGACCTGGACAATAAAAAGCAAAGATTTATTCAAACAGAATGAGATATTGTGTCGGGACAACCAAGTGCTCCAAGAAGAAATAATAAAGATAACGGAAGAAGTCATAGCGACAGAACACCGGAGAACAAAGGCAGAGAAATCACAATAAGAAAAGGAAAGTCAATTCAATGAAATAATAAAGAATAAAGATAGAGAGATTGGACACGAAAGGAATGCCTTGAAGATAGTCAAAGACGAAGTGGAGGAGTACAAATTGTACCTACAAAGCAAGAAAGAGGAAGTGTTGAAGCTCCAACAAGAGAAAGATCAATGTATGCAAGAGCTGGAGAATAGCAAAAGAGAACAGTAGAATTGGGAACTAAGATGCATGGAAAGCCAAGAGGCCGCTCAGGCAAGGGACCAGACAATTAAGGAGCTCTCAGAAGAACTTAAGCAGAAAGAGACCCAATACTCTGGAAAGGATAAAAAAATAGAAAATGAAAAGAAGAAATATTCAGTTTTGTACTCATCATCTACGGAAATCAAGGAGCAAAATGATGAGTTGTTGTCCATTTTGGACCCGGACAGTAGTGCTACTTTCCATAGCGATCAAGAGTCAAACAGGCTAGCAGAGCTGGAGGGAGAACTAGTAGAAGCCAGAAGGGAAGCCTCCCAACTAAAGACAATGCTAGAGGAGAAGGCAAAGTTAGAAGAAAACATGAAGCTCTTATGTGAAGCTTCACATGAAATGTTTGTATGTCTTAGAGAAGCCAAGGCTCATATTCAATTAACCATGGAGGAATGCCGACAGGAGGTGGAAAAGGAAATAAGGGAACTCATTTTATGGGAAACAAAAATCTTTGAAGTGCAGGCACAAATCCGAGAAGAGGCTCAAGAGACAGAACAAGAAGGGGGAAGTCCCATACAGGAGACAAAGATAGATACAGGAGATTCACAAGCAAGGAATGACAAATCTGATGATTTAGATCACGAGGAACCACTACCACCCTGTACATTAATCAATGATAGAAATAGTAGAATCAAATACCTACAGCAATTATATGACATATACGAAGCTAGGTTAGTTAGATTCCTATCACAAAAGCTAAAGAAACCTCCATGGATGTTGTCCAATTTTGACATCCTGGACATGCCTTTAGTGTATATTCATAAATCAATAAAGGAATATCAGACATGCATTTTGAAGATGAGGCCTGATCAGTTTTTGGAGTACTCGGAAAGCCAGTTTGTGCTAACAAAAGAATTCTTTCATAAAGTCAACCCACGATGGTGCCGAGAATTTTGAAATAAGCAAAAAGAATGTCGGCATGTATGGAAAACCACTCCAATCAGTCTAAGACTCAACCCTGCTTATTGCACGTCTGCATGCCGAAGGGATTGGCCAACATTTTGGGAACGCCGAGGGAGTGGACAGATACCCAGCACCTGGCTGAATTTTGCTAAATTAACAGGACCTCTGCACTGTTGGCCGACCAAATCATACATGCTACAAGTCATAGACACCTTTTGGAGGATATGCGAGAAGTGCAAGACTACACAATCATTGTACAAACCCGTATATTAATAATGATAAAGACCTGTCTCGAAAGCTTTTCAGAGGTTAACATCAGAATCCTAAAGTTTTTGGGCTTCCATTCAAGAACCAATACTCTCCTTTTTCTATCTCAACGAGATGCCAGACAGACAGTGTCTCATGGCATATTATGTGCGAGTGATGTTCATGCAAAGCATTTACTTACAAGCCTTCGAAGTTGCCTTCACTACAGGATTTTTTGAGATAGGCTCAGAAATTTTTGGAAGAATATCCTTGGGGCCGGAGGCACGCATTCTTGCATATGAAGCTACCTATGTAGAATATCAGAATCGGAACACAGTAGACGCATCGATCGCGGCTATCAACTGGAGGAAAGCCTTCATAAAGTTAGTAAAAGAAGAGCAGGATCAGCACAAGCAACTCATTGAACTGTACAAAGAGAGATGAAACACTAATAGTAGTAGGTATACACTAGAGAAAAGAAGACCACAGCCTTTGGGGATGTATATATCATCAAAGGGATCCAACAAACTAACATACAAAGAAATCAGAACCCTAGATGCAATACGTACAGGGAAAATCACCACATCAATCTCTGCACCAAACCAAGGAGACACTTTCTGGGGGAGAAGAGAGTTATCCAGTTCTACCCACAAGAGAGACAATGGAACATAGGGTAGGGCAAACACACCCACCATTAGGGAGGGCAAGAGCATTCCAAGGACAATACCCCATAAGAGACATGGCCAATCAAGAAAGTCCACAACAAGTTTTAGGTCAACAACCACCTTTACCTACCAATGTAGTGCATGTTAAATATATGCCTTTGGAGGAAAATTTGGAAAGGGCAATAACACCCTCAACACCAATGTATTATGAGGATTCTAAAGATAGAGGCTCTATGTCATACACAGAGGAATGTCAGGAAGAAGAGAGGTGGGTCAACAAAGAAAATCAATGTTTTGCCTACCAGAACAATAAAGGAAATTATGAGTTAGACCCTGCAACTTTCATGTTTGTAGCAAATATGTTCATGCCCCAACAAAGAATTTTGAGTAACCAGAACCCTAGGAACTTCCAAAGGGGAACTTGCTATAGGTGTGGGGGAGATCCCTTCATAAGAGATTGTCCTCAACCTCCTATAATGAAAGTGGAAGTGTATTGCAAAGATTGTGGCAAAGATCATCTCATAAAGGATTGTCCAAGTAACCCTAACAAACTAGCATAAATATAGCCCCATCAAAAGTTGTGATTGTGGTGGAACCAAACATCCAAACTAATGATGAGTCCATCATACCAAGTGATGATGAGATAGAAGAGAGAGTACAAGTTCAAGTGATAACTAGGATTGAGGCTAGAAGAAACCCTGAGAAGACTATGGTGGAAGAAATTTCAGAAGAAAGGATGGATAAAAGGAAGAAGAACTCTTGGAAGAAAAGGAAGCAAAGAGCTAAAGCACGAGAGCAAAAACAAGTTCCAAAAGAGATTAAGAGGAAAGAACAGGAGGGATCAGTTTTGGCAGAACCATTGTCCAAGCAAATGAGGACTTTGCTTAAACAATATCAGAAAACTCTCAAAGAAATTCCACAACAACAACAAGAGGAAGAATATCCAATACTAGAGGAAGAAAAGAGAAGATTTGCTTTGTGCAAGCAATTAATAGGAACTGCTCAGCAATTATTGGAAAAAAATCAGGTCTTGAAAGAAACCAGAATGACAGATGAACAGTTACAAAAACTTATGGATCAAGTTGTTTGGAATGAGTTGAGAGAACAAAAGATCAGAGATAACAAAGAGGAGAAGTCTCCTCTAGGGGAACTAGGAGATGAGATACTACAAGGGGAAGAGGAAAAAAGTGTGAAGTGTACAAGCGTAAGATTGCATGGACAAAATTCTAGAAGGAAAGCTCCAGAAGGTCAAGATATAGAGGTGACTTGTAAAATATCATGGGATCAATTGGTAAAAAAAAAACCCTAATTTGGAAAGAGTTTGCAAGAACCCAACAAAGAATGACACAAACGCAAATGAGGGTGAAAAAATAATGCAAGTACTATTGGACAAAATAGGGGGGTATTGTGAGGGGAAAGAAGGGAATTCCACTATCATGTTGGATTACCAAGGCCACAAGGTGCAAGCCATTTTGGACAGTGGATCTGGAGTGGCCATTGTAACCAAGGAGAAGTGGGGAAGGCCAAAGATGAAACCTTCCAGCCTGAAACTTCAGTTAGCTAATGGTCATTTAGAGCATCCCATTGGATTGCTAGAACAGGTGGATTTGAAGACATGTGGAATCAAATTCCAACACACCCTTGTTGTAGTAGATTTTCTTGAATTGACCACATATGATGTCATATTAGGACGACCATTTCTTAGACAACTCAGAGTGGTGCAAGATTGGGGAACTGACCATATCTACTTGCAACATGAAGATAATGTAACCAAGGTGAACTTAAAGAATGGCACTTATCATGACATCTCGGCTAGAGATTGGAAAAAAGTGCATCCCCAAAAAACAACTCAATGGATTCTAGATCATTAGGAGAGGTGGAATGGGAGGAGTCTTCCCAGATATGGATGTGTAAGCCACAAAAAAGAGGGATGTATAAACTGAATAAAGAAGAATGCATACTAGAGAGAAGCATAGAGGATTCTAGTTACATCCCAAAGTGGCTTGAGGAGGAGATTTTTCAGCCTTGTGGGTGGAATCAAATTTTGTCAACCTTAGAAGTAGCGGTCAATGAACAAAGCCTTTCCCAGATCTGCGATTCAGAAGGATATGATTTAATACCATTCAACATTGTTCGGATAGTATCAGATGCAAGGAGATGCAATAACAGGAGTACCTCTGGCACACTTAAGGAGAAAAAAACAAATGAAGAACAGGTAGATACCCAAATTGATGTCCCATAACATTTCAAGAGATATGAAGGGGAAGAAAGAAAATTTATATTCCAAAAACCCCAAAGAGAAGAGAGAAAAGATCAAGCTTATGACAACAAGGAACAAGTAAAACAAGTGATAGTCACTATGGAAGAGGAGGAAGAGAGAAACATAGTCATGGCCAATGATATTCACCCAGAAGAGGAAGAACAGTTGGTAGCTTTAGTCAGAGAGTTTAGGGAAGTGTTTGCATGGAGCTACAAGGATCTCAAGGGGGTTGACCCAAGCATCTGTGTACATAGAATACCCATCGCTCTAGATTCAAAACCCTCCAAGCAAAGACACTACACCTACAATGATGTTTATGCTGCCAAAATCAAAGAAGAAATTGAAAAACTTCTATCAATAGGGTTCATCTATGAGATAGAACACATTGAGTGGATATCTCCTATAGTGGTTGTCCCTAAGAAAAATGGCAAACTCAAGGTTTGTATCAATCTCAAAAATCTCAATGCCACCACTATTAGAGATAATTATCCATTGCCAATTATTGACCACTTATTGGAAAGAGTATCTGGAAAAGAGGTGTATAGTTTTCTTGATGGTTTCTCGGGATACAATCAAGTGGCTGTAGCCCCGAAAGACCAACAAAAAACTGCTTTCGCCATAAAATGGGGAGTGTTTGCATTTAGGGTCATGCCATTTGGCTTGACAAATGCACGAGCTACTTTCCAACGGCTAATGTGTCATGTATTTAGAGACCTTTTGAGAAAAATTATGGAAGTTTATGTGGATGATTTGTGTGCTTTTTCTTGTAAAAGATATGCTCACCTTGGGGAACTTAGACAAGTCTTCAAAAAGTGTGGACTTTATAGAGTTTCCGCAAACCCTGAAAAGTATAATTCTTTGTTAGGCAAGGAAAGATACTTGGACATATCGTTTCCAAGAATGTTATCTCCACTTATGAGGAAAAGACTAGAATAATACATGATATGCTTAGACCCACAACTGTGAAGGAATTATAGGCCTTCATGGGGCATTGTGGATACTACAAAAGTTTTGTCCACAATTATGCAATGATTGCTAGACCCTTATATGCATTTATAACCAAATCTGAATGGATAGAAGAGTGTGAAGAAGCATTTAAGGAACTGAAGTATTGGTTGATTTCAGCACCCATCTTGAAATCTTCCCATTGGGAGAAAATTTTCCACATCCATGTGGATGCTTCAAATTTTGCATTGGGATGCATACTAGCACAACTAGTTGAGGATTCCAAGTTAGACTTCCCCATCGCATATGCATGTAGACAACTGAACCTAGCAGAGAGGAACTACACCACAACAGAGAGAGAGGGGTTAGGCATGGTATATGCAGTCAAGAAGCTTCGGCATTACCTCCTTGCCAACAAATTCAAGTTCTTTGTAGACCATCAAGCTCTCTTGTATCTAGTGAATAAGCCATGCAACACGAGAAGAATTGTCAGGTGGTTTTTGCTGTTGATGGAGTTTGACTTTGAGGTTGTGGTGAAGCAAGGAAAGATTCACATCAGGGAAGATCATCTGTCTAGATTATGCAATGGGGAAGAGCCCAAAGGTGTGGATGATGAACTTCCCGACACATATTTGTTTAAGGTTGAAGCCATGCCTACTCGAGCAGAAAACTTGGTTCCATTATTGAGCTTTAGACCTCAATTTTCCAAGACCGACATAAGCCAAGCGCTAGGCCAGACCAAAAACTACATCTTGCTCTCAGGATATCTATACTACATCCATTATTCGGACATAGCTTTACGCTGCATCCTAGAAGAGGAATAGACGAGTTACCTAGAAATGGCACATAACCCACATAACTTATTCCATGCCTCTAAAGCCCAAACCCTAATAAATCTTCACAAATTAGGGGTACATTGGCCAGACCAAAAGAAAAGCATACATTACTTTGTCAAACAGTGTAAAGCTTGTCAAGAAGGAGAAGCAATGGAAAAGGCAACCATGTTTTGGATAAACAAAAATCCTGTTTGGGAAGAAGAAATCATCAAACAATTGAAAACACAAAACCCTGAAGGGAAACAGACTTTTCATAAGAAGGTAATGAATCTGCAATGCACAGGCTATTCATTGATAGGGGAACAGTTGTATGAGAGGGGTAGAGATGGATATTTAAGATTGTGTGTCCCAGAAGAGGAATATGTGAGAATGTTACAATTAGCACATGCAGGTGCAACATCAGGACACTTTTTAGCAAAGAGAACTGCAAAATAAATTACTTATGCAGGATTTTGGTGGCCAGAGCTTTTTCCAAGTGGGGTATAGATTTCATTCGACCTATTTCACCACTTTCTAGAACCACACATGTAGAATACATCATAGTAGCAACTGACTACTTAACTAAGTGGGCAGAGGCTAAAGCCACACGAAGAAATGATGCTCAAACAACAGCTAGGTTCCTATTTGAAAACATCTTTGTGAGGTTCAAACTACCAGTAGAAATCATAAGTGATAGGGGAACTCACTTTGTCAATGAAGTCATAGAACATCTTCTGCAGGAGTTTTTAGTGGTGCATAGAAGGTCAACAATAGAAGGTCAAATTGGGATAAGAAATTACATCATGCTCTATGGGCTTATCGAGTTTCTTATAAAACGAGTATTGGAACTACACCCTTCAATCTGGTATATGGGCAAAACGCTATCTTACCCATGGAATTCTTAATCCCAACACTAAAAGTGGCAAAGATGCTAGATTGGACAGAACATGAGCTGGTGAATAGAATCTCAGAACTAGAAAAGCTAGGAGCCACAAGGTTACAAGCCACCAACTCTCTATATGCCAATAAGAGAAGACAGAAGGTGTACTTTGACATGCATGTCAAAGAAAAAGATTTGAAGGTAGGAGATCTAGTTCTAGCATTCACCATCAAGGAAATGGGCAAGAAGCTACATAAGAGAGGACACGGACCATATATCCTCCACAAGATTAGTAACAGTGGGGCTATCCAACTAGCCACCCTAGAAGAAACAATCATGTCCAATTACATAAGTGGATGTAGGGTAAATAAATATCTAGAACCCCTTACAGAAGAGCAATGGCAAAACATAGGTTAGTATAGGCAAAAAGAGCTAGAGAGAATCAAGGAAGAAGCTCAGCAAGAAGCTGAGGATAGAATCCGGAAGATTAAGAAAAAGATGTGAAACATAACTATGTTCCTTCATTGTTGAAAATTGTATATAGTTCACAATTTGTCTGACGTATCATCTTTTTTTTTTCTTCTCATGTTTTTTCATCTGCACATTGTGCATAAATATATGTATATATGTCCCAGCAACCAAAGAGGATTTCAAGCTCATGCAAATCAATAATTGAAAACTTCACATATCATACACTAAACTACACACATACAAATTTAATAAAGGCTCTTGAGCACGGAAAGGTCATTTTTTGCACAAAAATAAAACAGTACCACAAATGTTGTAACAAACCTCCAGCCTTAATTCTCAATATTACAGGGAATTAAAGGGAGGGGGGGAGAGATGAACAAAATAAAAGAAAAGGAAGAGAAAGAGAATTGAAGCCAGAAGAAGGAATACAATACAAGGAGAATACGCAGAAAAGATGAAAAAAATAGTCCAAGAATATAAGACACAAGACACACACTTCAAGGCTTACAATAGGAATAGGAAGTGTAAAGTAAAGTTGTTTTATTTTTTTAAGAGTCCTAACTTGAAGCTTTGTTAATTCTAGAAATAGCAAGCCTTCACTATGTGGGGAGTGGGAATCTATGTGATGAATAACTGGGAAGTCCAAAATCAGGGGATTCATACTCCATTCATTCAATCTTTCATTTTTTATGCGATGTTTTTCTTGAGCTTTGGTATGGAAAAAGAAGAAGGGGAAAATTTTCAGTAACGACTCCAAGAAGAATGAGAAGCATCTAATCAAACTCAGGCTATTGACTTTGACAGATGGTTGAACAGATGCTTAAAAACGTGTCCATAGCCCAATCCAGGGGACATTAGTTCCTTGATGCAGGGAAAACAGATGAGGAGGCCAAGCAAAACTTGATCAGAATGGCCAGATATGTGTACATGCTAAAACTCGGAGGAGCCAAATTCAATGTAGTTATGCTGGACATAACAAAGCTACACAGACATGAGGACATAAAGGAGATTTGGAGGGAAGCAAGAATCCAGGGATTTTTGGATTTAGACCTCACCATGGTAGACATCCCTAGATGTCTCTCAGCTAAGGAGACTATGGAGAGGCATACCTGGAAAGAGAATGAACCTCAAGAGTACTTGATATGTCAGGTGCCTGATTTTGCAGGAGAATTGAAGACCATCAGAATTGATCAAGCTTTGATAAGGGAAACTCTGAAGTTTGAGGAAGGGAAAACATATAATTTGAACGATATTAAGAAAGGAATGGATCGATACAGACTTCGACTCAGAGGTATTAAACATGGTGGTAAGACTATTCCATCAGCATTTCTGTTCGATACAAATGACGTTGTAAACCATGCCTCGCAGGACCGTGACTTTAGCCTTTATGAAGAGAGGTAGTTCAGAAAGAATGGATTTGTCAACTTATGTATTGAAATAGATCTATGAAACAGCAATGCACTGTAAGGAGAAAAAGCAGCAATGCACTATAAGGAGAAGCAATTCTTGGGCGGAGGGCAAGCACTAACAAGAATCATATACACGGCTCTGGACGAGGATGAAGACATGGAACTCATGCTCAACAGAAGGCAGATGGAAGAATTGGCAAACAACAAACAGGTGACATCCCCTAATAAAACAGGGAGAAGAAAAGATAAGTGGGAAACACCTAAGCCTACAACTCAGCAGACAGCAGGGAAGTCCATGAAAAGGGTACGAGAAGTAGTGGGAGTCAGTGAGCCTACTACGAAGAAACTAAGAACATCGGAAAGAATGAAGAGCACAGTTCCACAAGAAGACCAGGAAGAGTGGGACATTCAAGAGAAGGAGACTGAGTATGTGACCATCCGAGTAAAGGAAGAACCAAGAAAGGCAACCTCAAAAATGGTATAGCCCACTAGAGAGGAGATGGTAGCAACTCAGAGAGAAACTCAAGTGGATCCAGTCCCATGCCCCCCAATGTTAGAGAAACAAAAGCTATATACTTGTTTTTTGCAAGGTCATGAAGATAAAATATTAGCGTATGAAAAGCAATATAAGAAAATGTTTGATGACTACTCACACAAAGCGACAGACTGGACACAAGAACTCGAGGTATATGAAAAATCTTATGAAAATTTGTTAGAATCAAAAACAGAGGCAACCTTTATCATAAGAGAAAAATTTTTAAGAAGAATTTTTGAACAGCGAAACCTAGCCAAAGATCAGAGGAAGTTAGTGCCTCCTAAGAAGGCGAAGATGATACCTCCCGGTAAAAGCAAAAAAGTTAGTGAGGAAGCATATGAGGATCTTCGCAAATATCTAATCAAGAAAAGTAACAAGAGGTTCCCGAAGGAAGATGAGGGAAAGAGAAAATATGAGCAACCAATGCCATTTTTATTACAACCTCCACGAGAACTCCTTGAAGGAGGACCTGTATTGGTAACTAGGGAAGATGACCAAATTATATGTGTACCACAATTGCAGGAGACAGAGGATTTCAAGGATAATAATGAAGGAATACAAGAAGGGGATGGAGAAGATGAGGAGGAGAGAGAGCTACTGCAAGAATTTTTCCATTCCGCAGAAGCGAGAAAGTCCCAGGAGGAGTTCAGCATCTAGAAACTCAGGGAAATGGAGCAAGAGGCTGATCTGGATGATTTTCTCAATGCTTCTATGGGATTCGAAATAGAACCAACAAAAGAGATATTACAAGATGAAACAGTGGTCTAAACACATGTCTACACAAGGAGCAGGAGCAAGAAGGGTTGGCATACCCAAGCCCAGATGTGACCATGGAAGAAGTAGAAGGGCAAGATGTGACTGACATGGGTATTGCTAAGATACTAGGACAAAAGTTAGATTGGGAGACACCAAAAAAAGAATTTTACATACAATTCCAAGAGGAAGAAGAGAAGGGAAGTGTAGCTCAAGCAACAGGAATCATGCAAGAAGAGACAACAAAAAATGACCTACAAGAAAAAGAAGAACACTCTCAAGAAGAAAGCAATGTCGAAGAAGAGAGAAGCTCGGAAGAAAAGGATGATGAGGAAGCTCATGCAGAGATAGGAATACAACAGGCAGAAAAAGAGAGCCAAGGCTTGGAAGTGAAGACATAGGACAGAAACAGGGAGGAAAGAAGATGCCTTCACTACAGGATTTTTTGAGATAGGCTCAGAAAATTTTGTAAGAATATCCTTGGGGCCGGAGGCACGCATTCTCGCATATGAAGCTGCCTATGTAGAATATCGGAACTGGAACACAGTAAACGCACCGATCGTGGCTATCAACTGGAGGAAAGCCTTAATAGAGTTAGTCAATGACATCAATACAGAAGAGCACGATCAGCACAAGCAACTCCAGGAATTGTACAAAGAGAGATAAAACACTAACCGTAGTAGGTATACACTAGAGAAAAGAAAACCATAGCCTTTGGGGATGTTTATATCTACAAATTTTTTATGAGGACATCAAAGGGTCTAGGAGGGGGAGGAAATGTTGACAAGATACTTCCAATAGTGAGTTTTTAGACTATCATGTATATGAGAGCTCCAAAGTTTTGTAACACTCAGGAAAGAGTCTTCCTATAGTAACTCAGGAGTATCCAACCCCAAATAGACAAAAGAAATCCTTACTTATGTATAGAAAAACACTCTGTAAAGAAATCGCGACTCTCTCTAGGCAGAAAATCGCGATTCTCTCCAAAAATAGTATAAAAGCCACAAATGTGAAGGATTTCAAGCCATTTTCACTTGTATCTTTTGCAAGAATAAGAAGAGGAACTCCATTGGCTGTGATACCTGTGTCATCTCTCATGTTTCATGTCTTCTTCATGCTTAATGGAAGTGTTGTTGTGTTGCTTGATTGATTGTGAATCTGTGGATGTTAGTTCTACTTGATGGTGAAGTCCTTGTAGTGGTATTTTTGTCATATGCATCATCTATAACCCCATAAGTTTCATATGGAGTCATTCCATTTAGAGTTGTACATGGTAATCTATTCACAAGATATGTAGCTGTATTTACAGCCTCATCCCAAAGGTAATTTGGACAATTCTTTTCCTTGAGCATAGCTCTAGCAAACTCAACCAAAGTGTTGTTTCTTCTTTCTGCTACACCATTTTGTTGTGGTGTATACCTGCAGGTTATTTCTCTATTAATACTTGCATTCCGAAGATAATCGTTCAACTCTTGGGAGAAGTATTCTCCCCCCCCCATCAGACCTCAGTCTCCTAAGCTTTTGGCTTGTGACTCTCTGCATATGCATGAAAATGCTTGAAAGCTCCAAACACTTCTAATCTTTTCTTCAAAACATAATGAGTATCTTGTAGCGTTATCAATGAAACAAAAATAATACCTTGAACCACTGATAAATCCTTCTTTAATTAGTCCCCATACATCTGCATGAATAAGCTTTGGTACTCCATCATATTTGAATCCCTTCTTCTGAAATGGTAACCTGTGTGCTTTTCCCATCTGAAATGCTTCACATTTATAAATCATATGTTGATTGTGCACACTTGGTAATCCTAGTAAAGAGTAACTTGCAACCATAGCTTTAATTCCTCTTTCATTGAAATGACCTAATCTCTTATGCCAGAGATCAAGTTTTATAATCTCTCCTTCACCATGTGTGAGCAAAGCTTGAACAAGGTTCCCTTGCACTCTTAAAATAAAGATTCTACCTTCTTTCTTACCACAAACAATCTGATTATATCCA